>OU452206.1:17492296-18092296 GCA_911728435.2 Apoderus coryli
ACACGTTCAAAAGAGTCTAATAATGGGGCCCCATATATTTGTTAAGGTTATTTATTGTTTCTGTTTGTCAGACTCTTGCAGAATTTTCTATACTCGATTATTCTTGATTATTATTGTTGTAAGGCCTCTATTTTCGGTTTAAAGGCAGGTGGTTCAAGCAAATTGATTTTGTACAGTTGAAAACCCATATTTAATTCGAGAAGAAAGGTCGCAGTATTCTTTTACATTAAATATATTTACTGCGACATTTATTTCATGAACAGCATCCCTAGTGCAAAAAATGACTTATGAATTTATCATTATTATGACTTTGAAGCGATGAGGGATGACCGAAACTTCGTCGCTTTTTGTCAGGAAACTTAAACACACATGTTGGAAGCCCTGTAGATTCATGTATTGTATATATTTATTATATTTAATTAAAGAAACAATATATTAACAAATTATTTTTACAAATTATTACTATTTCGTATTATGATAGTTAAGTATATACATATTTATATTTTTATTTATAATAATGCATTTAATAATAATATCAATTTATTTCTAATTTTATTGTAAGGAATCTCCTAATTGATAAACAAGCAAAATTGAGGACTAAATTCTAGACCTTTCCAACTTCAAATAGTAACCAATTAATTTCAAAATGGCAATAAACATACTCAAATTGGCATTAATCAGAATCGAATTGAGATTAACCAACTTCAAAATGAGGTTTGGTTCTAAACAATCACAAAATAAGAATAAAAATATTCTTAATTGGAGCTTGACCTGCTGACAGTTGTTGAAGCAAAGTCAAATTAAGCCTAGTCATTTTCACAGTACGCCCATGAGGCTGCAGTGAAAATGTTTTTTTTTAAACCTTTGGAATTTCTTATTATTGATTTTTCTATGCCTTATTCGATACTCGTCCCCAAGATCTACAATTTCTAATGTTTTCGATGAAATAGTTCTCTATAATGTAGTTCAATTTATGAGTAACTCTCATAGCTAAACCTTTGTTGCCATTGAAAGGCATTTTATTATTTTTGAACCATTCAATATTATTTAAATAATTTTGTAATGCAATCGAATCTTGGTGAGATCAATTTGTTTTATATAACTTGAAATCATCAGAAAACAGTTTGAATGCTTCACGCTTTCTGGTAATGTGTTAATAAATACCTAGGAGAAAAAGTCAGGGACCCAGGTTGCTACCCTGTGGTACACCAATGCACGCAAACTGTCTTACATACTCTTTAGCGTCGGGCCTCTCTTTTTAGTTTTTTTTTAAAGTTAGTACTGCCTAAGCGAGTAATAACTTTATATGGCCTCTTGCGACTTTCGTAGCGTACAGCCAGCTTCAGTTTATTTTTAAATTGTTGTTTACAATCTATACTTATACTAAATGAAGCAGTATAAGTGTAGCCCGTCCGGGGTTCGAACCAACTACACACCGGCGCGACCTGCTCCTGATCTAGCGTGCTTAACCCCACCTCTCTTTAGTTCAAAATGAATTTCCGCGTTTCAATTTGACAAGTCTCGTTTCGAAATTGATTAGTCCCAATTTGAGTATGTTTATTGCCATTTTGAAATTGATTGGTCTCAATTTGAAGTTGGAAAAGTTTAGATAGTATTGAAATCACATAAAACGTAAGAACAGTTCGATGCCATTTAATAATTTAATTTGAGTTTTTAAAATGACTGAAACTTTTGAAATATCTTATGATGCTGTGTAACCCTATTGTAATTAATTAAATATTCACTTGATGACGTCACACTGATTATATGTTTAATGTTTTGGTAGTGCGTATGAGAATCAATCATAATCATAAAAGTAAATTTCTTGTCAAATGACGTCATTAAGAGAGTATTTTTGACTTTGCAATATTGCAATGGAACATGCCAGGTGTAATCCCACTGGGGTATAATTTAAATGAATGAATCGCAGCATCTTTAAAACATTGTAAATTACTCACGATATCTCATTCCATTTAATTTTAATGAATATAGGAACGAAGTTTTATTCACAAGTTCTGGGGTAGCTAGGTATATGAAGTTAGTGAAAGAAGATACCTAGTCCTAGTCAAGGCGCGTTAACTATATAAGTTGCCTCGGGTGATCTTGACCTACCACAAGCAATCTATGTCACCGGCGATTTACTTGCTTTATCACGGCATTATTTACAGTTATAAATATTTATCTATGGGCACTATGGATCTCTTTTCTGTGAGCTTTTAATTAAATATTATAAATAAACAATTTTTTATTTCCAAAATTAAAACATTAGTGTAGTACAATGCAATATTCAAGTTCTAAGTTACTACAATAATTTTAAATTTATGTTTAGGGAGTTCCAAACTTTGTCCATGTCTGAATACATTTCAAAACGTTCTCATCGACAAAATAGTTATAATGTGTTTCTGATGCCTTAAAAAATATTCTTGTAAAAAGTTTTTGCATTAAAAATAGTTACATATTTTATAAAATTTTGCATTACATATCCATAACATAAGTGTCACAAGGGTGTTTTAGGTTTATATCTCAGTAAAAATATGTTCTGTAGTATTTTTGTTTTTTTGTACCAAATTTGGTAAAATCTGTTAAGCGCAAATATAAACTAACCTAGTGGCCACAGAACTCCGGTTGCCGCTGACGTCACGATCCCCGGTCGCCGCTGACGTCACGACCACCGCGCACCAAAAAGCTGCTCAATGAGGTAACTTATATAGTTAATGCGCCTAGTAAGGTTATGACGAAATTTTTTGATTTAACTAAAACTTCGTAGACATGTAGTAAATATGCAAAATAATTATTCTAAGTAATAAATAATAAGATATAAAAGCTGTGTAGAAAAAAAAACAAAGTGAGAATAAAAATTAATTATCAAAATATACTTTATATAGGTATTTATATTTAAAAAAGTGCACCATTAAGATTAATATTCTGCTTTTGTAATAAAAATAAAAAAAAATAAATTAATAAACACGTCTCTATAGCATAATATTTAAACTCACTATACACGTCCAATTTTTATCTATAAGTATTTTTGATGATAGTTTATTTTGCTTTATTATTTTGTTTTTGAGGACAATCTTTATAACATAGGCCTATTTTCAATTTTTATATAATGTATCAAGCTTTGTTTAGAAAATTAATATATATAAATAAATTCGTAATTTGTACAGAATTCAATAGCAGTTGTTGTTTTTTTTTACTTGGTCATTATCTTTATAAAGACAACGATTTGGTTGATAAACTACTATAATTCTATCGAAATATATATTAGTACGGCTCTGGTTTCTATCAATTTACAGACATTTTCTTTCAACGCCGAATATCAGCAATTTTCACTCACTTCACTGAATTGGACAGTCCTTTTACAAAACTAATTCATAGTTAACTGCGAATTTTAATATTAAAGTGAGAGATTGTAGTTTCTTTAACAATAAAAAATGTAAGTGGGGAAAACGGCAGATGGAACAACTTATTCAATATTTATCTCTCAAAGTCGGGTGCCTGTTATAACTTATCTATACCGCGTTTGTTCGGCAAATACAAGTGAGTCTATGCAGTTCAACTCGATGTGGTAAAAGGAAAGAATATTGCGATCTGTCAACTGTGACAACTTGTCTTGTAGTATAGTTGACAATTGACAATATTGACATATATTCATGTTGTAAGCAAAAGAAAAGAATAATAATAAAAAATATGATTAAAAATTACTCATAATTTACATTATTTTTTGATAACTTTGCGAAAATTCAGTAATTTTACAAATAAAAGTAATTATTTCATAATAGAAACATAATATAACCTTAATCAGTTATAGAAATCTAATACAAATAATAGGTAAAGAGGCGTTCCTTGTTTTCCTTATAATGTAATTTAATAATTACATAGAAGTAATAAAGAATTGTATATTGTACTTTCTATGTTTTTGGTGTATTTAACCATATTTTAATATTTAGAGTAAACCAACAGAAAATAACAAGATGTCAGCTGGACCGTACAATTATTCCTATATTTTTAAATACATAATTATCGGAGATATGGGCGTTGGAAAATCATGTTTATTGCATCAATTTACAGAGAAAAAATGTAAGTAATCCAATACAATCGATTATCTGTATTTAAAATTTACTATTAACAACTAGTTATGGCGGATTGTCCACATACAATTGGTGTCGAGTTTGGTACAAGAATTATTGAAGTGTCTGGACAGAAGATTAAACTGCAAATTTGGGATACCGCTGGGCAGGAACGATTTAGGGCTGTGACTAGATCATACTACAGAGGAGCAGCAGGTATGGGCCGTTTTAAAATTATAAATGCTGCCTCTCTTTGTTTGTTGTCACTTATTAATTGCTTTAGGTGCTCTCATGGTCTATGATATAACTCGAAGATCTACGTATAATCATTTAAGCAGTTGGCTAACTGATACAAGAAATTTAACAAATCCCAGTACAGTGATATTTTTGATTGGTAATAAATGTGATTTGGAGGGACAGAGAGATGTCACTTATGAGGAAGCGAGTAAATTTGCTGAAGAAAATGGGTTGATGTTTGTGGAGGCTAGTGCAAAGACGTAAGTAGTATCGATACTACATGCTCAACATATTTTTATCGACAAAACCAGCCTTTCACAGAGAATCATAGCAAACTTTACAATTTTGTTTTATTTAATTCATATTTTACAAATCCATAACTTATTTAATATAGATTGCATTAAAAAATTTATTCTAACAGAGGTGACAATGTGGAAGAAGCCTTCTTGGAAACGGCTAAAAAGATCTTCCAAAGCATCCAAGACGGCCGTTTGGATCTGAATGCTGCTGAATCCGGTGTACAACACAAACCGTCCCAACCGGGCCGCAACAATTTAGCTGGCGACCAACAGGCAAACAAAGACAATTGTTCCTGCTAGTCAGATTTGATTGTGAGATGGGGAACATTATTACGTTTGTGATTACATAATTTTGATGTTTTGCTTTTAAAATAATATGTAAAGTCAAGGTATTCGATTTGGGTAGTGTATGGTAATGTAAGTTCCACATATTATTTTTTAACAGTGCTTTTTTACACTTTTTATTATTATATTATGTGATATTTATCATTTTGTGGATGGCTTTGTAGGTAATACTAGGTAAAATTGGAATCTCTCGCTTACTGTTTCAGGAGAGTTTATTGCAAACAGAAAATTTATCTGTTGCTTAAGTCAATACCCTGAAATTCATAATAAATAAATAGAAAAAAAAGTCTTATTTATTAATTACCAGAACTTCTCTTTGATTTGATCACAGCCGACTTTAGACAAGTCTACTGTATATACTCGGACGGTAATCGTTTTTTTATTTATTAGAAACTTTAATTTTACTTAAATTTAAAAGATCTTCTAAAATTTCAATTAAATCGGCCTTTATAAATAAATCATTTTTTTCTTCGTTCGATTTGGTCACATTTGCGTTCTTCGGGTTGGAAGTATTTTTGACACATATTTAGTCAAATTTGGGAAAATAGAGGGATACGCATGAGGTTTAAGGTTAGGTTTATAGGGAATTTTTGTTAAAGTTCCATCCGGTTAAAGGTAATTATCCTCCCGTATAATTTAGCTTTCAGGAAAGTGTTTACACAACAAACTACCACGGTCTTTGACGGTTTAAAATTAGATCTAGGAATAACCTGTACCCATTTCTGTTTTAAATTATAATCTTTGAGCTACTATAATTGGATTTACATCCAGGTATACAGCACAGGCGTTTAGCAAGCAATGATCTTCATAAATAGTTTATACCGAGCTAAACGCCTAACTCCAAAATTAGATTTTTACCAGCCGAAAGAACAGGCAGGATTTCGAGCAGGGTACGGTACAAATGACCATTTACATACAATCAACACCCTTATAGAAAAATCAACAGAATATAATAAACCTCTCATCCTTGTTTTCGTAGACTATGAAAAAGCTTTTGACTCAATCAGCCAACAACATATGCTCAAATCATTAACAGACTGCAGAATTGATTACAGGTACATTGCACTGATTAAGGGTAAATATGAGAAAGCGTGTGTAAGATTACATAAAAACACAAGAACATTCCGAATAGAACAAGGTGTACGTTAAGGAGATGCCCTCTCCAAAGCTGTTCACCACACTGCTCGAATATGCCTGTAAGAAAATCGAATGGGGGGAAATGGGCCTAAATATAGACGGTGAAAGATTAAATAGCTTAAGATTTGCAGACGATATCCCCCTTATCACCGACCGTATAGATCAAGTCCCCAGTGAAAACATAACTGTTGGAAGCAAATTTATTGAACAGGTCACCGCCTACAAATACTTGGGTCATGAGATCCGAATAGGACGGGACAACCAGACGTGCGAACTTCTCCGGAGAGTAGGCTTGGGGTGGACATCTTTTGGAAGATTAAAGTATGTTTTCAAGTCGGATATTCCCATTAGTCTAAAACGAAAAGTATACAATCAGTGCGTATTGCCAGTGATGACATCCGGAGCCGAAACATTGACGCTTACAAAAAAGTCAGGAAAGAAACTGCGTGTCACCCAACGGGCGATGGAGATGGCTATTCTGGGTATTTCCCTCAGAGACCGAATACCAAACGAGATTATTCGCCAAAGAACAGGTGTTATAGATGTAATCGAAAAAATAACAACTTTAAAGTGGAACTGGGCCGGCCACGTAGCTAGAAGAACTGACGGAAGATGGTCTAAAAAACTATTGGAGTGGCGCCCGAGGCACGAAGCTTATCGTAGTAAAGGGCGCCCCCCCATACGATGGACCGATGACATCAAAAGAATCTGTGGTAATTGGATACAAATGGCTCAAGATAGAGCAGAGTGGCAAAATAAACGAGAGGCTTATGTTCAGCAGTGGACTACTATAGCTGAGTGATGATGATACAGCACAGTGAAGGCCTGTTAATGTCGACTAAGAACCAAGAATCAGAAAGGTACTTTCCTAAAAATCCAACTGAATTTATTATTAATAATAATAGTTTATTGACGGTAATAACCATTTTTTACAAAATACATCATAATTATTAGGTACATCAAACAACAAAACAGCAACAGAGAGTATTACCAATTTACTGAGAGACGAGTAGAATACATCGCAGTCATTTAAATATTCATTTGAAAATTTATATATTCGGTTCAGTGGGGCAAATGTTCCATAATTCGTTCGACGACATTCCACCTCAAATAAATCTCCACAACAAGTGAACCTCTGTGGAACAACCAGTGATATTTGGTCAAGTAGAGAGCACAGTCTACCATGGAGTGTATAATCTTGTAAAACATTACAATGTCGAGCATTATACGCCGCTTTTCCAAACTAACAAGATTCGGCTCATTTAATCAAGCTGAGTAACCCACAGGGATCTTCTAAAATTAATAAATCTTAAAAATTTATTCTGTACCCTCTCTCTGTACGTCATAATATGGAGAGCATACTGGTGATACATATTCCATTATCGGTCGAACCAATGAACAATATACAGTGTTCATTGATATCATGAAAGTCTTGCATATTTCTAATCAAAAAATCCATCGAAAAGCTAGCTCACAATCACGAATATTTGTAACAGTTCTTCAAGACAGACTGAACTGATCGGAATCGGATCCTAGAACACACTTTATATGTATTTCAGATTCTGGAGATTCTTAAATATACATACAAAAACCCTTGTACAAAAGACACTTCCACCGCTTAGCTATACGACAAACACTATGCCGTCCGGTACAAGTGTAATAAACAAAGCACTTTATTTTATTAACAAACAGTTTATCCGTTGTAACTTACACAAAACTTAGACGATATATTTATACACACTTATCACTACTAGTTTTATAAAAAGAAGGCTGTTCACGACCCAAAAATAGTTACCAAGTAGTATCCCGCCATTTTTACCACCGGTCAAAGAGTCCAAACAAATCACTTTATTTTATTAACAAACCGGTATTACACAAAATTTAGACGATATATATACACACTACTTACAATGTAATAATGTAAACCCAAACATATGAACTAGAACGCGACGTTGCCAAATATACTGATTCATGACTTGTCTAAAGTATGCTGTGATTTGATGTAGCTTCGTAAATTTCTTGATTTCTTACCACACTACTTACATATTATCCAAACTGAAGTATCGGTGGTTATGCTGAAGTTTTTAAAACGAGGACTGATTGGAGAAATTGCCTTTTGAATTGCACAAGCGTGCTCCATTCTTAGTCAATATGTCAGAACTTGTGCATGCCTCATTAATTTTACTAGCATTTATTATATATGTTGCTCCGAATAATAATCCCTTTACAGAGCAATACAAATAATTTAGGAATACAATAGCCATTACAATAAATTATTGATTACAACAATATAAGGATTAATAGTTGAATAACAGTGTTATATAAGACAAAAGAATATAAAACAAATATTTCACAAAAAGAGATCCTCTCGAACATTATTGCAAATTAAATTTGCTAAACAGACTTCATATACAAATTAGGTGGCCGTTTTTGCAGTCACGAACGAAAAACAACAAAATTGGTTACAAGAAAAAATCTTACTGATGTTTACTATTCGAGATCGAGTACCTGAACATTTATTTTTTATCTCTGCGCTATAAAATAGAGAGCCCTATTCTTGTAACTTTTACTGTAATTGACAGATTACAGTAAAAGTTTGGTCGAAACGTCGAAATCCCCAAACTATACTAGATACTGTTATTATTATACTATAAAATTCTGTACAACTAAATAATTTCAAGTACTAATAAATTTTATGGAAAATACGTGAGTAAAACTCAACAAATTTATTTAGAAAAAGGCGCAACACGAAATTCTTAGTCGCCACAGAGCAATTATTGCAAGCAGAGCAAACCACCAATCAACAGCATATTTATAAATTTTTTAGGTTTTTTTTATTAATATTAATTTGAAAATCTAATTTTAATAATAATTTATTAAGAGAGAGTTTCAATACAGCGGCGGTTACCACAACTTCAGCTAACCCGCACTTATATTAGATATAGGTATGCAATTTTTTTATTATAATCTTAACTCTAAATTTAAGATATTTTAAATATGTATTGAATAGTCTATATTTTGTGGTTTAAACTAGTAAAAGAATAATAAATAACAACAAAATTAGTTTGCATATTAAGCAATTTTTTAATTCATTAAGACTTTTATTAATTTATTGGAACTATTACAATCGTATACAGATGGAATTGTACAACGTTCGAACAGTGAGTACAAGAAGGCTGCCATTTTCAGATTAGATGTTTTGTTTGTTTTTGACAAAAAGAGGTTTTCGAAAGACATCAGATAACCACATCCTGAATAGATCAGTTGACCCATTTAGTTACAGGGTGGTCACAAATTACTGTAGTATAATCTACTACTAAAAATACCCCAACTTTCTCCCAGAATGGATTCCTGTCTGTGCGAAATGCTGTGGAGATATTTCTTCGGATCAATGTTGAGTTATTAGCCATGTTACTAACTGTATAAAAAATCAGTGATGAAATTTTATTTTGTTAATTAGGAAGTATTCAAATATGTTTGACAAATTGTTGATTATACTTACAGGACGATAAAAGATAGTAGTATTGATAGATTCTTTGAGTTTCTTACTTAATATTCTTAACATACCAACCAACCTCGAGAATTACTCCGAAATATACTATAATTATTTGTAGCAACACTTAAGCTTGAGACTAAGTATTTGCTGACAGGAATGACAGATGCTTCTAAAAATGGTTGCCTTCTTTTATCCTGCTTCATGCCAAATGTAATAACGATGCACAGACAAGTAAAACAACAAAATAAACTAAGAAAAAGGAAAGTAATATTAATAAATTAAGACGTTTAAAGTGCAGAGAGCGATCTTACATTTCAAAATCCCTAAACACTAAAATTTCTAGGATTTAATTTAAACAATAAGACAATACAGCAATTATTTTGGTTTTAAAGACACATACTTAGCTCCTGTCAGGTTTCTCCAACCATAACAAATGATGTTATCTGGAATCTTTAAGAAGTTCAACTTCTGTAAATATGAGATCGCTCGAGGGGCTTTTAGGAGATATAGAGGATTTTTTAAACCATATTTCATGTGCTCCTTGTGGAGGTATGTTTTTTTGTTACTATAATGCAATATTTTTGGTTTAAGTTAACTTGTATTTGCAGCAACAATAATAGTTGTTATTATAAAAGCAGTGTTTATTATTAGCATATGATCTAGTGTATAAGGGATTCATCTTGGTTATATTAAATCAACTATATTTTTTGTAATTATAACTTTTAATTTTGTTTTGTCTATTAATTTGTGATGTATAGGTAATATTTATTATAAATTAATAATATATAATTATACATAACTTGTTTTATTTCCTCCGCCTATCAACTTCTTAGAACACACTGTATTATAGTTCTTTTCTTCATTATTGAAAAGGTACACATGCTTTTTTTTTTGTTTAAGTTATCCAACAACTTTCCCGAGTTAAATCAACTTTCATCAAACCATAATTAATTAATATTAACTGCCCTTACGCGTTAAGTCAGTGTTCGTCAAGCCATCCATTAGATAATGAACTGACCAGATCTGCAATCAATTTGCAGTCCCGTACAAAAATCATAGGAAATGTTGTTGTTCCTAATTGCCCATTCTGCAAGCAAAAACTTATCAAAGGTACCTACCTACTTAGAATAAATCCGTATCAACGATTGTTTTGGGAGATTTATGTTTCGAGGAATGCTCTTTCTCAAGTGAAGTAATTTTTAATCGGCATACCTAACACGAGGAATTAAGAGAAATCTGTCTGAGATTCCACATTTGATGTTGTTTGGCATTAAGTCGACTTTAAAACATATCATTTTTCTCATTTGGTAAAAATGACAAATGACTTCTGATGGATTTTTGCATTTGACAATTATTTGCAGTACTTAAATCTTTCTTTTTTGGGCATCCGATAATAGAACTAACGTAATTTAACTAAATACTGTTATTAGTTATAATATCTTATGAATTCTTATAAAGTATTAATAATTTATTTGTTTTCTAAATCTTGTTTTGATAACACTATAATATGGTTTTCAAAATTGGCGCCAAACAACCGATTATCGATTAATCCGTCAACAATGTCTCAACGCAGGCGCACCACACCAAAAACCATTCGGTCAACTGTCAAAAGAACTAATAATAATAAAAAATAAATGTCCCATGTACGTCGGTTTTGTATTGTACACAACACGTCTGCGAAATTCGACTTGATCTAAGCTGAATAGTATGTCGCCTAAAAAGTATTGATTAATTTCTATTTTTACTGAATAATTTCGTGTTGTTTTCAATGTCTGCGGTTAATAAAAATTTGTTGAAAAGCTGAAAATTGTGTGAAAGAATGTGACAGTAAGTAGGTACGATATCAATGTGATTTTAAGTGTTTTCAATTGATTCAGATTAATGTTTAAATGCCCGTGTAATAACGTTTAACGGTATAATTGTAATTTTTGTGGACTTTAATATTGTTGTTGTGTTAAGCAAGCTGAGTAACGAAAATACCATGTAAGTTTCACTTCTATCTATCCTATTAGTATTTTTTAATATTATTATGCTTTGTGACCTATTCTAGTTTAGTGCCTGTTATACCTTATTATCGAAACTTCTATTTTTTCCTTCAATTAGTAGGTATTAGAAATTCTAGGATTGCTAAGTAAATAAAATCGATTAAAAAACAATAAATTAATATACAGGGTTCTTCAAACGTTAGGCCACAGTCCCACAAAGTGCTAGTTGTTAATAATTATAACTAACATTTCTATTGTAGCACAGGACTGGGTCCGCTAAATTGATATATCAAATTATTTTTATTTTAAACAATGTTTTAATTTATTCTTTTATGCTTTTGTTCCTTTTTTATTTATACTATAAATCTAGTCAAAATATAAGTAAATGATGGTGCTAATTGGCCAAAGATCATTGAATAGTTTTATTAGTAGGTACATCAGGTGTGCTTCAGAAAAACAATGAAGTTTTTCCTTTAGCATCTTCATTACCTAGTTCACTGACTAAAGTTCTTAAGCAGTAAGCATTCAGCTTGTGTTATATACGAACAGGACAGGACACTTGTAAATAATGTTCAAACGGTTTAAACGATTGTTCCCGTAAACTTTTAACTTCCTTGCATGGATCTCACTCCCTTGAACTGCTGCTATAAAGAATCTGCTAGTGGTGCCGCTTACTAAGTTGATAAACCATTGCATTGGTGACGCTGTATTTCCGGCGGTCTTGAAGGAGGTAAGGGTTATTCCAATCTACAAAAATAAAGGATCGGTTGATGATCCTAGTAACTATCGACCAATATCGATCTTGCCAATTTTTTCGAAAATCTTTGAGTCTATTATTAAAAATCAAATAACTGAATATTTTGAAGCAAATAATCTCTTTATGCAAGGTCAATATGGCTTTCGTAATAAGAGATCTACTACTCTTGCAATTAATAACCTTTTGGAATATGTTTCGGATGGCATGGAGCGGGGCTGTGACACCTTTGCGTCCTTTTATGACCTCACTAAGGCTTTCGACTGTGTCTCACACGAGATACTTCTTCAGAAACTCTCTTACTATAACTTTGATGTTGACAGTGTTGCCTTGGTTGGCTCTTATCTCAGCGATCGTTTTCAGCACGTTTTGTATGGGGGACGATACTCGGAGAGACGAAGGGTTGGACGGGGTGTGCCCCAGGGGTCGGTTTTGGGACCTTTATTGTTTTTAATATACGTAAATGATTTATACAAATTTCAAGAAGAGTCAAATATAATCCTCTTTGCTGACGACACAACTAGTCTGATTAGATATCGACCAAACGACCCTTTAGGGGAGTTGGTTAAGGCTGTTGAGACTGACATAGGCAATTGGTTTCTGGCAAATGAACTGAGCTTGAATCAGGCTAAAACTCAGAGCATTGCGTTCTGCGCCTATCGATCTTCAGAGCGATGTTCGCGTGAAGTTCCTTGGGGTTCATCTTGATCCTAAATTAACCTGGGAGAGTCATGTTCGAGAACTTGGGTGCTCGCTGTCCAGGGTCATATATCTCATTAGAAGGCTTGTGCAGAGTGTTTCAATCGCCAGTCTGTTGACGGTATATCATGGTTATTTTGTTTCCCGTATGTCGTATGGTATTTTGAACTGGGGACATAGTTCCCATGCAATGAAAATCTTCAAGCTACAGAGGAGATGTTTACGTACAATGTTGGGGCTCGGTTGGCGTGACTGCTGTAAAAAGTATTTTGTTGAACACGGACTACTTACTTTGCCTTCCTTGTACATCTTAAACTGTCTTGGCTACATTCGAAGCAATGCCTCGCATTTCACTCTTCACTTTGATATGCATAATTATGGTACACGAAATCGCAATGACATATTGCCTGAATTTCACCGCCTATTGAGGACTAGGAAAGGTTCTGACTATTATTGTGTTAAATTTTATAATAAGCTGCCGTCTCACATAAAGAACCTTGGTGAAGTCCAGTTTAACAAAAGTATTAAAACATTTTTGATATCTCAAGCTTTTTATACCTTTGAGGACTATTTCAGAAGCGATATTTGTTTGTTTTATGTTGTTGCTATTTTAATTTGTTTGTAAGCCTTTCTTTGTTGCTGTAACTTTGATTAATTTTTGTTATTTTTTGACGTACTATATATGTTATGTAACATAAGATGGTGAATAAATATATCTATCTATCTATCTATAAATCTAGTCATGGCAAGCAGTTCTTCGGCGGTGCAATTTTTAATCACAGCTTAACCTGATTGAGTTAAAGGTTTTTTTTATTGGCCTCTGCATCTTAGGCAATTTAGCCATCATCCAGTTAATTTTATTCTTTTACTCGAGTGAGCAGCTACATGCAGCGGGCCCGGGGTTCAAACCGGGACACCTTATGTTTACATAATCTTACTTACCTGTCAAGATGATATTGCAAGAATGCCAACATGAAAGCTTGAAAGTTTCCTATTGATTTATATACTTAACAATTTTTGACATATTTACTACATGATCGTAAGACTGACAAAAAGAAAATACGATTTTTTGAGCGCAGAAACATTGGCGATTAGATAAAAGTGTTTTTTTTTCAATTATCTGCTCAAATCGAAACTAAAGAAAATTTGAGGTTACTAGACCACTTAGCTATATTAGACACTTTCGATAAGTTATTTTGATTGACCCTGTATATAATTTCACAAAAGTTATCTTGATTCTCTATTAGGTACTTATATTTATTTTATTTATTATGTTTAGTGATTTTCCAGTAAGTGTTTTATTTAGAAAAAAAAAAACAATATTAGGTAATTATAAATGGTTATCCAAGTACTTACAGAGAAGACCTAATATTTGTAAATATTTTAAAAATAATAATTGTCCTGATATCTCTAACTATTTGTTTAATAAAAATATTAGATAACATACTTAATATGTATTATGTACATTGTAATTACTTATATCGGCATTAGAGATACTTGAGTGTGTAGGTACAACCATGGCCGTATCCAGAATCAAAATTCGGCTACACTACAGTTTAAACTATTCCAATGGTCTCCAAAACGCCATATTTAACTGCTAAAAAAATTTTATATATCTAAGAATAAAATAGAAAATAGTTATCATAATATTGATATTACTTACTAAAAAGACTTCTTTAACTACGACACTGGAAATTAATATATCTCTCGACAACTACCACAATCCAAGAGATAATGATAATAAAATATTGCACTGCTAGCATTCTCAGGAGAGATTTAAAACTATTTTATTTATTTATTGTCATTACATGTCATTACCAAAAAAGGTTTACACAAGTCATATTAAATACTAAAATATTACATAACACAACATAAAACATAGAAATGTATATAACTTAATCAAAACAGAAAGTCAGTGCTGAGGAATTCATCAATGGAGTAAAAAGCCGGGTCAATTAAGTAGTTTTTTAATCTATTTTTGAACATTGCAAGGCTCAGTGTTTTCAAACTATCTGGCAAATGATTATAGCATGTGGGACCATAATAATTCACAGAATTTCTGCTTCTACCCAACCTCATATATTCAGGAAGAATGTCATTTTTGTTTCTGGTATTGTGGTTGTGAACTTCATCATGCCTTATGTACAGATTGTAATTATTTTTCACATACATAATTGAATTGTAGATATAGAGACACGGGAGTGTAATTATTTTACATTCTTTAAATTTAGGTCTGACATCCTCTCTAAACTTTAAATCTGTCATTATTCGAACCACTCGTCTTTGGATTGCGAATACCCGACTAGCATGACAAGAGTGTCCCCAAATTGACAAAGCATATGAAGCCACACTGTGAAAAAGGCCATAATATGCTGATTTCAAAACATTAAAAGAGACTTCACCCTTCAAGCTTCGCAACATTAACACAACCTTAGACAACTTGGCAATGGTAACCTCGATATGACCCGCCCAGGTTAGCTTTTGGTCCAAAGTGACACCCAAAAACTTTACCAGACCATCAGAAACAACAACATCCGTCTCACGTAATGTAAATATTTTAGTAGCTGTTTTATTGGCATTCATACAGAGTTTGTTAGCTGCAAACCAGTCAGCACCCCTCGACTGTGAATTAATCATACTTGAGGCCAGAACATCACTCGACAGTTCAACATCGACAATAGTTGAATCGTCTGCAAACAATGTCAGGTCAAAGCATGGCAGATGTAGCGGTAAATCATTAATGAAAATCAAAAACAATAGAGGTCCGAGCACCGAGCCCTGTGGGACTCCACATGAGCTCAACAAGGGCTGAGAAGACTTTGACTCAAACATCGTTACAACATTCCTACCAGTGAGATAGGAACTCAGCAAACGAATCGAATTCGCACTCATACCGTATCGCTCCAGTTTACTCAACAAGATATCGTGTGAGACGCAATCAAACGCCTTTGTTAAATCAAGAAAAGGAGCCCCCACAAGCCTTCTACTCTCAAAAGCGGTTATAACGCTATTTATAAAATTTTCTATAGCTGAAACGGTGTTAAGTTTCGGTCTAAATCCAAATTGTTTCGGAGAAAATAAATTATTTCTTTCAAAATAGTTGGCTAATTGTTTATAGAGTATCTTTTCAAAAATTTTGCCTAGAACAGGCACTATAGAAATAGGGCGATAGTTGTTCAATTCATCTGGAGATCCTTTTTTGAATAACGGCATGATTTTGCTAAATTTCAGACAACTCGGAAACATACCAAATTAATCAATATTGTCAATGGTATAATTATTATATCCTTAATATATTTAATGTGATTACGATATTCAAATCAAAAATGTCTTTCGAGCTTTTATTTTTAAAAGAGTTTATTATATATCTCATCTCAATAAAAGATATTTCATTAAACTCAAAATTGCCAGGAATGTCAATAGACAACAAATCCAGTGGACTGATATTTGAGGATAAGTCATGGGTTAAAGTTTCCGCAATACTCAAATGCTCAAAAAATACGATCGCTGTGCTTCGAAACACGTCTATGACATCATTTGTAAAAAGTTGACATCCTTTGTCTAAGCAACTACTCATATTAAAGGCTCACGTCCGCTCATCAAACTTCATCCATTATCTACAGATTTTTGTGGTAGAGGGTTGTCTTAAGTGACATGGTCATCAGTACTCCTAGCGTAGAAGATTTTGACATTTAGATCACCCTATATGTAGCTTAATAGATCCATGTTCCAACAATGTATGCACCGAGTCTATTTCTCAGCTCTTCCATTTTATTATTATTCGCCTTTTCGCTGTGTTTAGCAGCTTTTTCAAGGTTCTGTCAACATCGATTTTCCCATATGAAAAATTAATACAACCTCAAAGTGTGGCGAGAGTATGTGTGTCAGTCATCGGATATAAAATAAAAGTAGGTAGGATAGTGCAGGCCTATATACAGACATACATATCGAGGCGAAGTATTCAATAGTAGATACCTACAAAATACTATTGTCTATGTGGAAGAAGCGTAACACAAAAAGAGGCCGAGAAACTTCTATAATCTGCACCTATATCTACCGAATAGGTATAAGTAGTGATTTTCAAGGAAAACTGTTCTGATTCAAGGACTGCTGCTACGAGTGTTATCTGTTAACAACATTTTTGGGAACACACTAGGTATTTTGTTGCGTTTCATATTATTCGCCCTTTATTTTCCTTCCTTTTGCAATCGAATCAGTGATAAAAATATTTCCACCAAGATTATTTGAACATTTTTAGCTCTCCATATCATATGTAATGTAAATGGAGGCTGGTTCTGATATAATATAACCTAAAAAATGTGACTTAGAGGAATTAGTTCACATAGGCGTTCACAAATAGCGTAAAAAGGGGTCATTAATGAAAAATATATATATATATACAATGTGTCCCACGGGTAGAGTTTGGAAGAGGAAAAACTTTTTTATTTGTCGATTTAGAAGAAAAAGTCATTCTTTATAAAAACGTCTGCTTGTGTCGAAACTACAATTTCAAATGTCAAATTTACGACTACTATACAGGGTATATCAAAAATAACATTTTTAATGATTTTGATTTTTTTGTTTTTTTTTTTTAATTTTATGAAAATATTTTCAAAACCGTGATTTATTACACCAATTGTGCAAAAAACACTAATAAACTTTTTTCTCAAAGTGGTTAATTTCATAGATACTATTAAAGTAATAAAATTAAAAAAAAAAAAACAAGGAACTCAAAAACATTAAAAATGTTATTTTTGATATACCCTGTATAGTATAATCGTAAATTTCGTACTCGAAATTGTAGTTTCGACACAAGCAGACGTTTTTATAAAGAATGACTTTTTCTTCTAAATCTACAAATAAAAAAGTTTTTGCTCTTCCAAACTCTATCCGTGGACACATTGTATATATTCCCCAAACATACCAGAAAAATTTGGCTAGTTATACAGGGTTATTCACGATTTATGGCGCGGAATATTGTGGACAAACTACGTGACTTTTAAAAAGTTTAATTTGTTGGACATGTGGGCATCTACTATGGCTACTTTTTAAAATTTCAAAGTTATGTTTTTTTAAATGGAATGCCCTGTATATTATTGCACTTTTAGATCCTCTGATCAAATTAAGTGTCTGTTTGATTAAGGTTTATAATACCTAAACCTTAAGGTTTTTTAAATAAATTGAATTTTCTCAAAATCTAGCCTCATTTTCATCTTTCAAATATTTAGGAACTATTAAAGTCATGTTGACGAAATGAACACTAAAGTGTAAAAATAGATCATATTTGATATTCCATTCGCAATAAACTTGCAATCTTATACAGGGTGTCCAAAAATTAAAACTACTCAAATAAGAACTTTAAGTTGCTATAACTTCATTAATGTAAATGGAACGTCATATTTCTGAGCTTACCTATCAATGTACTTACTAATTACCTGTCGAATGGTATTAGGGTGTACTATAGCTAAGTCTGCGTGTTTTGGAAGAAAACTCCAAATAATTGTTTTGTACACCATTTGGTGTTTTTTAAATAAACGTTTTAATACGATCGTATATCTTAGTAGGCTATGGAATCAGAAATGTCAAATGATCTACAATTATTATAAAAGTCATTATGAATTATTCTTAATTATGCATAAACAGCATTAATGGAAATAAAATTGCACTGATAGATCTCTACCAAAATATTCATAACATGTGTTCGAAATGTTGACCGTCCATTTCCAGAAACTTCGATATTCTTTTTTGAAAACTACGGCTAACTCTGGCCAACATTTGTGGGGTAACAGTTTGAAATGCATCTCTTATGCGTATTTTCATATCGTGTGGTGTTGTTGGAGGCGTCTTGTAGACAATTCCTTTCACGTATCCCCATAAAAAGAAATCCGGAGGAGTTAAATCGGGAGATCTGGGAGGCCAATTTTTAAATCCATTTCTTCCAATCCACCTGTTTTGAAAATTGGTATCCAAAAATTGCCGAACCTCGTGATGATAATGAGGCGGAGCTCCATCTAATTTAAAGCACATGGTTTTTCTCCTGTTTAAAGGAATTTCTTCTAATAATACAGGAAGTTGGTGTAGAAGAAAATCAAGAAACATCATACCATTTAAAGATCCCTCAAAAAAATAGGGTCCTATTAAATATGGGCCGAATGTTCCACCCCACACCTATTTTGATTGCTGATGATTCTCTGTTCATGGGGATTCGAGTCAGAATAATAATGGTAGTTGTGTCTGTTCACGAGGCCATTGTTGTGAAATGTATTCGTCACTAAATAACACATTCTCAAAAAATGTTTCATTTGCTGCCACTTTATCTAACACCCACATGCAAAATTCAATTCTATTGTCAAAATCATTTCCATAAAGCTCTTGACAAAGCTGAATTTTATAAGCATGAAATCTATGTTTTTTAAGCACTCGTGAAATACTTGCCTGACTAATATTGGTGTCTTCGGATATGTGATTTTGACTAATATTAGGATTTTCGATAACTGAACCAACTATAGCAAAAATAGTTTCTTCATTTTCGGTGACAGGTTTTCTTTTCACGTATTTCTTGTAGCTAACACTTCCAGTTTCCTTAAACTGATTTAATAGTCTCTCAAAAGCAGCAGGTTTTGGATGATTTCGTATGGGAAACCTTTCAGCATAAACTCGAGAAGCCAATAAAGAACTTTGATGACATTCTCCAAGGATCAATATCATATCAATACGTTCTTCTTTTGAATAAATAATCTTTATTTTAACAAAACAACACCAAAACTAACAATTGTACATCAATAATAACACTAGTAAAGCATGAACAGTAAATTAAATTGACAGATAAAATAATTTATTTGACATTTCTGATTCCATCGGCGACTAGATACATTAAAACATTTATTTAAAAACACCAAATGGTGTACAAATCAATTATTTGGCGTTTTCTGCCAAAACCCACAGACTTAGCTATAGTACACCCTAATACCATTCGACAGGTAATTAGTAAGTACATTGCTAGGTAAGTTCAGAAATATGACGTTCCATTTACATTAATGAAGTTATAGCAACTTAAAGTTCTTATTAGAGTAGTTTTAATTTTTGGACACCCTGTATAAGATTGCAAGTTTATTGCGAATGGAATATCAAATATGATCTATTTTTACACTTTAGTGTTCATTTCGTCAACATGACTTTAATAGTTCCTAAGTATTTGAAAGATGAAAATGAGGCTAGATTTTGAGAAAATTCAATTTATTTAAAAAACCTTAAGGTTTAGGTATTATAAGCCTTAATGAAACAGACACTTAATTTGATCAGAGGATCTAAAAGTGCAATAATATACAGGGCATTCCATTTAAAAAAACATAAGTTTGATACTTTTAGGTTATTTGGGACACCCAGTATAATACTAAACCAATTTTAAAAAGTAGCCATAGTAGATGCCCACATGTCTAACAAATGAAACTTTTTAAAAGTCACGTAGTTTGTCCACAATATTCCGCGCCATAAATCGTGAATAACCCTGTATACAGGGTGTTTCAAAAAGCGGCTAAATTTAAGAAGGTGAGTTTACAGTCAGAGGCGTACATTTTTTTTTAAATAATTTTTAGTAAGTTGCCCCCCTAACTCCACTGGACTTAATTAGTCTAGTATAGTTAGAGCCATATAAGCTCTCTATTTCTAGCAACAACGTTGCCAAATTTCAAAGATAAATAGGTAAAACTTAATTAAGATAAACCGTAAATTACAAAAAAACTTTAACCCTTTGTGTCTTGGAAACAATGCATTTCCAGACGTATGTTTATGGGAACTTTTTAAAAATTACCCGCTTAAATATTGCCGCGTGTTTTTGAAACACCCTGTATAGTTTTGATATAAGATAACCTACAAAATGCAGCATAAAAAAACTTGTTTATAAATAGTAGAAAAAGGATCAAAAACGAGGTCAAAAACATTAGACTGTAAAAATGATATATTTACCATAGGCGTGCGTGAAAAGTCTAAAAAATGGTCAGGAAAAATTTGTATCCACGATAACTCAAAACTCACTTCACAGATTTTTAACAAATTTGGTACAAAAATACTACGGGATATTTCTAGGTGCTGAATAACCTTTGATTAACAATAAGCGTAGGCAAGAGGTTTAAAAAAGGGTTAAAAAATTATAGTTATTTAACTTATTCGAAATATTGAGTAATTTTTCATTGATTGAACCTTAAAAATTAGATCACATTCGTGTTTGAAATGATTATAAAAATGGGTTTAAAACTTAAAAAAATAAAATATATTTCCTAAACTTAGCAGAAATATTGACTAGTTATTTTTTACAGCTTTGATTGAATATAATTTATGAAATGTATCATACAAGACTTGTTTACATTGGCGTTCGTAAATAATGGAAAATTTAAATAAAAAGGTCACAGAAATAGTCTCTAGGGCAACAGTTTATTTTCCTTCAAATACCTATAGTCAAATGTTTAACGTGCTGTATGCCAGCTGGGACTGTCATGATGCGGAATAACGCAATGTTTTCGTGTCTTCCTCATTGCATCTATGAATTTTGGAAAACAAACTACTGTATTATAGTTTTCTGAAGTCAGAACACCGTGTATGTGTTTTTACCTATAATAATATTATATCGAACATAATCGATTTTATTGTTATTATTATTTACCAAAATGCATGTTGCTTGTTGTGATATTATTCAGCTATTAAATTACCCGGATATACCTACAAACAATATCAAAATGAAGTAAATAGATTTATCATATTACACAACAAAATAAATTGTTGCAAATCAAAATTTTGCTGAGCATCTAGAAACATTTGCAAAAACATGTAAGGAATGTATATTTCCACTGGTATATCTACCTATATTATGGTAAAATAAAATGCTGACATAATAAGTGTCTAGTTTTTTTTTTTATGTTTAAAAACAATATAATTTGCCAAGGTTTATATTATTTATACAATAACTATAGTCAAAGCACAGTCATCTAAAATTGTGGAGGCTGCAAAAGTTCTAACCTTATCCCCCTTGTTAGATTATGTATTTTGTGACGCCAGTGCGCAAGCTTTTTCAGCAGTTGCTTACTTTCGTTTCGACATGGGATATGTTATCAAATTAAACCTAGTAATGTCAAAAAACCAAGTGAGTCCAATGAAAAAATTAACAATACCAAGGCTGGAGTTACAAGGAGCAGTTATGGCAAGCCGGTTAGCAGTGACTATAGTTAAAGAACACAGATTATCAATCGAGAAAATTATATTTTGGACAGACTCCTCGACCGTATTGCAATGGTTTCGTACCGAAAATAAAAAACTACCAGTTTATGTAGCAAACCGAGTGTCTGAAATTTTTGAAAATTCATACGTAAATCAATGGAAATGGGTACCGTGTAAATTAAACCCAGTGGACGATGCCACAAGGGACGACAAAGAAACTGACTTAACTACGACAAACAGATG
This sequence comes from Apoderus coryli, assembly GCA_911728435.2. Taxonomy (NCBI): domain Eukaryota; kingdom Metazoa; phylum Arthropoda; class Insecta; order Coleoptera; family Attelabidae; genus Apoderus; species Apoderus coryli. The sequence goes on from OU452206.1 coordinate 17,514,772, forward strand.
GGTAAATGGTCCAGAATTCTTATATTTATTTACCTACATATTTTTGGCCTCAAGAAACTGAAACATTTTTTAAAAAGCAAGAAGAAAAGCAAGTGGTTTTGGTTAACACTATAGAAAAATCTACAGACCTACCAGATTCATCCAGATTTTCATCCTGGTTAAAATTAATTAAAGGTACTGCCTATGTTTTGAAATTCATATAACTTGCACAAAAGAAAGAAAATCACAGGGACCTTAGATGTGAAGATTTGGAAGCTGCGGAAAAGATATATTGCCTGAAAGTTCAAAAAGAATCTTTTGTGGAAGAATATAAACTTTTAGCAAAAGGAAAGCTTGTTTCCAAAGAGAGCCGACTTTTTAAATTGTCTCCTTTTTTACACCAAGGTTTAATATGTATTAATGGAAGAATAGACTACGCACTAGACTTAGACCTTACAACAAAGAAACCTATTATATTAGATAACAAGAATCGTTATACCAAATTATTGATTAAATATTATCATGAAAAATACAAACATGGTGGATTGCAGGTTGTTTTGAATGAAATAAGACAAAGCTACTGGATAATTCAAGGCAGGAAAGCAGTGACCAATGTAATAAATGACTGTAATTTTTGTAAAATTCGAAGATCTAAACCAAGAATACCGGAGATGGGAAACCTGCCACTAGAAAGAGTTCAAAAGCCGCCCAGAGCATTCTATTATACAGGGATAGATTATTTTGGTCCTATCCAAGTATCTCTAGGGAGAAGAAGAGAAAAAAAATATGGTGTACTATTCACGTGTCAGTAAGAGCAGTCCACATCGAAATTGCTGATTCTTTAAATACAGATTCGGATTTGCTCGCAATAAGAAGATTTATAGGGACAACCTTTGGTAATATGGAGCGATAATGGCACAAATCTGACATCCGCAAATAAGGAACTAAAAGAAGCCTTTAAAAACGTCTATCAAAATCTTATTCAGGACAAACTAGTTGCTGATAAAATTCAATGGAACTTTCTCCCACCGGGTGGTCCTCATATGGGGGTGCATGGGAAAGGATGGTAAAATCTATTAAACAAACATTGAAAACAGTTTTAAAAGAGCAAACACCTAAATTCGAAGTATTGCAAAAGTTTATGATTGAAGTAGAACACACCATCAAAAGTAGACCATTAACATATGTTTCATGTAGTGAAGATTTGGAGAGTATCACTCCTAACCATTTTTTAATTGGAACGTCCAGTATTTCGAAACCAGTCGGTATTTTCCCGAGCAAGGTTGACCTACGAAAACAATGGAGGTATTCTCAGCAGTTGGCTGAATTATTCTGGAATCGATGGATAAGAGAATACTTACCAACTTTAATCCTTCGATCCAAGTGGTTAAGTGGACAAAGGAACATTCACGTTGATGATGTGGTAATAGTTGTTGATAACCAACTACCAAGAAACAATTGGCCATAGGGCAAAATTACAGCTACGTACCCAGGCAAGGATGGTAAAGTCCGCGTCGTAGATGTCAAAACCCAGAACTTACAAGAGACCAGTAGCCAAGATATGCCCAATAGATTTCTTAGAAGAAAGTTTATCTTAAGAGGGGAGAAATGTTAGATTATGTTTTATATTTGTTTAAGTTATTATTTTTATAGTTTTTTATAATCCTGTATTTTATGTTGACCTGTTTTGGAACAATGAGTTTTTGAGTTGTCATTGAATAAAAAATAGTTTGAAAGCTAACAGTAGTTAAATTGTTTTAATAGAAAAATAGACAAAATACAGTCCACTATAGTAACAGAATTAACACCCCTCATAGATATCAATCATATTATTTATTGGCTAACGATACCCTATCTAATACCAAAAATATTATTTGTCTTCTAGACATAAGTAGAGTGGCGCAACTTTATTGGTGGTCCCTGTATATTTCTTAAAAACAATAAATTTAAGGAAATACCTACATAAGGTCATTAATAATTATTATTTATTATCGTTTCATTTACATTTAATTTTCCACTATTATTATTTTATTTTATGATTTTTTTATTTTTTGGTTTTTGTTTTTTTTTTCAGACAATAGACGAACAAATAAAATAGTTTTGTGCATACCTCTAATGAATGTGTTGTTTTAAGTTTCGACCTGATTTCGGCTGTTAAGTTGAGAGTAATATTATTGTTTATGGGTAATAAATTGATAAAATAGTTAGTTAGTTAATAAAAAAATAATTAAACTTGTGTGAAATAGTAACAAAGCATAGGCATGTCAGCGCCATCTAACGGTGAATTGAGGGAGCAACGATCGTATTCTGTTGGTGCAAGGCTGTCGTTTCGTGGATTGCATTCGCTACTCAGAGATGGCATTCATTGGCAGTGAGTTTTTTATTTTTTTATTTTAATAATTATTATATTATGTGGGCAACTATATGATATTATATTACTATTATTATTTAGGATTGATTTACTTTATCAAAAAACAAAAAAATAACTTAAGCATTTAGTTATTTTTTTTAAATTGAGATCGCTTATATACAGTGTGATTCACTATAATGAGTCGGTTATAGTTTCCATTATGTTTTGCTATTTTATTTATTTTTGAATAATGATTTGTTGATCAATATAATATACTGATCTTGAGAACATTTCTATGGTTTTGTAAAGCGGTATTATAAATAAAAGTACGCACACTGTTGTGTTCAAGACACGATTAGTTCGAAATATATACAATGTGTCCAGGGATAGAGTTGGAAGAGCAAAAACTTTTTTATTTGTAGATTTAGAAGAAAAAGTCATTCTTTATAAAAACGTTTGCTTGTGTCAAAACTGCAATTTCGAGTACGAAATTTACGATTACTATACAGGGTATATCAAAAATATAATATTTTGATTTCCTTGTTTTTTTTTTTAATTTTATTATTTTAATAGTAGCTATGAAATTAACCACTTTGAGAAAAAAGTTTATTAGTGTTTTTTGCACAATTGGTGTAATAAATCACGGTTTTGAAAATATTTTCATAAAATCAAAAGAAAACAAAAAAATCAAAATCATTAAAAATGTTATTTTTGATATACCCTGTATAGTAATCGTAAATTTGGTATTTGAAATTGTAGTTTTGACACAAGCAGACGTTTTTATAAAGAATGACTTTTTCTTCTAAATCGACAAATAAAAAAGTTTTTCCTCTTCCAAACTCTATCAGTGGACACATTGTATATACTCGAGCGAAAGCTTAAAATTAACCTGGGGCCTAGGCTATTTTAACCGAACGGTCGTCCTAAGATTACCTGTGTCAATACATTTGTTCAGCGCCAAAGTTGCGTCCAAACCGAATAGCAAAACACTTTAGTTTGCAACAGTTTTTTATTTTATATGATTTCGTTTAGTTTTTCTCCAATTTATTAAAAAATGATTTGAATTGAATGGCATACCCGGTCATTCGATTTATCGACTATTGCGGATTAGTTTTTTTGGGAACACGTGAAAAACAAATGCTTCATAACGTTTAGAATAATCACTATTCTAGTCTAGAAACAGCTTCATAACCTTACAATTTACTGGGCGATTGGAACCAGATTTGGTACAGTTGTCTTAAGAGTTACGCACTCTATGACGCTATTGGCGTTGTTGCCAGCTCCTTAGTTTGTCTGGAAACAAATTCCTCAATTAAAAATAATCCGATCGAGGCTAATATACTTATAAGAATGTATAAGTATAATAATATAACATACTCCAAAAGATATATTATAGCGTAATGATGCTATTATAGTCACGTGGATCAGCGTTTAAACCATAATAACTGCCAACTTAGGGATACTTGTTGGGTTGCATATCTTCATCTTTAATTAATTTAACATGTTAACATCGTATGAATATATTAGTTGCCTAACTATAGTTAAAGACACCTATGAATGAATTTATAAACTAACTGTTTACTATTACTACTATAAGATAACTGTAAAAACACATACAAACTTGTAGTTCTCACGTCGATTATAGTTTTCTCTATAATATATAGCAATAAGACACGTATTGTCAAGGTTGAAGTCTGCAAAATGAAGCGTCGCTAAAAGAAAATAGACTCCTATAATTTAACCGTTAAATTTGGTTATACTTCTATCCACTAGAGGGAATAGTATACATATCACCAATTTCAAATATTATTATTATTAACAATCGAAATATTGACCATTTTGTTTAACCAAAATATTAGTTGCTGCGTAAAAAACCAACCACATAAAAATTTTTAAAAAATCAACGTTTAACATGATTACTAAAAAGAAAAACAACAAAATGACGTAGTATAATTTAATTTCATTAGTATTAATAATTGAACAATAATTTTCCTCGAAATGGTGAGTTAGTTAATTACAACAATACAATCATATTTTCAGACTTCAACACATTACTCTTAATATACTGCTAATAATTTAATACTTTCAAAATACAATTTCTCTACAAATTTTGCCACTGATGATGAAGCTAGTGAGTTTCGAAACATGTTTGGTAATTTAATCGACCTAACACATTAAGTGTAGTGTATTAAATTGATTTCGTGGAGTATGACGTTTTATTTCCTATTACAATACATTCACTCCACTTCAGAATGGACTACTTCTTTAAAATTTTATAATATACTTGTTTCCAATGTTGATTCGTTTTGCCTTTACATGGCCCTAAAGTTCTAATCTAATCATTAAACTAGTTGGTAGCAGTTAAAACTTTTTTAATTTTTTTTTCGTTTCGAATAGAAATCACTGATCAATTTCAAGGTATTGTAAATAATTTTTTTTGCAAGGAAACGGCATGTCTAGCGCAAATTTTACAAGAGACAGAAAAGTCTTAAAACTTTTATTTACGAATCACGCGCCATTTTTAAATTTCTAGCTATTAACAAAAGATCGCATTTGCGTCAAAACACGTGAAAAATGGTAGTAATTGTTAGTTCCAAAATTAGTGAAAATCGATAAAGCGTTTAGAAATTATTCGGGAAAAACGATAATAATATAATAATAAAAATATATTTTTAATAATCCAATTGATGAGCTTAAGCGCTTATAGTGTATTATTTTGTTATTTAATTGGAACGACGGCTGAGAGAACAGCTCGTGATAAGATTAAAACGTAATATTATGGAGTGATTATGTATGATAAGTGCATGTATTGTCGATGTTATTTAAGACCTAATCCTTTATAGCTTGCTTTGAAATATTTATATCAGCATGCAGGGGCGGCTAGTGCAGTATTTAGGTATCTAGAGCAGCTTTTTGGCAGGAGCAGCCGCCACTGCCAGTACCTATTTTGAAGTTTAAAAAATTCGACGTAAATGTAAATTAACAAATTAGAATATCCATTATTATCATACAAAACACAAAATTTCGGTTAAGAAAATCAGCTGTGCTCAAATCTAAAACTCAAAATTTGATAGATACGCTTATATACAGGGTCTCCAAAAAAAAAAAAAATCAACGACCAAAATAAGACAAAAATCACTTAAGTATGTTAAAATTTCGAAAACTGTCTCCCTATGAAATTATGACCATTTTGAATATTAAAATGAACCAATTTTCGAAAATCATATCAAATGTTCAAATCAAATTATTTATTAACTAAACACATATAAAACACCATTTTCGTCGTAGATCCTACCCCAAAGGGTGGGGAATTTTTTTGGGACGCCTCTGCCTTAAGAATAGAAAAACGATAGAAGGGACATTTTTTTTTTTTAGTCATCACAAGGTGACAATAGTAGTACCTGGGTACCTCTACATATTATGAGTCTGAGATATTTTGTCCCCTGATTGATTGAATTTCCTAAAAGTAGAGGCGCATAATAAATATTGTGCCGTCAGAAAATAAATTTTTGTGACCTTGTTTTCCCCAGTTGTGTTGATGTTGTTGATGATGATATATTGTTTAACAACAATAAATTATGCTAGTTGTCGCCGTCGTCGCATGTGACTATTTGTTTTGTATTTCACATACAACACTGTATATTCAACCTTATTATTATTAAATTTAGACCCAGATTACTACCTATTATACCCACTTAGTATTATAGATTTTGTAATATTTATCGAAACTATATTATGTAGATAGGGTAAAGTAAGGTATATTCGTGATAATTCTCGTTTTTTCGTTGGAGAGTAATGGAAATAGCATGGGTTGTTGCTACAATTGTGAGGGACTAACACCCGATAGTTATTCTTGAGATTTATGTATTTTTTTTATGAGAAAATTTAGAAAATTACTGAAAAAAACTTTCAAATGACTGTCCTAGTCAAGGAAAGGTAATTTCGTGACTAGGATATGTAATTTCGTGATATGGGGTAGGTTTATTCGTGATACTACAATTAATGCTAAAAATTGGTAGGTAAGATTTTATTAACAGTTACATTGTATCATTAACGCATAACATCTTATTCTGAGTCACCACTGGTATTTCCATTGCATCGATTTCATATTAAAACAATTTCTTCGTCAGATGCTTGACATTTTAGGTGATATCGTACCAAACAGTAGTAACATTGTATCCACTGTGCTCCATTTTTTTTTCTTAAAATCTAATGTGCAATAACTTTACCTTTAATTTAGGATTGTAGTCTATTATAAACATAACATTATCTAAAAATATGGAATAATTTTACTGCACACAAAAAAAGATATTTAACATTCAATAACCCTTGTATTTTTAATGTATTCAACGCGTGAAAAATATTGTAACAAACAAGCTCCACGGAATAAGCAATTACGGTAAAATTAAGTCAAAATTTGTTAATTATTGTGTACAGGAAGATTCCTCATCTAAAATACTATAGATTACTGTAAATTTCATTATCTCAGCAGTAGAGTGTATTAGCCGATCTTGGAATAGTCCCCCCACTCTTGATTGTTTGTCACGTACGTGACAAACAAGAGTGGGGGGACTATTCCAAGATCGGCTTATATGTACATATGTCAAAAGCAACCCTTTCCCCTAATCATTTGAGAAACCCGTCCATTACGTAAGCCAATGGGTGTATCAAACAAATCATGAATAAAGATGAGAGATCTAGAAACGGCTAATATATACGTATGCGTGTGCGTGTGTGACAACTATATAAAGAAGAAAGAGAGGGTTGCTAATGTGATTCCTTCTTTTTTTCAATAACACAGGTGATCCTGAACGTACGTGACAAACAAGAGTGGGGGGACTATTCCAAGATCGGCTTATATGTACATATGTCAAAAGCAACCCTTTCCCCTAATCATTTGAGAAACCCGTCCATTACGTAAGCCAATGGGTGTATCAAACAAATCATGAATAAAGATGAGAGATCTAGAAACGGCTAATATATACGTATGCGTGTGCGTGTGTGACAACTATATAAAGAAGAAAGAGAGGGTTGCTAATGTGATTCCTTCTTTTTTTCAATAACATAGGTGAATGAATACGTTGGTATATAAAAGAGTGTTTGGATTTCTCTTGATTATTCTCAAGTTAGAAGCAAATCTTAGATTATCAACTATTTTAATTTGTTTAATAATATTAAGTGATATAAATTTTTTTTATTCACATAATTAAAATGGCGCTAGCAAGATCTGATTTGGATAGTATAAATGCATTACTAAATAACCAAACTCCAGTGAAAATGTTGACATCGTTGGAGATAAATAAACGTTACCCAATGAAGAAAATTTCAAAGTCGCAGACAAAATACGGTCAGGCGATCTCAGCGATTATTTTTGATGATATTGAGAATTCTTGGGTAAAAGTATGGCTACCAAAACGCTGTGTGGAACAATTGAGTGATCATATTCTGGAGGAGATGTGTCAATCAGAAAAGTATATTTTGAGTTACTTAGGACAACGAAATTGTGCTGGCAATAGACTACAATCATTATTTATGTTTGATATAAATGCATAGTGGAATATTTAATCATAACTATAATTGAATAGTTTTAGTTTTAATTTAGTCTTTTTTTAATGTATTTAGGTTTACATGACTCCTCTCATATGTCATATTATCGTATATGTATTGCTTATTGTATTTTTGTAAATGGATAATAATAATTAACTATAATAAATAAATCATAATTATGATTTAATTGTATTGAGTAAAAATATATAACAAAAATAAAAACACATATAATGAAAAATAATTGAACTTGTATTTAATGCTATCAAAACTACCAATTATCAAATAGAATATATATCTCCATCTTCATGATAGTACCTATATCATTTTAAAAAAACATTTTAGAGCCATCTGTTGGGGTTAATGTATACTTAAAATGTGTCCATCATTCGAAAAATGTTCCCTTCAAAAAAAAAAAAATATTCGCAAAACAAATCAATAAATTTATTTTTTATGTGCCATCTACCTAGATTATATCAGATGTGGTGTGAAGTATTAGAAGTACCCGTTTTTTTCTTGGAAATTATTTTTAGAGCCATCTGTTGGGTGAATGTTTGAAGAAATCGTTTTTCGTATAGAGATATAGGTACCTAGTGGGTAATATACGTCAGATTTATTGATTTTTGTTTGTATTATGACGCAAATAATGAGAGGTAAATTCAAATAAAATGAAACAATTTATTCACATAATTGAAATCGAAAACATAAATTAAAAAAAAAAAAAAAAAAAACAATCAACTATTGCTAAATGCTAATAAATACATAGTTACTAACAGACACTATTTTATCTAAAATTCATTATTAAAATTTATTATGAAAACATTAATGAAAAAAAAAATGAAATAACATAATATTAGTTAAGTATAAAACACAACGTCAGATATTGTTAATAAATACACATACAAATTAGTAGACATAAATATTGATTATTCAAACATCTCTTAAAATTACTTTAAACTAAATAGTAAATGTGTTAAAATGGTTTAATTTATAATATATACATACATACACATATAATTAAATTAGAATTGAAAAATAAAACTAATTATGAACTAATCAAGACATTTCTTCCACCATATTTAATAATATTTTTAATCTCTCTTCTGGATTTATACTATAAAAAGCTATATCTTTATGCCCCCACGGAATTGATTTTGTGCTATTCGGAATTAAAAATCTTTTATCATCTTTATGTGATAACGCAATTTTGTTTGTGGTTTCGGTATATACATCGTGTAACGTACTCTTAAATGAATTCATTTTGCGAAATATATACCCACCTGTGGTGACTATTTTATTATAGTCTTCAATAGACAATGTTTTATTTACAATAGATTTTTTAACCCCTTTCGCTCGTTTCAATTCCGTGTTCTGAGTTTTAATACAGTATGCTTTAGCCCCAGTTCCGAAAAAAGATAGGATTGGGTCATTGGGATATTCATCTTTAAATCTCCCTATGATTGATTCTGTGACTGGCATATTTAAAGAGTTTTGTGTATTATAATTGGATGTATCGAAATGGTGTGTATTCTCTTTCATGAAATCGTAAAAGTTTTCTTCCGCTTTGAATACAAGAGAGTCTGTGTCGGTATATAATAAATTAATTTTCTCACCAAAATTTTTTTTTAAGACGTCGTAGAAGAAACCATACACAACCGTTTTGGATAGATCTAATATAGAAAATCCTAGATATATTGGTTTATCATATAAAATCTTTAATTTGCCCATGTGAATTGCTACCAGGTTTTCCGTAAAAATCGAAGATGTTTTGTAATGTGGTTTCGCAATCAATGCGCGAGCTCCTAAATGTTTCCCTTTATTTTCCCAACTCGTTACTAATTTAATATCTTTTCTATTATCTACATTCTCGACGGATTTTCCGTAAATCGAATTATTTAAAATTTTATAAAACGATTTTTCAAATTTATTAGATGTTTTATTACGCAACGATGTATTTAAATCAATATATTTTTTCAACCAGCGAGATTGATTAAAACCCAAAACTCTGTGAATATTTTTTATTATTAAACCATGTCTCACAGCCTGTTGCAACGTACGATAATGCACAACATATTTCTCTTTATTGAGTAAATTTGGGATTAACTTGGGCGTAACGCTTTTAGAAAGAGGTGGTATTAGACTTTCAACTAGGAACGGCAAATCCGAATGTTCGTCGTGGAGATATGTGGGATATTCAACGTCAACCTCGTATATGAAACCGCGTCGATTATGTTCGGCTATATTTAACAACTCTAATTCGCTAATTTCCTCTTTCGATAGCCAAGAAAAGTCGTTTTCAGGTAGTGATTGTGACATCGAATGACCATACAAATTGGTTGCATCCAAATACATAATATAACTCTCTGGTTTGCTTTCATCAAAACCAGGTATTAATGGATTATTTGCCACATGCATTCTATCAGAACACTGGCTAATTCCGCCGCGAATACCTGCCTTGAAAAAATGTATCATGTCTATGTCGGTCAATAATTCAAGTTCAATTTTAGTTAAACGGAGCATACTGTCCCAGCTTAATGATGGTAAACTTATATAGTGACCAGGATCTAATTGATATGTCTCTAAGCTTTTGTCTCTAAAGCTTTCAAATACGTCACATAGTAAGAGTACATCAGATTGTAAATATATATCTGCATATTGTCCTAGGGTTTCACATTCAAATATTTTCCACACTTCTTGCGCTCTATTATAATCAACTTCGCTAACCGCTTCATCATTTAACTTATCAAAAAAATCGTCTTTTGTTGGTAAATATGGGGTGTTTAATTTTTGCAAATCATCTAAAAAATTATATGGGAACACACCTTTTTGTCTCATTAATTTAAATTTTTCAGTTCTCCCAAAATATTTACGTGTGGCATTAAACTGATCAGTGTGTAAACTATCACTAAGGTTTTGTAATGATGATTGTAGGAAATTAAAACTATCAATAAATCGCATTTGCATGTATCTTGTTTTACAATGTCCATTTTTATCAATGTATGAATTCATAGGAACTCGTTTTGTTATCAACATATACTTCTCCTTAGTCTGTGCGATAACATCTAATTTACTATCGTTATCGACCAATTGTTTAATGAAAAGATGACTATCGTATGACATATTATGAAAGACTATTGGAATATAATGCTGTATTTTAAAATTTAAATTACAAATTGAATGTGCGGCTCCAGATCGTTTAACCCCTGTGATATGATCATGATCCATTACTTTTATATCAGTATCTACAAATTCTCTATTACATATGGCACATATCTTAGCATTCTGGAATTCCAACATTTCATCGCCATTCAAAGGTAACATTGGTACAACTACGCTTAAATAGCGATTATAAATTACTTTTAAATCGGTCTCCAATCTATTTACAAATTCTTCAGCAGCATTTTCTCCGCGATATAATACCAATTTAGATTTGGAATCATCATGACGACATTTAATGTAGTATGAAAAGGCGTATGGCTCATGTTTGAAAGTCTGCTGCATATATGACTTTTTTGGATTAGGTTCACACGTTGTGATTGGTTTTAATATTGATTCGAAATCGGCATAAACTATGAATGGTACGGGTAATTGCTTCTCAAAATTTTCGAATTTTAATATATTTTCCGGTACGCTTTTACCAAACTTATCGATTTTCAAATTTTTCGACGGTGTGCATACACTAATATGATTGCAATCATACATTTGATGCGATTTTAATAATTCATTTGAGCTAAAAAATGATAAACATCCGTCACATAAATTAATTCCGTGTTGATGAGATGATACTTGTTTCGATATCAATCTCGAAAGATTTTTTATCCAACAGTAATGATAACGTTCATTAGCATCATCACTAATAAGTAACAAATTAATATGGTGGAAAAATCTCCTAGAAGCAAACCTCAATGGGCCGACAATATCGTATTCCATTTTATTATTGTTGATTACTCTCTCTAAACCATAAACATTTATTGAAATATTATTAAGATTTTCGAATTTAGTAATGTCCTTTAATTTCATGGGGAAATCTAAACCTAATAAATTAAGAACTCCGCTGTAATGTGGATATGATGTCGTGTATTGAGAATTTTGTGATGTGGGGTACAATGCGGCTAAAATTGACCATATGAAGCAATGCTGATCGTCATTTTGTACGTTAATCACAGCTTTTTTATTTTGAATATATTTCGGTAATTTAATAAATGACGACCCTCGAATTGGTTTGTATTTATTAATGTTTGCTTCAATAAACAGATTTTCCACGAGCGTCCATCCTGGAAATATGTGGAAAAAAAAATAAAATAAATAAAACGTGACTTAGATATAATCAATGAAAACTTACCAGAGTCTCTTTCTAAAAACTCCTCGGATTTAGTTTTAAGAGTTTCAATAAAAGAATCATATATTTCACTAACATCACTTCCAAAATCAATAATTTTATTATGTGTAATAAATGATTTAGTTTCAATAGTTTCTTGAATTGACAGACTATATATACTAAAAACTTCTAAATTAACTTTAACGACTGTGTGTGTGTTTAACGAATCGGAAATTAACTTTAAAATTATGGGTTTTAATTCACTAAAAAACGCGCTATAGTCCCCATATTTATTTAGCGGTGTCACTCGAAAAGTTGTAATTCTATCTTTAAAGGCTGTATACACAATTTTAACATTGTCCGATACTGTTGTACAATCCGCATTTCTTTTATGCAACATACTTCTATAATGCCCGCTAATTTTATTTGAATCTATTTCGATTTCACATGACGAACACATAATTTTTACATCTTTTTCACTATTAAGCTTTTGTCTTTTCACACTATTTTCAATATTTAATGTGTGTTTACATGATTGTCTCATATGCCTATTTAAATTCGACATATGAGTGAATTCCATATTGCAACCGTTGCATAAATACATTTTTTTTTTCGAAATTAAAACAGTTGTTCTACAACGCACGCTATGAACTTTTGAGTAAAAATAATGAATTTTCAAAAGTATTCCTCATTAATATAGTGGAATAATGTTTGTGGTGGGGAATTCAAAAAAAAAAAAAAACAAAAATATATTTGTAGTAATAAATTTTATCTATGTGTGGAACTCGTGAAAGAACACACTCGAACATACAGACTGACTTTATTGATTTTTTTTTTGTGCTGTATTATGCAATATATAGTTTTTTTTATTGATTGCTCTAAATAATGTATAGTTCCACACATGTAATAGATAATATTGAAAAGATACTACCAATTAATATCGATAATTTATTTTAAAGAAAAAAACGAATTATTTAACTATATAAACGTGTACACATTATATTTATTCAAAATAAAAATAAAAAGAATACATAAAAAATAAAAAAAATAAAAACTTGAAATAATCTAATTATTGACCCCCCTCGATGCAATGGTGCGAGTATCCCAAACAGCAACCATTTCCAAATCGCGAAGCTCCAATTGATGTGCATTATAACGCAGTTTTTCAACATTACCCCGCACATCCTCCAACAGCTCTGATTTAGAACGCACTTTTTGCTGACTAGCTCGAAATTGGGCCTCTAAAGCTGCTGACTCCTTGTTTAATGCCTCCAATTCCGTTGTTATTGAAGATATTTTGTTTTCTTCCTCAACTAGCTCCATCATTGCATCTGAGTGCTTTTTGTTTAGGTCTATAATCATTTTTTTAAACATACCCATGTTATTGCGAAAACTTTGTGAACACGTATCCTCTACTTCAATGGGCTCCAACAATTTCATTTTTTTCCCATATGATTGTTGTGTGTGCTGAATGGGGTTCGAATGACTCAGCGGATGAGGGATCGGTATTGGTGCTATTACTTGCACATCCTGCAATATTCGTAGATTCGGGGGATTCTGTGTTGTATTGTGTTTCTTTTGGCGACTGCTTGACGGTCTTGGAGCAATTTTACGATTTACACTGACTTTTTTCTTTTCAACAACTTGAGGTTGTATTAGCTCAATGTCGACTGATGAAGATGAAGTCGTAGGTGTATCTTTCAGAATATCATCTAACACCGCGTTTATTTCTAAATCACTCAATTCACAATACATAATTTAATTTCTGTAGTTGCAAAACTTTTGAAAAAAAAAAATTGGAAAATATATCTATTAAAATAGATACGTTTTTAATACTGAATAACTAATAATGTAAAATATGGTTTACTTAAACAATAGACTCAATATTATGTTGAATAGTAGGTCTTTGTGTTGATATAAATACGATTTTCAAAGCCACAGGGGGGTGGGTTTTTGTTTTTTAGAATCTTAAAAGCTTTGTCATTTCTCACAACCAATCTCTTTCCCCGAATTCGATAATTCCGACAACACGATGGTAGGGATATTTACATTTATTTTATTATATTCTACATCCAACCAATGACGTGTTTCTGCTCCTTCATTTTTTTCTTTCATGTTTTTCTAGGCTCTTTATGTCGATATGTGGGCGTATTTTTTACAATTCTAGTGTCGTATTTCAAATATATTTGTGGTCAGTTACATGTTTTTGCTAATATTAACAACTTGAAAATTTCAACTTAAGTTTAGCACAGTGTGTATAGAATTAAAAAAAAAATAATTTGAAATGAATTCGAAACATATTCGCAGATTGACTAGAATTTGTGCATGGGAAACAATGCTTTTACATGTAAGTAAATACAATTTATTTTCGCACATTACGGTTCTCAAATGTGTGTTTTTTTTTTTTTTTTGTTTTTGTCTAGTAATAATTATCATATCACTAATAAGTTTGAAAATTTTGTTGTTATAGTCCGAAACAAGCGATAGTGATGATGATGATGATGTCAATCCTCAGGAGGGTGGTATTGAAAATAACCCCAACCCTGTTGATGAAGAAGTCGTGGATAGTGACACTGACGAGGGTATTGTAGACGAGCATAATGTAGTGTTGGAGTGTCGTGAGAAAGTTCTGACACCTAGTACGAACAATCTTCGAAGTTGTAGGAGCTATTCCTACACAAAAATATTTACGAAAAATGGATTTAATGAAGCTACATATCCTCCAATTAGATCTTTCAACATGTGTTACGAATGTTATCAGGTGTATCTAGCAGAATATACTGATACAGATGATCCTGCTGGGATGTGGCGGCGGTATGCAAAACATATTCACTACGACATGCATATCGAGCAGTATCCGCTTAGACATAGGGCTTTTTGTGACGTTTGTGATTCGAGATTGTGGACTTCTCGTGATATAAACATTTGTTTAACTTGCACACCAAAACATAATAGCTGAGTGTGTAATGAGTGTTTAATTAGCAATAGTATGGTGCATTTGTAGTTAGATTTAGAATAATAGTTAGATTAGTAATTAGATTAAATTTTATAGTAATACATGTATTTATTTAATTTTAATGTAATATATTTAAATACTAAATATTATAATAAACTTAAGAAAATTGTATACATAATGTTTGTAATTTTATTTAAATATTTTTATTTATTCGTTCAACATTTGTTTTCTTTTTTTTTTATTTTTATTAAAAATATATTTTGTGAATACTACATAGGTTTTTTTTTTTTTTTTTTTTTTTTTTTTTTTTTATATATATATATATATATATATATATAAATACATAGTTATTGGAGCACGTCATTTTTATGTATCCAACTGTTGTGTGTGCTATTAAAACCAAACCATTTTACTAGGATTCTGTCACCACGTTTTCTCACAACTTTTTCGATTAAATAATTGTCTGGATTTTTTGTTTTCAATAGTTCATATTCATAAAAACAACCTTGTATTGGAACCCCATTCATATCATGTAAATAATAAGTGGTTGGTATAGACTTCCGCACTTTTACAATTTTAAAAAGTTCTACAGTCCAATTAAAAAAATAACCCTTCTCAAAAATATGTTTATATTTCGAAATTCGCACGATGTCATTTGTTTTAAATTTTGGTTTTTTTACACGTTCACGTCGTTGGATATAAGCTGGAATTTTCGTTGAGGGTAGAACAGAGGCGGGGGCGAAACCAGTTGTTCTATGTATTCGATTATTATATGTTTGTACAATATCATCCAATATATCAGTCCATACATATTTTCCCCTGAACGAGAATTGTTTATACAACCAATTTTTCAATGTTCTAATGACACGTTCAACAATGGCTGCCTTCTTTGTACTAAAGACTGAATAATGATGTATTTTATTTGATTTCATTAATTGCGAGAAGTATTTATTGTAAAATTCTGTGCCATTGTCTGTCTGTATGTACTTAGGTAATTCCTTCTTATGCACACCGTTTAAAATTTCTCTCATTTTATTGCTTACTTCAACACCTGTTTTATTTTTTAATGCTTTCACCCACACAAATTTTGAAAAACAATTGATAACTACAAGAATATACCTATATCCATTATTCATACTAGAGTATTGCTGAATGTCTGCTAAATCAAGCTGCCAAAGATCTGCAAAACCAACAATATTTATTCTTCTACGTCGAAAATTTCGACGAGCACCCCTATGAATTTCATTTACAATACTCAATTTGGTGCTCATTACTAATTAAGAATCATTGCAATACTATCTTGCCCATATACATTCTGTTTGTTTATATATAACTATGCGTCTATATAATATGATTTTACCGTTATAATAAATAAATAAATAAATGAAACAATTAAATTTATAAATCAAAACAATATTTATTAAATATATAATTATGTTTTATTTTTTTTTTCAATTATTTTTTAACTAAATCAACACAATTTTTTTTTTTATTATTATTCAATACATTTATTTTTTTTATTTGTTTTATCAACTCTAACACGAGCGGAATTAATATAATTTTCCAATGCATCTAATCTATTTATAATGGATTCATCTAATATTTTCGGATTCATTTCTTTGATTGTCTTAATCTCATTATCAATATATGTCTTCATTTGAATGACTAATTCACCAATACGTTGGTGAATGTGTTCACCAACATATTTTTTTGTATTATCCAATGTGATATCTTCAGACGTCTTTAATATATTTAAAATACCAGTAATCGCTGTTGTTATGTGCTTGTCAACATATCTTCGACTTGCTGCATCACTATCATTAAACGGTTCGGCAATATTGCATATACGTCTGTTTTCAAGATCGAAATGTTGATCATTAGTCAATTTAAATCCAACACCCGGTCGACCCCGTTGTATTGTAAAATTTTTTATTTTTTTTCGACCAAATTTATCAACACTTCTCTCCATGACAACTACTAATTATATATTAAATTGTTTTTTAACGAACACTTTTAACGTAAATTCAATGAATAATACCATCCTCCCTTAGCTCTTCAATTATTGATAATATTTCATTATCTAAACCCGTGTTTCCCGCTAATTTTGAACTATAAAGCAATTGTAAACGTGTAATAAGTTCATTTGGGTTGTTCCAATATACGTAATCTATTCGTTTTGTATTGAAGCACTTTTGTGATGGCAACAGTGAACCACCAGATGTATATGCGATTGGTTCTAAAATTTTTTTACTGCGAAGACCATCTCTTTTTTGTCTTACTAACGGTTCTATAATTTCCCGAAACTTTCGACTCCTCGTTATATTCAGTCCGAGTTCGCGGTTATAATCTTTATATGGAGCCTGGGTTAATTCTAATAATTCACGATAAGTATTTTTTGTTATATTATTCAAACCCTGACCCAATTCTAGGTATGGGTATTTTAAAAATAGAACGTTAAAAAACTCATCACCACCGTCAAAAGTTGCTATTTTTTTACGATTCATCCATACAGAAATATGTTTCATCTGAGGGAATGTCACTTCGCAATTACCCATGAAGAATTTCTTGTTTATATCATCCGTATAAACCCCATATATATAATCATATTCCCCACTGTTGCTTATAACGCTTTTTAAATGTTTTGGTAATAGTTCACCGATTCTATTATCCGATTGTTCAACTTGTTCAACGTTTATTTTGGGTGTTGTCGCATTTGGTGCCGTTGAACCGATTGTATTAAGCGGCTTTGTAATTGGCTCATACAACTCCTCTAGAATTCTCGTCTGCTCCACTTGATTGTTATGTAAAGATTTATACTTTTTTCGAACTGATTCAGTAGCATCAATTAATTTCTGTTTTAAATCAATCTTACTTCGAATATCCTCAGACATTATAACACAACATTCATGAATAAGTAAATATAACAATAATAAAGTTTTTTATTCGATGGTTGATTGAATAATGAACATTTTGAATTTATTGCAGGCATATATAATTATCCAATCCTTTTCGATATCGGCCCTGATTTAATGGACTATCTTTATCGATTACAAGGAATCCAAAATCTTCATTCCAACAAAGTTTGCATATTTGCGCGAATTGTGTAAATTCCATGTCTGGATTGACATGATCACTATATATATGTCGGAGATTTGTTTCATCCTGTGTGAAGATTATTAGAAAGTTGGAATTTTCCCGAATTAATTGTTTCGACACTTTAGAATAGCCTTGGGATAGAAAAAAAACATCAATATTCTTATGACGCGAAATACAAAAGTATTCTCTAATTACATTTTGTTTCTCACATATAACATCGTCAAATATAAATACAGAATCTACTTTTGCTTCTAATGGTGGAATTATAGATTCATTATTATTAAAAGTGTAATAACCAAGACCGTTTATTGGTGCAACGACTTCAGCCAAATACCTATATTTGCTCTGGAATAATGTTTTCGTATATATGTAGATATTCTTAAAATGTAAACCGTTGGGGTGTATTAATAAAGAAATCATGACAGCTGTTTTCCCGGTGTTGCTCCTACCAATGATCAAACCCCGTATTGTATTCGGTAGTAATGGTCCGTGGCGTTTAATTTTATTTTCCGTATTATTATTTGAAAAATCAAAATTTTCTACTTTGAAATTTTGATCTTGTTTAATGAGCCTCATTATCACATATAAGAATGTAAATTATTAACTGGTTTATGTTATTTTTATGGCCACTGTTGCGCTAGATAGACGTGTTATCAAACAAAGTCAACGAAAAACTGGCGCAGGTATTATAAACTCATTAATTAATAATACCCCAATCGAACTCCATATACCTGGATATGATTATTGCGGAGTCGGAACGAAATTACGCAAAAGACTGTTAAGAGGTGATTCAGGAGTTAATTCTCTAGATAAACTATGTAAAACACACGACATAGCATATGCAAATAGTAATCATTTAAGTGAACGTCATAGAGCAGATAAAATCCTGGAAGATCGTGCTTGGGAATTAACTAAATCAAAGCAGATACCTGTGAATGAGAGAGCACATTCGTGGTTAGTAACAAACATTATTAAAACAAAAAGAAAGCTCGGATTAGGTATGAGGACTCTGTATGGTACTACTAAAAAAACGAGTGGATGTAAAAGAAACCGTTGTAATAAACGTAAAAATAATAAAAAACGTATAACATTTGTTGGTGGTGTTTTAAAAAATGTTCGACAATCTATTAAAAAAACGACTTGTGTGAAAAATAAAAAGAATAATGCTTTATCGGTTGCAAAAATAGCGTTAAAATGTGCTCGAAAATATGTTAAAGACATAGGTGGAAAAGAAAAAATTAAGACACCACGCATTATACCTGTACCAAAAATTGGAGGTGTTTTGCCATTGATCCCCATTTTTGCAGGATTGTCTGCATTAGGTAGTTTGGCTGGTGGTGCTGCAGGAATTGTGAGAGCTGTGAATGCTACAAAAAATTCAAAGGAGCAGATAACAAACAACAAACATCGAAATAAATCAAATGCTCCGACAATCGTTGGAAGTGGATTACTACTCAAAAAACACCGCAATGGATTTGGATTATATTTAAAAAATCAAAAAAACTAGTAAACACTCTACCACAAAGACCGCTATCAAATCTCGACATTATAAAATATGTTAATACATTAAATATAAAAAATTTTCGTGGTGTTTATAGTCGCAATAATTTGAATATAGCAGGACCACTATATAAAGAATGTGCAATTGTAAATCTAGATAGTACTAGTGGTAGAGGTACACATTGGGTAGCATATAAAAAACGTGCTAATATAGTAAATTATTATGATAGTTTTGGTAATTTACCACCACCTCAAGAGTTAATACATTATTTTACAAAAAATATTCCAAATACTCTTCTTAAAATATATTATAATTACAATTCTCATCAAGATTTTAATACGGTGTGGTGTGGGCATTTATGTTTAACGTTTCTCAATCACGATGGATTCTATACAGGAAATGAGTCGTAATGACATAAAAAAAATGGCTCAGTCTTTACATACTTACTCACAATTGGGTAGTTTGATAAAAATGAATGAAAAACAACTTGCTGATGTGCCTAAAGAGGTTTTGATTACATGTGCTTCAAAGGAAATCGCATTGGTTTGGGACAAACTTCCTAAACATTTACGTGAAGACAATGATATTAATAAATATTTTTATTGCACGGAACATTATCTGACGAATAACGCTAGCGGTGACGAAATAGACGGCCCATTTCCTAGAAAAATATTTTGTGTTTCTTGTAATATTAGAGAAATTGAGTGCATAACAGAAAAAAAAAAAGAATCAAAGAAAGTGACACATAAAAAAGAAAAAAAACTACATCTATTGTGTTGCTGGCGGCGGTAAAAGCAATATTTCAGTTTGATTTATTGCCCAGTCATGTCGAGAACGTTTCTGTTGTCTGGAACATCTAGTGTGTTGTCTGCAGATTATTATCCACCAATTGAATTGGATACCTCTAGACGTTATGGATTAGGATTAATTGCTTTTTATTCATATAACTCTATTTTAAACATAGACGAAAAAAATAATAAATTCACTTATAAGAAGCATAAAAGTGATGTTGATTATATTAATGTATTCATACCACCTGGGACGTATGAGATCGGTGAAATATATAAAAAATTGATAATGTTAATGGGTTTACACAATTTCAGCGAGGACGATTATAAACAAATATTTCTTTTGTATCCCAATTCAAACACTTTGAAATGTGAATTATGGTCTATTTACGATATCGATTTCACAGCCGACAATTCTATTGGTTCACTATTAGGATTTGAAAAAACAATTTTACCATCGAATACGTTGGTCGAATCAACTTTACCGGTTGATATTATGAGAGTCCGTATCATATCAGTACATTGCAATGTAATCAGTGGTGCATTTTTTAACGATATTGAATCACATGCACTGTTTGATTTTGATATTGACGTCGAACCAGGATATAGATTAACAAAGGAACCGCAACATATTATATATATGCCAGTTAAACCATTGGGACGTCAGTCAATTGAAAATATTACAATAAGAATTTTAGATGATACAGGCAGGCTATTAAATTTTCGTGGTGAAAAAATTATTGTAAAATTAGAACTTAAAGTGCTCGATTAACAATAATAATAATACATAATAACATCAATGGGGTTTGTTTACAATAATGTGATTAAACACCACAATACACCTGCAAAGAATGATGTTTATATAAAAAAGAGGAAGAAAGAGATGTTAAGCAACAGTACTAATTACAACAGCAACGGTTCCGGTTGTGTTATTACTAAAAAAAATCAAATATTCCTTCAATCCATTGGTTTAAAAATTCGAAAATATTAAACATGTCATCCTTATCTAATAAATTAAACATATTTGGAGAGCCTGTGTTTGACAATGCATTGTCTAACGTTCAAGAATATACATATAAACCATACGGCAGCCCCGTATATAATAATTCCGATGAAGTTCGAATTCCGGTTAATTTCCAAGACTTAATATTAGACATTTCTGAGAGTTATATTTATATTGAAGGAACATTTCAAGCTGAGGATGATAAGAAATCCTGTTATTTATCAAACAATTCATTAGCGTTTCTTTTCGAAGAAATAAGATATGAGATTGGGAATGAGCAAGTCGCTATGATTAGGAAACCGGGGATTACAACTTCCCTGAAAACTATGGCATTATGTCCATATAGTCAAGAAAGAGGGCTTTGTAGTAGTGGCTGGGGCTTGTCCGAAGATTTACAAGATATCCTGGATCCAATTAGTCATGTTTTCAGCGGTAAATTGCCATTGAAATACTTATTTGGCATTGCTGAAGACTATAAGGGCGCTTTCATTAATGTACGACACGAACTTATATTAATAATTGCTAGAAACTATAATAATAGTTATATTGGTGACGGAAGTGCTATTTTAAAAATAAATAAAATTGAATGGAAAATTAATCACATAGTTCCCGAAGATAGTCAGAAGTTGAAACTGATGATGAAAATTAATAAAGGAGGACTAAATTCTCGAATTAATATTGCATTTCGGTCTTGGGACTTATATGAACTACCGAAATTACGTGAAACTAGCTCAGATATATGGTCGATTAGAACAACTACTAGTCTCGAAAAACCACGTTATATTATAATTGGCTTTCAAAATATTTCAAATTATGAAAACATCAATATGGATGCCACGCAATTTATACACGCAAACATTTCCAATATAAGAACATATTTAAACTCAACAGTGTATCCATATGAGAAATGGAATTTAGATTTCTCTAAAAAACTTTACGGAGCAGTATATCATACATATCAGAATATTCAACAAAAATATTATAACACAGAACATTCCGACCCAATATTAAGCTTGGGTCAATTTCCAAACAACCCGGTTTTCATTATCGATTGTTCTTGTCAACCAGAGGCAATCAAACATTCTAGCGTTGATATCAAATTAGAATTTGAAACACGCGAATCGCAGTTTCCTGCAAATGTAAAAGTATATGCAATTATCATTCATGATTCTTATATGATGTATAATATTTCAGACGGTGTAGTAAACACGAAATTAAGTTTATAAATTAAATATTTGATTATGGAATGTAGGCATTGTATCACTAAAAAATTATAAATAAAATATATTATATAGTAAAATGATTTGTTTTATTTTTTTTATATATCTATTAGAATAAAAAAATTTATAATGTAAATGTGTTATATGAAAATAATCATATTATTATCGATTTCCAAAAAAAAAAAAGAAAAAAGTCTAGACAAAAATTTGTAACAGACAATAAATGTATTCTATTCTATCAATTGATTAGATATAAAGGTAAAATATATCATTTTACATCCAAAAACCCAACAAATAACGTATATCTTTATTTTGTTGCTGTGCAATAAACACACAGCTTACCTATTGTTCCCATATTATCTATAAAAGAATCTATCTTTTCAGTTTTCCTATTATGTTTTGAAAAGCATATAATACACATGTGAATTTTAGTAAATTAAATCAATTTAAATTCTTGAGAATGACATCACACATAAAATATCTATGTTTATTGATGTGCTAATACATTCCTACGGAAAAAGTCTAGACAAAAATTTGTAACAGGTAATAAAGTCAATTTACCTATTGTTCCCATATTAACCATAAAAAAACCTCTCTTTTCATTTTTTCCTATTATGTTTTGAAAAGCATATAATATACATGTGAATTTTAGTAAATTAAATCAATTTAAATTCTGGAGAATGACATCTCACATATATATCTATTTTTATTGCTGTGTCAAGAAGATAGGAAAAAAACAAGCTTTTATAGTAGTAGTAGGTAGTATTTGGTGTTCACAGATACATCCAATAGATTAAAATTATTTTTGGGTATAATAGAATACAATAGAATGTGTAATAAAATGTATAGAAATAATTTTGTGGGTGGTGATAAACACCTATTGTTGCAATACTAACTACAAATAAAAAAAAAACACCTTTTTCAGTTATCACAGTAAACCCAGCATATATTTATATAAACACAATAAAAGCAAAATTATATATACATAAAATAATTATTATACTGTATTATTATCTTCTTCTTCTTCATCGTTATCATCATCTTCATCATAATTTTTATTTCCTTCAATAAGATCGTCTAGGTGATATCTAACAACTATATCTGTCGGCATATATTGAATCGCATCAATTAAATACCGTTCTAAACCCAACTGAATAATTTCCACACAAAATGTTTCCAATGTGATAAATCCATCTCGGTATTTATGACATAAATCACACCCCGTACTGAAGTCTTCTGCTTGTTGTAACACTTTATTCATTATCTTATCATCAAAACACACATTATAATCATAATTTGCAGCATGTGAACGATCGAATTCAAGATCGTGAAATTGCGCTGCCATTCGATTCACTGCAGACGGTAGATCTGTTGCAGCCGGCCAGTTTTCTGATGAATACACCATCCACATGATTTTTAATAATTGAATGATCTAGAGGGAATAAATGCTGAGCATTTTATATAATACCGAGTGTATACATATATATATATATATATATATATATATATATATATATATATTATTAGAAAAAAAGAATATGTGGGGGTTTCTCAAAATGATGTGGAAAGGATTAGTTTTTGACATATGCTAGTATAAGCCGTTTCTAGATCTCCTATCTCTATTCATGATTTGTTACAACCCTCTCTTTCTTCTTTATATAGTTGACACACACACACACACACGCATCTGTATATATTAGCCGTTTCTAGATCTCCCAATTTCTATTCATGCTGTGTAGTTTTCACATATTCTAGTATAAGCCGTTTCTAGATCTCTCATCTTTATTCATGATTTGTTTGATACACCCATTGGCTTACGTAATGGACGGGTTTCTCAAATGATTAGGGGAAAGGGTTGCTTTTGACATATGTACATATAAGCCGATCTTGGAATAGTCCCCCCACTCTTGATTGTTTGTCACGATCTCTCATCTTTATTCATGATTTGTTTGATACACCCATTGGCTTACGTAATGGACGGGTTTCTCAAATGATTAGGGGAAAGGGTTGCTTTTGACATATGTACATATAAGCCGATCTTGGAATAGTCCCCCCACTCTTGTTTGTCACGTACGTGACAAACAAGAGTGGGGGGACTATTCCAAGATCGGCTAATACACTCTACTCTCAGCTTTCAATTATTCCTGTTATTCCTGTAGATCGCTTCCCAGTTGCGAAACCCGCCAAAAATCACAACGTAATAAGCACCACATGTAAACAAAGTTTTCTAATGCCTGGAATATTCGTGATATAGAAACGCGACAGATTGCATCATCTAGTAGGAGCATACACTTACTACTATTCGAGATGGCATCCATCTAAAGCAAAAGGTAACTTGCTGAGAAATTTTCATAATTCTATCACGAACATTAAAATTATAATAATATTAAATGTATGTAAGCCAAATTCGTTTCTTTACATTTAGAGGTGGAAATGAAGAATTCGCTGCATTGAATTAATTATTTTCATGTGATTAATTCAGTGTAATGTTTTTACTTTAAATATTTATTATTTTACATTAATAAAAACAAAATAAAGAAATTCATGTACTGAATTCAAGAGATTTTTTTTCTGTGCACGAACTTACCTATATCACGAACATACCTTTCTTTACCCTATAGTTTAAATATACACCTAGTAAATATTAAAAATCATTGTTATTAGTAATAGGAAAAATAATTAGGAAATATGAAAATACCGAAGGATGTAAACATTTTACGTGATTTATTTCACGTACTTACCTATTAAATATCAAAACTGTTAAGTGATATTTCATAAGAATCTAATATTTTTCATGTACTTACCTAATTGCGTCTACAACCAACATATTTCAGTAAATGATTTTATACAATAACTTATACAACGATGATCGAAATTCACGCATAAATCCGATAAAATTTGAAGATTTTTTTTTGAAATTTGAAAAATTTCTCAGACAGCAAAAAAAGAGCAATTGTTGTATGTGTTTGCTGATGAAAATTTTCATATCAAATTAGCCTATCTAACTGATATCTTTGAGACATTGATGTGCTTAATTTGAAGTTGCAAGGCGAAAGTTTAATGACCCATCATGATGGTATTCAAGCCTTGTTAGAAAAACTGCTATTATGGAAACGTCGTTTGCGAACTAACACACCAGATTTTTCCTCATTTCCGGAATTGAGTTTATTAAATAAAAAAGGATGACCATATGCGGGTAAACACTCACTCTTACAAACACCACAAGTGGTAATTACATGTAAAGCAGTAACAGACTTAAAGATAACAATACTTAAATATTCCAAGAAAAAAACAGAAATAAATAAATAAGAACAAACCAATTCTAAAGTATTAAACTACATAAACTAGCAACACCCAACATCAAAACCGATTATCATTGCTCAACATTCTCGATATCACTGCTAGAGAGGAGTTAAACATCAAGCCAAATTTTAGGACAAAACTGGTCCTTAGTACACAGCAACAATAGACCCTCGGTGGTCGCAGTGGAGGGTCTGGCGCAGACCCACTCATTTTGAACCTGTTCAGGTAGGTTGATTTGACTGCATTAGTATTGTATTAGTTATTGAATCATGGCTGAAAGATTGAAAAGACTCATTGCTAGGCGGAATATTCGTGTTAGCAGAATTGAGGAATCATTAACCTTAGCACGTCAGGCTGAAAATGAGCCAGATTTTAATTTCGTGTTGAAGATTTAGTTTCTGTTTATGGAGAATTTTATGAGCTCCATAATGAAATTGTAGGGTTAATCGCGGATGAAGAATTTTCCGAGCAGGACGTAATTCGAAAAACAGTAGATAAAAACTATTATTTGGTTAAGGCTATAAATAGCAAGCTTAATGATTCCTCAGCAGTACCGTCCAATTCTATTTTAGAATAGTCAAAAGGCAGTAACCTAAAATTGCCTAAAATTGATATTCCGACATTTAACGGCGATATCAATTTATGGCCCACGTTTTATTCCCTTTTCCAAAGTCATGAAAATACTGATTTGTCGCATATGGAAAAAATGCAATATTTAAATACTTTGTTGATTTCGGAGCGATTGACTCTCGTCAGGCGATATAAGTTATCCCGGGATAATTACGATGCTGCTTACAGTGCTCTTGTAAAACGCTACCAAGATAAACGCTTGTTGGCTACCAATTATTTAAATGAGATTTTCCATGCTCCTGCCTTGAAAAATAGTTCTGGTAAACAGCTTCGACAGCTTATTGATATCTTCACAGAGAACTTAGCTGCCTTAAAAATTATGGAGTTTCCTGTAGACCATTGGAGTTTTATAATGTTTAACATATTATTGCAAAAACTTGACTCTAATACGCGTACTTGTTTTGAATTGATACCAAATTCTAAAGAAATACCTACTTTGGAAGAATTGGTTAATTTCCTGGAGCAGCATTGTAGAGGTCTCGGTTCTGAGTCATATGTTCCCTCCAATAAATCCAATCCTTTGTCCTCGTCTCGCGTTGCTACTCAAAAATATGCATCAAAACCTGTTAGCTATTCGTCACCTTCAACTTCTTCTTCTTGTTGTTGTAAATACGACACTCGCTAATAAATCAGAAAAATGTCTTTTAGGCGCCAGTGCTCATTCGTTGATAAAATGTGCCAATTTTCTGCGCAAATCTGCACAAGATCGATTCTTAATCGCAAAGGAACGAAAACTTTGCTTAAACTGTCTTCGTCCATCTCATTCGTTGAACAATTGCCCTTCGTCGTTTTCGTGTCGCATTTGCCAAGGTCGTCACCACACCTTATTACATTTCGATAGAAAGACTCCTGGTACACCTCTGGCTAAATCTCAATCTAATAGTCAGTCGTCTAATATAACATTAGAATCCTCCTCTACATCAGATTCTTCATCACAAACTTGTCTTTTTAATTCGCTAACCCTATTTGCACTACACTTCTTTCCACCGCTATCGTTGATATTCTAGACGAGGAGAAAATTGCAAACCAATTCGCCTGTTGCTCGATGGTGCATTTCAGGCTAATTTCGTAACTGAGAGCTGCCTTACTCGAATTAATCTAAAACGACAATCAGTCTCGGTTCCCAGCTTTGGGATCAGTGACACTATATCAGCGTTCAAATCTATGGTTCATTGCACAATCAAACCTCGTAAATTGAATACACCTCGTTTTTCGTTCGATTCTTTTGCCTAGCATTAGCATTAACAAAAATTTTGGAAAACTTTTTGTTAGCAAACTGTATTTCAATGATTCTGTCCTAAAATTTTCAAACTCGAATTTCTCGAAAACCTTTAAGTTTTCCGAGAAAAAAGAAGTATGCCTTTTTTATGTAGAAAACTTTATTTTATCACATTTTTGACACAAATGGAATAAAAGTCACAAGAAAAAAAAGTTAGGTTATAATTAAGGCAAGGGTCCCCCCCGATTACCTGCCTATGGTCATCCTTTTTTATTCAATTTCAACAATAAGTCCAATGAGAGCCTGCGCGGACTACTTCTTCAAATCGGGAAAATTTCGTTGAGGTCACATTGTGAATTTTTTTATGCAGCATTTTATAAATTTGCAAAATTTTGTGATAATTGCTTTGACAAATTTATTAGATCTTTTGTTTAATTGCTATTATCTGTATTATATTCGTTTACTTCCATACATAGAAGGTCGATAATATCTTTCAACTAACCTTGCTCCAGATTTTATACAAACACAGCAGGTTGCTTCCTTTAAATATTTTTTATTTTAATTGTCGTATATTTCTGGAATTGAATTGATGATGTTTACCTATTATACCGGGTTGTAAATTAGACAAGGCAAACAAGGGGAGTTGTCAATTAAACTTTAAAGTAAAATTAACGAAATTTTGTAATAATAAGTTTGCCTTATTGTTAATGATTTGCATTTTTCTTTAAATGTGAATAATAATTATACTTAAAAAATTGCACATAAACATCATATTCATTCATGAATATATCCTTGATGTCTTTTAATTCTAGTTAAAAAATAAATAATATAAAAGAATGTCGCAAACTGGAGCAATTTTACGAAACTTGTTGAGATTTTGCTGTATAATTACTATAATTAAAATCTGGGTACATATTAATGGTTCAAAAAGGAATGGCACTCTAGTAATATAACAATTTAGTCTAAGCGGAAGTTATACCTAGTTACAATTAAAATGATTAATTGTAAAATTATGATCAATTCGTTAATTGAACTTGATGATGATTAATTAGAATGCGTCGATGCTTATGCTTCAAAGAATGTTGTTTTAAAATAGAAATAGGGGCAACCAATGAGAAAAGCGATTGAGAATAGAACATATTGACGAGGAGTAAATATCGATTAATGAATAAAACACGTCGACTCCAGAAACTAATCATATACAGGGTGCTGTAAAGCAATGCGATATTGCTATTGAATTAGTTGGAAATATACAGGGCAACCAGAATGGGTGTGAGCTTAGCTCGGATTTCACAACGCAGAATTCGATGCGGTGTCGCTTTACTCAGTTCGAGTTTTATGAATTAATAATGAATAAACTTAAAAACAAGCGGTCCGCTGGAGTAGATGAAATGGCACCATTTTTAATAAGGTTTATTATTGTTGAAATATCTAAACCTTTTGCGTATCTTGTAAACTTGTCTTTTTGTAGTGGAAATTTTCCGAGCATGCTCAAAATAGGTAAAGTAATTCCCATATATAAAAAAGGAAACATACATAAGTTAGAAAATTATCGACCTGTGACTATTTCATCGTCATTTTCGAAGCTTTTTGAGATTTGTTTTCTCGACAGACTAAATATTTTCTTGAGTAGAAATAATATTATTTCACGAAGACAGCATGGGTTTCAGAGTGGGAAATCTACACAGACAGCTATAGAGTCTGTGTACGGAGAGATTTTGAGATATATAGAACGAGGTGAGGCTCCAGCTGGGATTTTCTGCGATCTCAGTAAAGCCTTTGATTGTGTGAATCATGAAATTTTATTGGCTCGTTTATCTGGTTATGGAAATACGGGACCGGCGCGGCATTGAATTGGATTAAGACATTCTTGAGTGATAGGCAGCAGTACGTCAGTATGTGACTCACAGACGGACTGTCAATTCTAGATCTAGAATACTCACATCGGTGTGCCCCAGGGCTCGGTACTGGGGCCGGTTTTGTTTGTGTTGTACGTTAATGAGATATTCTCAATGACTCCAGGTGTCCCTATAACAGCTTTTGCGGATGATATATATATATATATCTTTCATTGTTTCGAATGATTCAACATATGAACTTCAAGAGGATTCTGCTCTACTTCTTTGGAAGTTTTGCGGATTCTTCGAGAAAAATTGCCTTTATTTTAACTCATCAAAGACGAAATTGATGAGGTTTAGTGCGAGCACATGTCAGCCTCTTGCTGTAAGAGTTGGCGGTGATGAGATTGCTGCCTCATGTTATGTGGATTTCTTGGGTTCGGATGGATAGCGGTTTAACCTGGAAGCTTCATTGTGAGAGAGTAGTGGGTCAGTTAAATTCATCCTTTTATTTGATGAACTCACTGAGGTCAGTCTTGGATCAGGGTCAGTTGTTGATGCCTTACTATGCCCAAGTGGAGTCGCGCGTGAGGTACGGGGTATTTTTATGGGGTGACTACCATGACGCATGATATATTTGAGAAGCAAAAAAGAATTATTAGATGCATAGCTGGGTTTCCCGACAGACAGAGTTGTAGTTGTAGAAACTTAATATTTTAACGATATACGCTCTATACATTTATGAAGTATGTGTTTTTATTCAAAAAAATATAAAGAATTTTCCACAAACCCGTGATACACATACTGTGAATACATGGAGTCGAAACGACAAGATTAAATACAATTTGACTCAGAAGTCAATTTATTGCCAGGGGATCATGATCTATAATAAACTGCCAGATAACTTAAAGTCTATAAAAGAAATTAAGAAGTTCTCAGTGTTAATAAAATCGTTGCTTGTATCTGAGGCGATATATTCTGTTGACGAGTATTTTTCGCGGGATGCCCGAGTAGCTGTTATTTAGAAACTGTTGTGTTTTGACATGTGCCTTATACATTAAATGTTTATACATGGTCTTGTGAAATTACAATTATGTGTTATTTTATATGTGAAGATTGTAAATATCGTATGTAAATATTTAAAATTTGAGTTTTTTTTGTTGACGACTTCTATATATTTTGTAATGTCATTTGGAGAATAAATAAATAAATAAATAAACGGGCGATTATTTTCAAAATTGTACATTTTTAAAATAAAGTCCGTATTGATTTATGTTTAGCAAGCCATCATCTGTTAATATTAATGTTTCATATGTTAAATTTTAATACTCTGTTTATAATTTGTTAATTGTTGATATATCAAAATCCTTCAACAAACAAAATACCAGAAAATTAGAATTAGAATACTTTTTGATCTTAGTAATCTTACATTCTCCATTTGATAAAATATCTAGACATGTGCTAAACTGGCTGGCGTTCATATTTTAATGCATAACTAGTTAACCTGAAGTACTACTTGTTGTTGTTAACTATCTATATTCGCGATAAAACCATCTCAAAGAAGGAGGTATGCAAGGTTGTTATAATAATATTTCACGAAATGTAAAGGTCCAGTTGATATGAATGTATGTCCGATGTATGCTGTAGATATAACACACTGCAGTATATTTATGCGTCCTAGAAAAAAACGGTCATTGCAATAATTTATTTTGTAGGCTTATTATTTTTATTATTATGACTTTAGCGAATTGTGGAGAAAAATGAACCTCCGCACTGGCGCAAACAGAATTGAGATATCTTTAACTGTTTGGACCCTATGATGGCTCATAATTTTCTTGATAATAAAAATAAAGATAGGTATAGTTTATCCAAAGTTAATTTAAAATATATAAATTCTACCGGGTTCTACCGGGGCTATCTGTTCCCATGCCTCTTTACATTATAAAACATTTAATTTTTATTTTTTTTTAATTTTATTTTTTATTTTCCTCTTTCTTTCTTTCTCTTTTATGCGCATAAATAATTGATTCATTTATTTACGGGTAGAGTGGTAGAATGGCATTTAGCCAAACTCTCACCTTTTATGCAAGAAAAAAACATTCTTCTGTTGGTTTCTGTACTAATTATTAAGTTTGATTAAGATTGATTGTAATTTGCATTGTATGGTTTCATTTCATTTTTTTTTTGCATAATAAATCATTTATTTATTTAAAAGGGCATCAAATGCAGCATTATTTGATACATTTCTCCCTCGTATATAAGACCTATAATAAATCATGTCTGTCAAAGGATACCGACAGTAATAAAAATAACTACAGTGACTGGAAAAAGTTGGGTTAATGATTAGAGTTTGGAAAAAATATAATATGAATGAAACACATAATTTTTGGCATCGTGTTATTTTCGCAGATTGATCTAAATATAATCGGATGGACGTCATATGGTATGGTGAAGACTTAATGTGCATTTTAAACAAGAAAATTTGTGTCCGATAGTAAAACACGGTGGCAGAATTATTGTAACCATGATTTGTTCAATAGTTTTTCTTAGATTAATAAAATGAAGGAAGATCTATCAAATTACATGATAATTTTTAATAATACCTCAAGTGGATGAAACTTTTTGCAGTCACTGTATCAGAGACCGCCGGTATTAGGTTGCAATGTAGTTATATAAAATGTCTCCACGGATAGAGTTTGGACGAGCAAAAACTTTTTTATTTGTCGATTTAGAAGAAAAAGTCATTCTTTATAAAAACGTCTGCTTGTGTCAAAACTACAAATTCAAATACCAAATTTACGATAACTATACAGGGTATATCAAAAATAATATTTTTAATGATTTTGATTTTCTTGTCTTTTTTATTTTATTATTTTAATAGTAGCTATGAAATTAACCACTTTGAGAAAGAAGTTTATTAGTGTTTTTTGCACAATTGGTGTAATAAATCACGGTTTTGAAAATATTTTCATAAAATTAAAAAAAAACAAAAAAATCAATATCATTAAAAATGTTATTTTTTATATACCCTGTATAGTAATCGGCATGTATTGTTATGGAAATTTAAAAGGGTGCGCCTATGGACGGCTGAGGTCGGTATTGACATTACAAATGGATATAGAGTTGTGATTTTTTTGTATCATTTTAAATTAAGATTAGAAAGACTATATAACATAACTATATCTACACTGAAAAAAAAAAACATAAATCCCTACACTGAAAAAAATATATACACCTACTTATTTATTTCGTATTTTCATGCCTTTTATATGAAACCAACAAAGAGTAGATACTTGAAACAGAAATGGTCAGTCATCCTACTAATTAATATTGAAAACTAAAAATATTCAGAATAATTTCAAGGTTAAATATTTCAGAAATTGAATTAAAATAATAATTGTAAAAAGCCATTCATTTAAAACTAGATAATTTTGTGATATTTCCAACAGTGATTATGTTGTAATTTTAATTATATTGATTGCTTTGTTATGTCATCATAGTTGGACATTCAACTTATTGTTTTTTTTTATTATAGTATAGTTTTTGTTGGTTTTTGGTTGTGAGAAACGAAATTTCGTTAGCCGACTTTGTGGTTTGTTAAGAATTTCCGGTGTATAACGCTTTGAAATATGGTAGGTAGTCCCTTTTATTTTAAAAGATTTATGAAGATGCTAATTTTTCTGGAAAATCCTACGTTCCGTTTTCCATCGACCGTGTTTCACGTTGTATTTTTAGAAGGAACGTATTTTTGATTTCTACTTAAAGGTGTTTTTTTTTGTGTGATTGTTAACAGAATATCTTGTTGCAAATTTAATTGTCGCTAACTAATTTCTAATTATCACTTAAAATTTAATTTAATAATCTACGTAGACATTTTATATAATATAATTGGCATAATATCCATTATTGTAGTTATTTATTAAATCATGATTGTTGGAAGTAATAGCCATCAAGTTCAGTTTAGTTTTAATAGGTTTAGAACCTTTACAATGAAATTCTTGCGAAGGTCTCTAAAGATAAAGTGTGTATGTTTAGATTTGTGTGAGTTTAAAAACTTCTTTTGTAAGTGTTTTAGTGGAATTGTCACAAGGTATGTAATAATTATTTGTATATCGAGGGTGGAAAGTGCATAGTTGTCCCACATTAAAATCCAAAGGAGGGACCGGCACTTTCAAAAACCAGGCCTATTTTTTAAAATGTCAAAAAATTTCAAAGCATTTTTTGTATTGTTTCCTTTTGATCGACGTAGTTAATACAGGTAATTCTAAAAAATTATTGCAACTTTGCGCCTCAACCAAAGCAATGTTAGGCATAAAAATTTGTAAGTTAAGCGTGTTCAAAGTATTATTTTAGATATATATTATATATAGATATATATTTATTACAAAACATGTATAGTACGTCAAAAAAGAACAAAAATTAATCAATCAAAGTTACAGCAACAAAGAAAGGTTTACAAACAAATTAAAATAGCAACAACATAAAACAAACTAAAATCTAGAAAAATCTTACAATATCGCTCTTGAAATAGTCCTCAAAGGTATAAAAAACTTGATATATCAAAAATGATTTAATACTTTTGTTAAACTGGACTTCACCAAGGTTCTTTATGTGAGACGGCAGCTTATTATAAAATTTAACACAATAATAGTCAGAACCTTTCCTAGTCCTCAATAGGCGGTGAAATTCAGGCAATATGTCATTTCGGTTTCGCGTACCATAATTATGCATATCAGAGTGAAGAGTGAAATGCGAGGCATTGGTTCGAATGTAGCCAAGACAGTTTAAGATGTACAAGGAAGGCAAAGTAAGTAGTCCGTGTTCAACAAAATACTTTTTACAGCAGTAACTCCAACCGAGCCCCAACATTGTACGTAAACATCTCCTCTGTAGCTTGAAGATTTTCATTGCATGGGAACTATGTCCCCAGTTCAAAATACCATACGACATACGGGAAACAAAATAACCGTGATATACCGTCAACAGACTGGCGATTGAAACACTCTGCGCAAGCCTTCTGATGAGATATATGTCCCTGGACAGCGAGCACCCAAGCTCTCGAACATGACTCTCCCAGGTTAATTTAGGATCAAGATGATCCCCAAAGAACTTCACGCGAACATCGCTCTGAAGATCGATAGGCGCAGAACGCAATGTAAAGTTCATGCTCTGAGTTTTAGCCTGATTCAAGCTCAGTTCATTTGCCAGAAACCAATTGCCTATGTCAGTCTCAACAACATTAACCAACTCCCCTAAAGGGTCGTTTGGTCGATATCTAATCAGACTAGTTGTGTCATCAGCAAAGAGGATTATATTTGAGTCTTCTTGAAATTTGTATAAATCATTTACGTATATTAAAAACAGTAAAGGTCCCAAAACCGACCCCGGGGGCACACCCCGTCCAACCCTTCGTCTCTCCGAGTATCGTCCCTCATACAAAACGTGTTGAAAACGATCGCTGAGATAAGAGCCAACCAAGGCAACACTGTCAACATCAAAGTTATAGTAAGAGAGTTTCTGAAGAAGTATATCGTGTGAGACACAGTCAAAAGCCTTAGTGAAGTCATAAAAGGAAGCAAAGGTGTCAGTCACAGCCCTGCTCCTTGCCATCCGAAACATATTCCAAAAGGTTATTAATTGCAAGAGTAGTAGATCTCTTATTACGAAAGCCATATTGACTTTGCATAAAGAGATTATTTGCTTCAAAATATTAAGTTATTTGATTTTTAATAATAGACTCAAAGATTTTTGAAAAAATTGGCAAGATCGATAGTTACTGGGATCATCAACCGATCCTTTATTTTTTGTAGATTGGAATAACCCTTGCCTCCTTCAAGACCGCGGGAAATACAGCGTCACCAATGCAATGGTTTATCAACTTAGTAAGCGGCACCACTAGCAGATTCTTTAAAGTCCCAATAATCCTAACATTAAGCTCATAACAATCCGAGCTTTTTGTGTTTTTCATACCTGATAGTTTTTCACGTACTTCATTAAAGGTTACCGTTCTCAAACTAAATCCAGCAGCTCTAGTGGGAAACATATATCTCTCAAAAGTGACCGATGTGTCTGGTAGCTGTTTTATGATATCATCAGCCGCAGTTGTAAAGTAGTCATTTAAAATATGCGCAGTCAAGTTCTCTTCTTTAAGTTGAGTGGATACATTTTGAAAGGTTTGAAAAATCCAAATACGCTTATTTTTAAAAAAAAAAAACTAAACTCCAGATGGTTGGAAATTGGTACTTTGATATTTTGAAAAAGGAGGCCGTTTTTTGAAATTTTCCTGTAAAAAATGTCAATTTTTACAGACCAGGAAAGTCGCGTGACTCATATGCATATGGCATCATTTTTGAAGCAAAAACAAATTGCACAATTAAACTGTTAATTACTTAAATGCTAAGGAAAAAAATGTCCCATATGATAAGTTAATAAAATCTAATTTAGTTGTGGATTTTCAAGTGCAAATGCCTAGTATTTTATAAAAATCAAATACAAGCAGATCAAAATTTTGCATTTTTTGTACATGATTTTGAAATTATTTTCCTTCATAAAAAGAGGGTAGAATATGTCACTTTCTGTCAGGATTGTATGAAATTTTTTTGTGAGTTTTCTCACTTTAAATTTCTTCTTCAGAAATTTATTGGGATTTCAGAAATTCCCTGTGCTATTTGGTCTGCTATAATATTGATCCGAGGACGTACTGTATACAATATTGTATATTTTGTTAGAGAACTAAAGGAAACTGATGTATTTAAGTGGTTTATTTATTTGAGAAGTGTGAGAATATGTTACAGTTTTCAATTTGATGAAATAAAAATGTATGGAACTGGCGATAGTTAAAATTATGTTTCAATGCGCAACAAAATATTTATATAGTGTTCACTGAGATATTACGATGTTTTATATGATTTGGCAAACGTTTAATAAATATACAGAACCCTTGTTGTTGTCAATCCACTCGGATTCAGCAAAATGATTCAATAATCACTCTCCGACTAGATTTTTACTGGTATGGTGAATTTTATTTGAACATTGTAAACACAACATTTAAATTTTTGAACCTATTTATATACAGGGTGTCCCAGAATAACTTGGACCGATTGCTGACCTCTAATAAGTAGTAAAAACTACTCTAAAATATGCAATTTTACCAGTGGCGTATTACTTTTGGGGTTTTAAAAGGTTCTTCATACCCCGCCACTGATAAAATTAACGTTATTAATTTTTAATGATTCCAATATTAACAAAAACCAAAATATTTCTAAAAATAGTAGATATTGTTGTAATAATAGCAAGAAATATGTGTAATTTTTCTAATTTTGAGGATGAAGATCACTAATTAGCAAACAAAGGTGCTTGGGCGTTAAATTGAGCCAGGTGAAAAATAGCAAAGTAACATTTTAAATAGACTGCTCCTTCTCTAGTCCCCTTCGTAATTTGCCACTTCCCTCGTTTTGAGGGAACCTGCTTACCCAGCTACAAAAGCAGCGCACGCGTTTTCTTGCGGCAGTGTCTAGAGTCTAGAGATTTGCTCTGCCCAATTTGCGTGCAAAGTGCACCTCCAGGATATTCCGAGTCCCGACCTCGGAATGATGAGGAAGCATTGTAGATTTTTCATATAACGCGTAGAAAATTACGAAAGGGTAGAAGGGCTTTAACTTCAGATATCAAATTATTGTATAATTTAACAGCATTCCAAGTAAAATATTTTTTTAAACCTTTAATGTCTGTTTTGAAGAAAGAAGAAATTTCTCAGTGCGCCGCTGTTGGTAGTCATTTTGATCTCAGTTAGTTGCTCTATATGACCACGGTATTCTGGGCTACCCTGTATATAAAATATTATTTTTGTGTAGGTTTTTGCAAAACCATTTAATTTATTAATGTTCAGAATAAAAGCCACATTTCTTTAGAAATAGAACAATTTTATTATTATGTTGACATCCAGAGTAAGAAACCGAGTAGGTATATAAATTAATAATAATTCAAAGCAACTTTATTATTTTAACCAGATTTTTTTTGATGTACGACTCGGGTTGTACAGGGCGCGTATGGTAAAAGATACTTAATTTTTGAAAAAAAAAACTTTTTGGAAAGGCTCAAGATATTCAATTCAAAAAAACTGATGCTAGTTTAAAACCAAAATTTTTACTTAAAAATTATATTGTTGATCAATAATAATATTTTAATCGCGATTCCTCGCGCTGAAGAACTCTAATTGTTCAATTTTAAATTGAATATCTTCAACCATTCTAAATTTATTTTCACCTTTCACACCCTGTATCTTTTTAAAGACTAAAATTTTCTCACCAATTCATTGGCTAAATTTTCTTATTTTCATCTCCTGTTGTTGGCGGATTATTTGGTATTTTTAATTTCATCTCATGTATAGTAAGATATAACAACTGTCCTTTTTTTATGATAATTTTTTAACCACATAAGGGCTATGTGATTCAAATTTCGAACGTTACAAAGGGCACGAGATACCGAATGATTTTTAAGTTCGCAGTTGGGTTGAATGCCAGATCATACCAAAGCATTTAAAACAAATTCGCCTCGGAATCATATTTTACGTGTTCCAAAAATTTCCACACCACAATTTTCGTTGGGACGCTCTGTATAATGATGTAGATATAAAGTAGTATTTATAGGACATAGGTAGAGAATGCAGGTTTTATATTTTTATTATTATTTTTTGTCTTTGTGTGCCGAGAAAAGTCATCGACCAGGCATTATTTATCTTATTAAATGTACATTGTAAACACGTTTTTCAAATTCCGATCAAGGTAAAATGGCTGGGTAGCTTTTGCTGCTTGCTTTGCCATTATAGTGTATTTTTGTCCCTCTACATGTTGACCTTTTTTCTTGCTTTTAGGCCGGTTTCACACTGGCGATTTCCGCATAAACTGCATTGATGTGAGTTTTAAAAACTGCCCGATTTTTCAGTACATGTATTTAGTATTTTTTGAAAGGAAGTTTTTAAAAAGTCTAATCTAAAGAAAGAACAGATTATTTACAGTTATTATTTGGGTTTTGGGTACGGTGGCCCTATTTATTCAATTTTGTAAATGTAAATCGTACCATTGAATTTAAATAGTTCTTACGAATGACGTTATTTATTAATATTTTCAAATATCAAATATTCTTATTTATAAATACCTTTTCTTGCATTCTAATTACTTCTCCATTAGTTTTTGTCTGTTTGATGGCATTTCTTCATCGTTAGATTCGACAAACCTTCCCGATTCTAGTGGATCTTCGAAATCTTCAAGATTATCACCGTCTTCGTCGATTATTTCCGGTCTGCATTGGTTCTTCATCCACAATTTCATCTGAATCATCAACTTCCTTGTAGGTTTTTTCTTCCACATTGGAGCATGTTTCAGAACCATGACAATTTGAGCATAAATTTGTGCATTTTCGGCAGCCACATTTTAAACTTTTACATCCAGTTTCACAGCTGCAGCAAATCGTTTTAAGCAATATTTCCCGAATTAATTCCTTGTCTGTAAATTTCGGCATAATGCCGCGTTGATGTTGCTTCCAGCCCCAATCTGTTGCTGTCAATTTGTTACCCAGCCAAGCCTGAATCTGATAATATGCCCTGTAACAATGTTGTTCTGCTGCACCTTCTGTGGGTGGGAGATTGGCCAATATGAAAGAAGATTTAATTCTTTCCAATTGATATTTTTGAAATCTTAGTTGGTTCAGTGTTATATCATTTTTACATTTATTAATAGAGTTGATTAATTGTAACACATTTTTTTTTATATATTATAAAAAATTTTCGGATTCGAGTTTTTTTCATTATTTGCATTTTCTGAGAACATTTACCATAGTAGTGTATATTTTTTTATACCATCAGAAAGTAGAGATTTCAACGAACAAAAAACACACCAACTTTTTTAAAAAAGCAGATATTTTGACGTGAGAATTTTCGATTGAAAATTAGGGTGCTTTTTCGATATTAAGTCAAAATAAATGTGAAAAAAATTAATATTTTAAATCAAAAAAATTACTGTATGTTTGGGACATACAAAAGTAAGTTTTCACCAAATTTCGTGAAAAAATAATTTTTTTTGCAAAAGAAAAATAAAAAACCAAAAACTTGGTTATTCGAGTTTTTCACATAAATTTTGAAGTTATGTGAAAAAAGTGTCGTTACAAAAGTTGTAGATCTTTTTATTACCTACAACTTTGCCATTTAACTTTTTTTCATAGGACTTGCAGTTTTACCGGAAATCGAGATTAACCGTTTTTTACCCTTAAAAACTGACCACAGATCGCCCGTAATTTATTTTTCCTCGCATCGTCAAGCAAATCACCATATTATTGTAAAAATAAATTTTTGCTATTAAGTGTTGATTATCTGCTACTACTATTGGCTTGTACCATGTGCCACAAGCTTTAGTTGTTAAATTATCGAATAATGGCTAGTGCTGATCTTAAAACTTGTTTAATGTGATCGAACCGCTCCTGTCAGATTATAAATTGGCATTTTTCAATGTGAAAATAATGATTGATAATAATTTTTAGTTTTACGAACACGTTAATTAATTAAATAATGGTAGGTTATTATTGAAAGTATATAATAATATGAAGTGAATAAAATTAAAAGTGAATAAATCTTCTTTGGTATTTAAGGTAGACGATTGATAGTTGACACAATACGGGATAATGAAGGTTGTTTCAATATAGGTGCCCAAGATTTTAAGGATCAATAAAACATGTCGTTTTCTGTCTTATTTATTGACATAAAAAATATGATTCACCAAAGAGTAACACGTTTTGAATGCATTGCTTTGTGATTCGTCGATTTTCTAAGCCCCAAAGCCGAGTTTGCCGATTAAGGAAGCCATCAAGATGAAATTGGGCCTCGTCACTGAAAATTATTTTGTCGCAAAATCGGCATTCACTTCTGTTTGCTCAACGGACTAATTATTGAACTTGTTGAGTCAATTAGACTTTGTTGGCGTCTAGATGAGAATACGCTGAAGAATGGTTGTATGTGTAATGCCCAATTCGTGTGCACGAAAATTAATAGACGTCTGTGGACTTTCAGCCACACTTTTCGATTTTGATAATAATGTTTAACAATCAGGGCGCGTTCTTTTATGATGTAATGCTCCATGATTAGTAACTCCTATCTGTCAACTTTTTATCCGTTACGTTATAACACCTGTCATTATTACTGTCAAACACCCATTTTATGGATAGTCATAAATAATTTTAAAAAAAATTGTGTGAAAAGACTATTTTTTTCACTATTTGCTCTTTCGACCTGACAGTTTTTTAACAAGTTTTCCAAAAAGTTTTATAAATTTATTTGGTTTTATAACAAATTTAAAGACTTTCAGGTTTTCTGAAAAATTTCTATAAATCTTCAGTTTTATAAATTTTCAAAAACATTATTTTGAAGATTACCGAAAACTAAATTAATTTTAGTCATATTGCCTCGCGATATCATTTATAAATAAGAGCTTTTAGGGAAATTTGACTAAAGTTAGACAGGGTAGTCCAAAAAAGTTGTGTTTCTCAAGAATTTCTAAAATGATAATTGTACAACTAGTAATATAAACACTTAAACAAGAATACAATAATAATTGTAATTACATAGATATTATATGCAAATGTCTAAATCATTACGTAACACAAACAATTACAAAAAATTACATTACACTTTCTCGTTTCTTCCTTTAGTTGTTAAAAGTTAATGTCGTTTTTTGTAATTGTTTCTGTTGACGTAATAATAATAATCGACTTTATTTGTATAGGGCGAAGTCTAGCCTAATGGCCACTCACACTTAACCCTCAATACTTACATAATACAATAAATCAAACTTAAAACTAAACCTCCAAATTAACAAAACTATTAACTTACCAAACACACACAATAATAATCAAAATAATAACAATAATAATACATAATAATACAAAAATTCCCAAATCTTACTACCACTTATCAGAAGGCAGCTAAAAAAGAATAGTTGAGAGTGCAGACCATGACTATAAGAATGATAATAAATAAAAATTGTCTTACATATTTTTTAAATACAGAAATAATCAAATCAAATTTTTCTTTTAGGACAGGTGTAAGGTAAATTGCATCACAGCATTATAGGTGAAACTACCTTGGAACATAGCAGTACTATGACGAGGCCTAGTTAATTTTATAGGGTTTCTAATATTCAGATGGTGAATCTCTCTACGGAAAACTAACTTTTGTGACAAATATGGAGGAGATGCGATTTTAATAATCCTAAATAAACAGTTAAGGAAATCGTATTGGAAAATATATTTCATTCTTAACCATTTCAAAGTTAACAGCGATGGTGAAACGTGATCATATTTGCGAAGATTACTTACAAATCGGCAACATTGGTTTTGTATTTTTTGGATTCGATACGCGTTCAGACTGAAAACAGCGTTACAGTACCTCATCCTTGAAACACCAAACTCTCTTTCTTCAGTTTAAATGATAGTAACTGTTTGTTTGCATAAAGTATAACCTTAAAGTTAAATAACATTGACGTGCTATGAAAGAAATGTGATCGGAAAATCTCAGCCTCTCGTCCAGATACAAGCCAAGGACCTTCACAGACGACACAAGTTCAACCCTCTGTTGATCAATTTTTAAGTTCAAATGCTTTTTTTTAAAGGTTTCTACGTTTCTTAGGCCAAAAGATAATAAACTTTGATTTACAGGGATTCAATTGAAGGTTATGGTTATTAGCATATATAGATACTAATATTCGGTAACTGTGAATTATTAATAACTTGATTAGCATGAATATATCTTTCTGATGGAAAACTAAACATAAACTGTGTGTCATCAGCAAAAAATTGAACATTTCCGTCAACTACAACCTGGTTCAAATCAAAAATATATATTAGAAAAAGCAAAGGTCCCATTACAGGGCCTTGCGGTACATAACAATGTGGGATGAGATGGAAATTGATTGATTGATGATTTATGTATTTGCATATAATGTCTATGTAATTACAATTATTATTGTATTCTTGTTTAAGTGTTTATGTTACTGATTGTAAAATTATCATTTTAGAAATTCTTGAAAAAGACAAGCTAAGTCTTGTCGAAACGTTGAAAAAAATTCCACATGAAACTATTATTAAAAAAATTTATTTGTATGATTGTAAACCTCAGCCCAAGACAAGCAAAATTAAATAAATTTGAAAATAAAGGTTCAAGAATAATAAATAACAAAAGAAGCAAAATCGACATTTTTTGTTTAAATTTGACGAAATGCTAGAGGGCATATTTTTCTATGAACCACCTTGTATATACCTTAGACTTAGACACCACCCAATGATAACAATTATTATTCTTAATTGAAATCCTACACGGGTTCTACAAATTTTAATTTTCAGGCTAAATAAGCATTTAATTACAGTGTCATTTAGCGTAATTAATAAAATACCATGTGAAATTTAATTAAAACGTCCTTCCAGAAAACTACTACTGTTGAATGCAATCATAATTTTTAGTAGGTTAATTGTTTTGGCAAAACGGGATGTACCTTAATTCGTACCTAATTTACCGTTTAACATCTAGAATTATTGTGAAATTTCCAGTAAATGCAGCAGTTTATTGGACGGAGAATTACTTACGAGTAGTTTAAGATGCTCTAAAACAGCTTAAACCAAGTAGGTAGATAAATATATAGATAGATCTTTATTTACCATAGTAGCAATTACAAAAATTTGATAATTACAATTTAAAGCACGTCCAAATAGAAAATTTACAATTCAACTTGTAAAATCTTTGTATAACATATATGTAGGTATGTATAAACAACAATCACGAAATTTCAAAATATTTTATCTCAACTCCAACAAGGCGTATAGACCATCAGTTTCAAAATGAGTGTGACATTTATTCATCAACTGAATAAAAACAGTTACTTAAGTGCAGTTCTTTTATTTTTCTTTCAAATTTATTCTGGTTTAAAATTTTGAAGCTAGCAGGAAGGTTGTTGTATAGTTTTATATTTAGCGAGTTATTTTGACTTTTGTTAAGTCTAAAACGTGGCGCAATGGTCAGCCCAACTGAATAATTTTTGTTTTATTATAAATCACATATTATATACAGATAAGGAATTTATATATCTGTATCAATCAAGATTTTATTTTTAACAAAGAAAAAATCAGGGTTGAGATGATTAAAATCAGATTATAATCAGTATGATTTAAAAAAAATCCTGGAATTCCTTGGAATTCTTTATCACACTTTTTACATACTGCTCTACAACCTAGTTTGCTCACAACTTTCTTTTTTATAAAATACTGCCAAATACTAAAATAATCATCGATTTTTGATGATTTTTAAATCATGATTTTTATCAACTCTGGAAGTAATCTATATTCAGGTGTGGAGTTCAAAACTAAATATGCAGTAAAACCAAACCTCCACAAAGTCCAAGTTTTCACTTGGTAGCCCAATTCAACCAGGATGAATGGCTGAGAGTTCTCTTGGTGCAAGAGCACTTTTGAGGGACAAACGTGTTTGTTTTTTCGTCTAATCTGGTCAATAATTCAGTACAACACTATCCCGTGATCATTTTCCCATTCGCCAAATAGTTAATGTGGATAACTGATTGGCAATAGAAAAAAAACAAAGATTTAATAAGAAATTCTTATTAAAATCGTCAGAATGGTCTTTATAGCAACTTTCTACGAAAACGGCTCAATAGTGCCGTTTATTAGGAGCCCTTTATTTTTTGATTCAGCTTCTTATCTTGATATTGAAGGAGATACAGAGGTTTTTGTGAACTTATGCCCTACTTGGTGATAT
Source organism: Apoderus coryli (assembly GCA_911728435.2). Classification (NCBI taxonomy): domain Eukaryota; kingdom Metazoa; phylum Arthropoda; class Insecta; order Coleoptera; family Attelabidae; genus Apoderus; species Apoderus coryli. Next base: position 17,559,326 of record OU452206.1, read on the forward strand.
AAAAAAAAGTTTGATGCTTTTATGTCTATAACTATAATTTAACAAAAGCATAAATCATCAAAACTAGGAAACGCGGACATTCTGTATAAAACGATCGAATTTTTTACAGTAAAGTCTATAAATAAATCATTTCAATCAAAACCTTTGCAATGTTTAAAGTAAATTTTTGTTTCACCAATATAAAAACAAACACAAAGTTTTGTTGGCATAATTTAAAAATAAACAGTGATCAGTATAATAATAATAATTTAAGAGTCATAATGATGGGTAATAACGCGGTTATATTTTTTCTCCGCACACATCAATGCGGATTGAATTAATTTTGAATGTTTGAAAAGGTGTTGTTTTTTTCGCAAATTAAAATAATTTGCAATTCATTTTATTTGATCTGATTTTTAAAAAAAATCTAACTATTCAGGAGATCGACACAACCGAAATTTTGAAAAATTTTTATGCAGTACTTCATTTTATGACCCCTGGATCCTAAAAATGACCTCAGTTCAAAAGTTTATATATCTATATATATATATATAATTAAGTTGAGTGGTAGTCTTTGCTGACTAGTTAATAAATAACTGTGTTTCTTGGGTTGATCAGCAAATCTTTTTTAATAAAACTATTTTTCGTTATGCCAAGCTTTTGATATATTTTTATATCTTCCTCGGGGCTACAAATATAAGAGTAAGCTAAGTATAAATATATATAAAATTTAAAAATATGTTTACCTTAGTATACGAGGCAAGTTTTACATTGGTAAAAATAATAAAAACTGTAAATTAAAGAACATCAATTCAAACTTTTTTGTCAACTTTGTAAAATAATGATTAAAATTTAACATTTTTAAGTTAATTGAATTTTTTGTAATTGACACTGACATGTTTATTCAAAAATATTTTGTTTAGTTTATTTGTGGTAAATTGTTTTTTAAGTGAAATGTCAAGTTTTTTTATTTAGGTTAAGAAGTAGATTCAAAAGAAATAAATATTACTGTCATCATGGGTGTTATTATTAATAGTAAATAAATATGAATATATATTACTGATTTCATTCGAGTCTTTCTTTTTGTTTAACGTATTTTCGGTATTATACGTTTCAAACATTTCAATGAAAAGTCTTTTATTTTGATTTTGTTCACAGGCAAGGATTTTTACATTATTTAAGTCTGGAAAATGATTTGTATTGATACAATGTTCAGCCAATGCACAAGTTTTTTTGTTAAGTCGAATGTCACTTTTATGTTGGGTAATTCTATTTTTAAAAACTCGGGAAGTTTGTCCGATGTATACTTGGTTACAGTCTGAACATGGTATATTATAAACTACATTAGATTTTTTTTAAAATGGAGTCTTGATCTTTAGTTTTTGTATATAAATTGTTAATCGTTTTTGATGACTTGCTGACAATTTTTAAATTTGGAAGATCTTTTTTTATAATTTTAGTTATTTTTGGGGTTATAAATTTTATATTTGGAAAAGAAATATAAGAAATTTCGTTATTAATGTTAGAATCATGGTTGTTTCTAACTTGAACATTTGTATTCTGATTTTCTGGTGTATTATATAATAATTTTTGTAGTAGTTTTCGTGGATATGAATTATCGAGTAGAATATTAAACAATTTTTTGTAGTTGTCTTCTTTGAATTGAGGATGACAAATTTTGTTAATTCTGTTTTTTAACCCTAATACCAAATTTATTTTCATTTTTTGTGTGGGGTATGAATAATAATTTATGTATCTACCTGTATTAGTAGGTTTCCTATACCAATCTAAAATGATTTGGTTTTCTGGGTTTTTTAGTACTTTAGTATCTAAGAACGGTACAAATCTTCCTCAATTGTGAACTGAATTTTTTCGTGGTAACTATTAAAAATGTTTGATATTTCAGTATTACGATTAAAAGGTATTGCGCATTATAATGTCGTCCACATATTTTTTTATAAAAGGTAGATTAAAAGAAAGTTGAGGAATACAAATATCCAAAAGATCATCCATGATATATTGAGATACAATGGGTGATAATGTATTGTGTTTGACAGTTTTGCAATAGACGGCTTAACAAAACAGGAGTAGAAAAAATTAATTATCGGTGTACTGTACAGTATGTCCAATTTTCGATCCGTTTATGGGGTATCATTTTATTATAAAACATAAAGACTTTAAATTTGAATTGTAAAAACACAAGTTTGATCTGCATCTCGAAAATATTTAAACTATCTAAAAACTAATTAGTCCATCCGATTCAACGACTAAATTTATGAGATGATAAGGTTTTTCAATACATAAAAATTGTAGACACGACATAACCCTTGGAAAGATTGAACTTTCAGGTTTAACTCAAAAACTATCAAACCCTATTAAAAATCTTGATTTATCCACCGAATTTAGCCAGTGACGCGAAATCCACAGGTCTCAATCATCAATAATATCCGAGATACTCCTTAAAAGTATCGAAAATGGAACACCACCGTCACGGTTTGCGGTTTCAGTCAAACTGAGCAGCCGCGGCTAATTGGGCCTAATTTCATAGTAAAAAAATCTTACTGGAGGATTATTCTAAATACAATTATGATCCTTATGGCAGTATTTATACGTCTTATAACAAATAATATCTGATTTTGCGTTAGTTATCAGTGTTTGTGCAACATATTTTTAGGTTAGGAGGCTTTAAAAAACTAAAAGTGTCCGCCTTGGGTCATGGACGGCATTAAAATGTTTATATTGTTACAAAACAAACACACACAAAATGATATTTATGCTGTTCTCCAGGCAAGGGCATCCGGCTGTATATTTTCTTTTTTTTTTTCATGATCTTTTCCGCTAAAAATAGGTACACTTCGTTAAATGCATAAAGCAAAAAGTGCGAAAATAATAAGTAAACGTCGTCGTCGTGAAAACCAATTTGCAACTGTTCGCAGACATAGCAAAACGTTGAATGATTTAATGCGATTTCTTGAAAATTAAATCAACCTTTTAAAATTATACAAGGTGTTTCACAGATTTAATTAACAAGTCATTTCAAAATGGAATTTTTCCACAATGCCTGTTTTTGCTATTTATCAACGACATTACGTGCCTAGACATCAGCGGTAAAGTATGTCTCTTTGCTGATGATACTAGTTTCACTGGGCCCGGATAGTGTGGCTCTTCATAGTACCATATCCAAAGCCTTAATCACCATCAAATCATGGTTGTTCTTGAACACTGCGAAAACTAAATCTGTGTCATATAAAGGTGCGCTGCAGTCTTTTGAACTTAATAATTCCACTATTGACGTCGTTTCTTCTGTGAAGTTTCTGGGCCTTGTTGTTGACAGCTCCCTGAAGTGGAAGTTGCACATTGATGCGTTATCAAAAAAAATAAGCTCTGCCTGTTTTGCGTTAAGATCAGTTTCCAAAGAACTTAACTTGTCCACTTCCATAACAGTCTACTTTTCACTCTTCGAATCCCATCTTCGATACGCGCTCCCATTCTGGGGTACATGCTGTGCAACGCAATTTCGGCGTATTTTTAGGTTACAAAAAAGAGCTATTCGATACTCTCTGAGATTGCACTATAGAGCCCATTGCCAGGACTTCTTCAGAAAATTTAAAATACTAACACTACCTTCCTTATTCATATTGGAATGGGTCTGCTTAATCCGCAAACATGATCTTTATTTATTAGAAATAGCTAAACCCCTGACATACATATTCAACAAAATTATTTCGAACGGCGTTGTTTTTCCACACAGATTTAAACAAGCATTGGTTATACCGATTTATAAATCGGGGGAGAAAACATTAGTGGAAAATTACCGCCCCATAAGCCTGATTTCTAATTTTTCCAAAATCATAGAAAAAATTATTAAAAAAAGATTATTGCGCTTCTTAACAAAAAATAATTATTTCTCTGAAAATCAATTTGGCTTTTTGGAAGGTAAATCTACAGGAGATGCTATTGCATTGATAACGGACAAAGTATATAGTGCACTGCCTTGTGCTGGGGTTTTTATAGACTTGGCTAAAGCATTTGACACCGTTGACCACAACTTGTTATTGGAGAAGTTGGAAAGAGCGGGTGTCAGGGGACTGCCACTGAAATTGTTCCAGAGTTATTTGACTCAGAAAGTTAAAATACACACTGTTGTGAGTAACGCACAAAAAATAGAATGCGGAATCCCTCAGGGGACAGTTCTGGGCCCAATTTTGTTCAATATGTATTTGAATGATTTGCTCTCTTTGAATTGCAGTGGCACTTTGGTCTCGTTTGCAGATGACACGGCTCTTTTTGTTGAGGGGGGAAACTGGACTGAAGTTAAGGAGCAAGTAGTTCGTGATCTGCAGATAATCACTAAATGGTTTGATAAATATAAATTAACAATAAATCTAAACAAAACGGTATATTTGCCTTTTACAAATAATGTTAAAACGCTGCCCCTGGATACTAATTTGAATGTGTTCCTGCCTCAGAGAAATCGACCGTGAAAGATAGAGAGACGAAACTCAGTTAAATACTTAGGAATAATTCTAGACAAACATTTAAAATGGGATCTTCATATAAACTCTTTAGTCTCAAAAATACGATCGCTAATGTTTATTTTTAAACAAACAAGAAAAATACTTACGATCAAGGAAAATATGACCCTCTATTACTCGTTGGTTCAATCTTTGCTAAGTTACGGAATAGTCGGTTGGGGAGGGGCTTATAATTCCAATTTAAAGCCACTATTTATTATTCAAAAGAGGATTCTAAAAATAATATTTCATCTGAATGTTCGATTTCCATCAGTCTCTCTATTTCAGAAGTGCAAAGTTCTAAATATCCGAAACTTGTTTTATAAAGCAGCTTTATTGCAGTTGCATAAGGATAAAATGTTGCTTAGTCCGATTGAGCATAAACACAATACGCGACAAAAATATAATAAAAAAATACGACAACCAAAAACAGCAAGAACTATCGGACAAAGGTCTTTTTTTTATATAGGCCATAAATTTTATAATGTTCTACCAGAAAATATAAAAGCAAAAATGTACTTGGCGTGTTTTAAAAGGACGGTGAGCTGTTGGCTTGGGAAGTATGTTTTATGTTTTGTTTGCCTGTCTACAAATTATTTTTAATTTTTTGACAAATATATATTTATTTATTTTATTTAAATGAGTATCTACCAATATTTTTACAATGTATAGTAAGTAAATCAAAAAATAACTGTAGTTTCTGTGAGGAATTCCGTGGAATGGTGGGGATATTTTTACTCGTAACATTTTCTTTGACTCATCAATAGTTTCATCTCAGATTTCCGAGTCCACGTCGTCGGAGTATGATGCCGCCATAAATATATTTATTTCATAAAAATTCCTCGAGGTTTCTTTGAAAGATGACCTCGATATGTGTAACAAAATCCACAAAGGCATGTTCAGATTACAAACACAATATTTTTTTAATGAACTCTATACTGAACACAGGAGTGGACAGTATCTACCTACGTCACACACATTCTCTCCTATAATGGCGGCATGCCTCGCAACCAGAGACTCGGAAAGCTGTTTTTTTATGCTGTGGTTTTTTCATATTCGGGTCATTCACCTTTGAACTATCGTTGATTAAGCAACTCAATCGGGAAGAAAAGTAAAGATATATTCGTAACTAAGCAAGGAAACCATTATGGAAGAGAAGTCATTGGTTTACCGGGAATCTTGTCCAGGAAAAACAAGTATCATGGTCGAAAATCATTTTAGGAAAGCCCTGGCGGCCTATTGAAGTATCCACTTATTGAAAAAACACCTTTCTTCTTTGCACAGTAAATTCAAAATATGTGGAGAACAGCCATAAGTTATAACGTTTTTTCTTCGAACTTTTTCTTTTGAGGGCTGCTATGTGTGCTGCGTTGACATGTCACCAAAGATTATACTGTGCACTGGATTTTACTTCACACGCAAAAATGAAGTCACAAACAATTTTAATCAATGATTCTGAAGTATAAGTTTTCCCGAAGTATCAGTAGTTTCATAAAGAGACACACTCCATCTTCAGTTGTTATATTGTTGCACATTACTGGTTGAACCTTTGACCACCCATCAATGGGCATATAAAGGATAAATATTTCATTGTTTCATCTTCATTAATTTCTGCTAAGAGGCTTCTTGCTATTGTTTTTTGTGATAATTTGTATATGTAAATAAAAAAAAACAATAGCCTCTCACTGACATTGTCATCCAAAGGTAGAGAGATGATTACAAATCAATTCAATATAAATAAATCAATTAACGATGTTATGCACCAATTATGATATATCTCCAGATCTATTCCATATTCTCAAATAACCTTGTTGTTTTTCATTCGGTGAATCTGAAAACTAATTATGTCCAGAAAATTTACGACAACAGGACATGCGTAACATTTTTTGGCAAACGCCTGCAGTACCGCAATTACAATTTAAGCGATTTTATTTAGTTTTTCATGACTTTCTTTTTGGGTTAGTAACATTCCGTATTTTATTATATAAAAATTATAATAATAATAATATTTATTCACGAAGAAGCAATTAGTAGTTTTACAAACTTACACCTACATAAAAATACGCAAATAAATTAAAATATCTTTAAGCTTAAAAAGCTTGTTCGATTTCTTAACTACTAAAAATCCCCTAATCTGTTCATTCATAGAGCGCGGCAAAACAATAACGATCGATCTTATCCGACTTTACACTCTCTGCGAAAGTTATACTTGTGTGCACAGAATGCATGTCCAATCGGCCACAATATGAAAAATATGTTCTAAGTGCGCGCAATACAAATAAACTAATATACTATTAACTAATACATATAAATGTACCTTACACTAACAACAAACAATCAAACATTGAACAGAAATGCAGTGAACCACACTCCAAACGACTGTGTTGACTATAGTTTCTAAGATCTATTAAACGATCAATTTCAGATCTGCCCAAAGATATTACCCATTCTTTAATTATTTTTTTAAACAAAATATTTGAGTTTATTAGTTTATATTGCAGCGGAATTTTAGAGTACAACCTAGGACCCAAAAAGAAATAACTACGTTGTGCTATTGTCTTGACAGTGCGTGGTATTCTGCTCGCAGTTTCCCTCAAGCGAGTGCCGTAACAATGATCTATGGGAGTCAATTCGTGTTTATTCTTATGTTGAGTATTCAATATCATACAACTAAAAAGTTGTCGTATATTAAGAACGTTTGCCTCATCAAAGAGTGCCTCTGAAGGGTAGGTGCATTTTTTTCTAAAGATAATCTTCAATATCCATTTTTGCATCTTTTCCAAGTTGTATAAGTGTGTCTTTGTTGCACCACCCCATACCAATGATCCATAGGTCAAGTGGGTCTCCACCAATGCATGATATAAAACTTTCAATGTTTTTAAGTCAACTATGCGCACCAGATATTTAAATTTATACAACAAGGATCTTAGTTTCATTACTACATTTTTGACATGTATGTCCCATTTCAAATGACTATCGAGAAAAATTCCCAAATATTTTATATAATCTTTTTTATCAATAGTAATTATGTTCAATCCGTTCTTGAGATTTAACTGGTCGTAATCAGGAAGACCATTTATATATGTGTCTTGTCAAAAATAATAGTGAGAGATTTAGAGTTAAAATATTCAATAAAGTTCTGGAAATCTGTTTCAACTTTTTCCTTCAAGATAGACCAGTTGGAGTCACTATACAAAACAGCAGTATGGTCTGCAAAGCTTATTATATTGCCCACGGTGTCTATCGTATACAAATCATTAAGGTATATGTTAAACAACAAGGGACCAAGAACCGTCCTTTGCGGAACTCCACATTCAATTATTCTTTTATGACTAGTCGATTCATTGATTTTCACCAGTTGGTCCCGATCGCTCAAATAGCTTTCAATCAGTTGATATACGATACCTCTCAATCCACATTTACCAACTACATCCAGCAATTTTTTATGATTTACAGTGTCAAATGCTCTTTTAAGATCAACAAATATGCACATAGTTGGCTTACTATCATTTAGATTTCTGTACAGTTGAGTACTCAGATAAGACATTGCATCCTGTGTAGATCTTTGTTCTCTGAAACCGAACTGCCTATCTGAAAGAATTTTATATTTTAGTAAAAAATCGTTAATTCGGGATTTGAGGATCTTTTCAAAAACTTTTGCAAAATTTGTAATCAACGAAATTGGTCTATAATTACTCATTAGTGAGTTGTCTCCCGACTTGTGTACAGGCTTGATAATAGTTTTTTTAAATGAGTTGGGGCATATACCTGTTTCAAAACATTTGTTGATTATAAATGCAAGAGGTCTCTTAATTTCATTCGAGATATGCTTTAAAGTTTCGGCTTTTATTTCATCGTAGCCCGGTGCTTTACCTATTTTTAGACCCTCTATAACCTTCTTCACTTCAATTTCGTCGGTATTAATAAGGACATCGAACTGACATTTTCGTATGTTTTCATATTCGTTTGGTCTATTTTTTCAGCAAGATTTTTTCCCACATCTGTAAAATAATTTACAAAATTATTAATAATAAAAGGCTTTATTGTAAAGATAAACATTTTACAAATTGCGAAGTTGAAGTTTTTAATTACAAGGAATGATATTGTTCCGAAAAAGAGCTTATTACAATATTTTAAAAAAATTTATATTACTAGCCATTTCATTAAAAATTCCTGGAACAATTTTTAGATGCATCAAAGTTATTTGGAATAAACTCTAGAATAACGATCTTGTAGTCCTCACGTAGGTTTATTGATTTATTGTTTATTGACTCATTTATAAAAACAGTGCTATCTTATTCTTTATCTACATTCCACGTCGTCCAAAAATAATTTTAATAATTGCACTTTATCGATCGAAAAATTAAGTAATTAAATCTTTTAATATTTTTATTTGTATGTTATTTTCGAAATAGATAACAAACGTTAGTATTTGATCCATTCTGATTAGGATTTGTTTGTTATAACATTTTTCTGAAAAAAAGAATACGATCGTATTATGTGTAAAGCCCGTTGTAAAAAATGCTACTACGAGGGTTGCATCTCCTTGTGGAGTTAGGCTCGTAAAAGATCATACAACGAACAAACCAACATACTATCTTAGAACTCTTACTATCAATAAACTACTGAATTGATTTCTGGTGTCTTCTTTTCTTATTAGGGATTGTATTGGAGTTTTTCCCTTTAGAAACCATTTTTAACTTAATTTTGAAGACACAAAAATACCCTGACGGATGCAAGCGGGCAAAGGTTCTCCCTGTGTTTAAATCAGGAGACAAAAAATGTCAGATAACCAATTATCTGTCGAATTTCTTTTCTTCTCTGTGTTTCAACATACATGGATTTATGAATTGTAGATTACAATAATTACGAATCTTACACAAGAGATACTGTCGGTTTGACAAAATGGATCACGGTGTGTTGGTTGAACAGTTGAATCAATTTGGGTTTTCGAATGCTTTGCTTAAGCTAATAGCACAGCATAAGTCTCTGGTTGTCAGGCGTCATGCGCATCTCGTCGCGCATGCCGCCATTATAGGAGAGAACGTGTCAATATTCGCATAGACGTAGGTACCATAATCTTGTAAATATCAGTAATACACTAAAATATAGTCACCTGTGTTCAATGTTTTCGAAGGATTTTGTTTTGCGATTATATATAAGAGTTAGCATTTAGTTTACTTTAAAGTAATCGTAAAAACAAATTAATTATATGGTTAAATATGTAATGTTTATTTTAATTTAGTGTTCTACGCCAAAGATTCTACTCATCGATTATTTATTTTAGGAAGTTTGTTTATATACCTAGGTATTTGTTTAATCAAATTTATTTGACCATTTTTTGAGAGTCTTAACTGTCTATAAAATTCTGCTATTTTGCATCATGTGACAAAAATCACCCAACTCTCACTCAAGGATGTTTTCAATCACTATGACACACCAGAAATATTTTTGAAATTGACCGCGACATTATTATGTACTTAAATATTTTTACGAGAATAAAAATACGGTACTGTGGTCAGAAACTGAAAAATATGATTATTTTTAGTCAGAACCTGACATCTCTCCTAAAATGGCGGCGTCATACATCACAGTTTGAAATTATTTAGCCGTGGAATCGGAATGCTGTGCTAATGGTGTCTTATTTGAGTGGCCGTTGTCAATTTGTTTATTATAATGGCCATACGTCCGATGACTATACAATTGACCTTTGTGGCTCCGCAGGATTCCAATTTGGGACCCCGAGTTTTGTTCAAATTTTGTTTTTTTTTTGTTACTTGACCTTATAGAATGTCAATATTTAATGAGAAGTAAATAGTGTTGAATAGCATGATATGTTATATATTTAAACTCATCAGAGTAATCTCAAAATAGACAGCCAGACATGTTTCGGGAATTATTCCATCTTCAGTGATCCTTATAATCTTTCTAATTACCATGTAAAACAACTATAACATCTAAAACACATTCAAATTAGAAAGGAGCACATATTCCTACCATTTTGTGAAAATTTTATAAGGTTATGACACTAAAATTAATACAAGCAGTGGCGGTTGGTCCATAAGGGCACGTGGGCACGTGCCCTACCTAAAAAATATGTATGGAAAATATTTCTCGAGTTTTGTGCGACCAGAGAATACGAACTGAATGCTGAAACGAGTTTGCATAATTTGGCTAATATATTGAAAGATTATGCGGTAAATATGAGAAAAGCTGACGGAACTGAATATAAAGAAGCAACTGTGAAAACAATTTGGAATACTACGAGTAGGCTACTCCAGGAAAAGTACTTCAATGACTTCAGAATTGTATTCGACCCGTTTACCAGTGTTATATTCAAAAATGCGCGAGATGCAAGAAATGCAAAACGTAAAAGATTACAGCAGGATCCAAACAAACGAAAATGCAGTTCATCAAATTTGAGTTCAAGTGATTTGGCTAGAATCATTGGATTATGGGATGAATGTACACCAGAAGGTTTACAAACACATTTTTACCATTTTGTAGCTGTTGAGTTAGCTTGGCGAGGTGGTGAACCAGCTGATTGTCTTATAGATTATTTCACGATTGAGAAAAATAATGATGGAACGCTAACCAACAGAATTGAATACAATCCAATATTCATTAAAACATGCCAAGGAGGATCGAAAATTTGTACAAATAGTAAGTGGCTTGTTCCAAATATTGCAAACGAAAGTGCATGCCCTGTTCGGTTATTCCATAAATTATTGTCCAAAAAGGGGAAAAATATTACTTCCAGTCGCCTATTCTTGAGACCAAATCGTTTCTGGAAATTCGAAAGTGACACATGGTTTGACAATATACCGGTAGGCAAGAACACAATTATATGTAAAAAGATATCCAATCATTCGAACAGATCAACTGCATTTAGCCATTTGGCAAATAAAGGAACTCCTGAACAGCAATTAATAAAAATAACAGGACATAGCAGCTCTAATTCAGTAAAAACCGTACTTGAATATTAACCAAGAACGCCATGGTGAAATGATCAACACCATGCGAGGAATTTCTTCAACAGTGGAAATTAACAATCTGTCAACTTCAGCAAACTCTTCTTCCAATTTAACATTTACCAATTGTACTTTTCACAACTGTAGTTTTAAATAAAAATGAATAATATTTGTTTGATTAAAACTAATACATTTTGTATTGAAAATTATTAAACGTCAGATTGACAATCAAATTTTTGATATCTACAAAGTAAAAAATTATCTTATCGAATACTCCTCGGGCCTTGATAAATACTCAAAATTTTGTCATAGAGAATCCTTCAAGCGAGTTGCTCAAGGATAATAGCTCTCGGCCTTCGGCATTCTCTATGACAAAATTATCTCGGTATTATCAAGACCCTAGGGGTATTTTTACTGAAAGTAGTAGTAGTAGTGCAGTAGGGACAGTGTCAATCTGCCACCATCAACTGCTGAATTTTTGATTTTACCTACCACCCATGGACCATAAACTTACGCATTATCCATTCTTCAAAGTACAATAGCTGAATTCCGTGTTGGGAAAATGACTTGATACATTTTGTGAAAGTAGTATTGCACGACCCACCGACCGAAAACGACGTGGTTATTGTTCGGCGAGTTGATTTCATTTAATTCATCCGGCTTACTGTTTCGCAAGTAATTTTATATTATCAAAAGCGAAATTCTCTCCCATCTGAACGGTAGAGAGTAACAACACAAGTCAAGTAATATACGCTGTATTATACGGCTCCGCATTGAATAAACTGCAATTCTACGGGGATAGGTTAGTGCACTTCACGGTAGATCATGAAGCGGAGCTAAAAATCGGAGTTTTATATAAATTTATTATTGAGTTTTTTAATTTAATTCAAAAAATAAAATAAATTGTAATATTTAATTATTAAAAAATTAATTAATTTGAGATATGTAATATTTTAAAGACTTTTAAAAGACTAAAAGAGAGAGTCTCTTGTCAAAGTTAAATTTAGTGTGAAAGTTGGATACAATTCTATTTGGTTCTAGTGTTTTGTATATGTAATATTAATTTTAAATATTACACAATTAATTGTTTATAGAATTTGCTTCGATAAACTTAAATTAAACTAGTTTGTGACCGCGCGAAGTTGTTGATAATAAGTGATAAATATGTAACTTTCGCGGGTAAAATATTGAAAGTTGTGAAAGAAGTTGATTAATAGTATTAAATAAAAAATTATGAGTCAAGAGTTGTTGCAGGTGAGAAAAATATTATGCAATAAAATGTCGTACTTAGGTATAAGTTGATAGGAGAATTTAGGCTATCGTCCCAGATTCCATCCAAAGAAAAGCAGCAAGCTGTACCTAATTGTTTTAAAATATTATGAACAGCATTTTTGTATTAAATTCTAATTGGGAGGTAGATCAATAATAGAGAGTGTAGGGAGAATTTTGTCCGATAAAAATCTTGGTTCTTTAAGGGTTGGCCCAACAAATGCAACGTGTCAATTATGTGCCTGATTTATTTTTTACGAACAGCGGAAATATTAAATTCGAGTTGTACAAATACAAGAAGATCATTGCCCTTAATCATGGTCAGTTTTAGCAGGCGGACGGTTGTGAACTTATCGACTTGACAGAAGAAAAAAGTTAATTTGAAGTTTTGTATACAAGAATAATTAAAGTTACAATAATAGTCTATTTCTTTCAAACTGTTCTCGACTTTTTTATACACATGACGACTACTTTGACAAATTAATCATAATATAGCCTTTATTTTTAAATAGGCGAAGTGTAGCCTAAGGCCATTCTCATATTGACATTTTTTTTGTCCGACTTTATTGATAAAACAAAGCCAGAAGCATTGCAAGAACTGCGAATGCACTGTTTGGTGTGTATTATGGGCCGGTGGCATGTTTGGATCGTATTTTTTCAAAGACGACGAAGGCAGGAACGTTAATGTGAAGAGCGAGCGCTACCCACAGAAATCTTATATTATATATATATATATACTCTAGAATGATAATTCCGTAGTACAAAAATGTAACCAAAAGTGTAGAGCTGTCCATAATGCGCACGAGAAAAAAAAGTAAAAATTCTAATACTGGAATATATCTTAAGGACATGAGCATTCTAATTATTTATTTTATTATTATATATTATTTGTTTGTTTATACAACCACCTTAGGCGTCTTACCTCTCTACAGCCTTCAAAGAAGGGGCGCAAGAAACAGTGACTTCACAAATATTTTCCGTGTCCATGTAAACCACTTCCATATCATCCGTACTACTCCCAATAGTATGTTGTGACAAAACATGGTTGGTAGAACTTGTATTCTCAGCAATTTCATGGAGGATTCTATAATTAAGTATATTCCAGTTTAGCAACAAAATTCAAACGAACTTTGTATACCTACACAACGTAGGAAATATATTCTTGACATACATATCATGCATTTTTGACAGACTGATTTTAAGTAACCAGTGTCTTGATATCAAACGATTAAGAATTTAACTTCCACTCTCATTTACATAATCTCTTCTTTTCAACAAAAGTTTGGGAACTGCATCGGGTACGAGGGTGATCCTCTTGCCGTCTTCTCTACAAATGATATCTTCTGCAGCGAAATGCTTACTGCATATGACATTCCCATCACATAAATTTTCTGTACTAGGATCCCAATGCCCGCATCCAAACATCATGTCTTTTTTTGTCAAGCTAAAAATGAGTATCATTTCAATGGTATCATATTGACTCAAACTCAGAGTGTTAGAAACCCGAAACAATAACTTACTGAAAATATTTAATACCAGGAATGAGACATTGTTTGTTAAATAAACGAACTAAAACCAAAATAACAAATATTAAAAACAATTTTAATCACAAATTTCTATCAACAATTAAAATATACCACGAATAAAATCATAACTCAATTATAAAACCTATCTGAATTGTTGTGAAGCCGACTCTGACAGATATTCCCACTACGAGAAAAGTCATTTGCGAAAACAGACGCTGTTGCGAAATCTCCTAAATTTAATAAGATTTGGAAAAAAATGTTTCGTTCATATTGCTGAAAACTAAACAGTATGCAATTTTACCGATAACATTTAATTATTTGATTTTTTCAAGCAGTTTCGTATGACGCAACATATGGATTTATTTATAAAACAGATATGTCGCATAAATTCTGTAAGGCGAACGACAAAATAGTTTTAAATATGGCAGCTCTGTACTGAAAATAAGTTACTGAGGAGCATGCGTAGTTCGTGAAAACTGCATACCCGTTACACTTTTTGGTATTCGGCTGGATTTAATTAGCATTCTAGAGTACATATATAATATAAGATTTCTATGGCGCTACCGTGCGATGATTACAAGTTTTTTCTTGCCCAAAATGAAAGAGCTGGACTTGGCTGACATGTGGTTACAGCAAGACGGGGCCACATGCCACACAGCACGTGCAATTGAGAAGCGAGTTCGGTGACCAGTTTATTTCACGTTTGAGGCCGGTCAATTGGCCGCCTAAGTCGTGCGATTGAACGCCGTTAGACTATTTTCTGTCAGGCTATGTTAAGGCTTATGTCTATAGGGACAAGCCCGCAACCGTTGGCGCACTAGAAGCCAATACTGAAGAATTTATTCGTGAGATACCGGCCGATATGTTGGAGAGAGTATGCCAAAATTGTACCCAGCGTATGCTCAACAAAATATTTCATACGTTTCTCTAAATTGTATGTGTTTTTTTAAATCAAATCCGAAAGTTCTTAAAAAATCACCTTTTATAACCAAGATATTTGTCGGAAAAAATTTTCCCTACATGCTCCATTGCCCTACATGCCAATCTTTAGGCCTTTGGGGTGGACAACGTTTACTCTCCAAGTGGGAGTGACCAGGGAACCTTGTTGTCCCGTTTTGATATATTATGCTATCTCTTGAAGTGAGAAGATACTTGTCCCGTATACAAATTAGTGCATGGACTGTTCGATTCCTCTGGGTTGAGTAAGGTTTGGCTCGACATCTCGAACCATTTATTGTTGGACCTGCCAGATCCAACATAGTGTAGTAGAAAACCCACCCATATCCAAGATTTTTCACAATTAAAAAAGTTTTTCGACTGGGTATTCTTAAGCTGCATACAAAGATACAGCTTGCTGTTTTTCGTTGATCACTCGGGATCAGGCAGGATAGCCTGAATCCCATTCCTAATAAGACATATTTTTGGTGTTACATAAATAATTATTAGGTAGTACTAGCCTGTCTAGCAAAGTATAAAATTAGTGTTCAATTTGAAAAAAAATTAGCAAATCTAAACAGAAACTACTTAAACTACTTCACTGTTGTTATTCAGTGACTTAAAACGGGTAGGTGTCTTGACATTGATTATTCCAAACTGGCTAAACTTGAATTATTCTTTCCTTTACATTATGCGCGTTCCTCAAGAATAAGATCAACACGAAAATTCATACAACGTGCGCTAGTGAATAAATTTGCATCGGTGCAAGTAGGTACTAAGTACTTGATGTTTGCATTTACAAACTGTCTCGCAACTGTTTGCCTTCATTCTTTTTGGATAGCAATGATGGCTAACGCCTGTCTCCCTCAGGGCCTGAGCTATTAATACATTTTAATACAATAATAATTTTTTGCGTATTCCGGAGAATGTGATTAAGGCATGTGACAAACTTTATTTTCGAAAGTTTAAAGATAATATACTTAAATATCGCAGATTCTCTGAAACATGAACGTGATTATTACACCAGCAGATTAAAATGGTTTTAGTTTTTGATTAATTTATTAGTATATTTGAAGTGAGATAAATATTTTTTATTTGGAAACTAGATATCACATACGAGTATATTACCAGGGCGACTTTTTATCTTCTTATGGTGCCTATCCGTTACGGATGTTGGACACTAACATGGCTATTCTTACTTTGTTGATTGTTGCCCTGAAAAGTCCGGTAGTGGTTAAGTTAAACCATTTTCGCAGGTTATGCAGCCAGGATATTCTTCTTCGTCCTGGACCTCTTTTCCCATGCACTTTACCCTGAAGTATTGTCCCAAGCAGGTCATACCGTTGTTCATTACGCATTATATGGCCCAGGTATTCCAGTTTGCGACGTTTTATGGTTACAACTAGTTCGCGCTCTTTACCAATTCTATGTAGAACTTCTTCGTTGGTGACTCTGTCTGTCCAGGAAATCCTCAACATGCGTCTATAGCACCACATTTCGAATGCCTCGAGTCTTCCCAGTGACGCTTCAGTTAAGGTCCATGTCTCCACGCCATATAAAAGAACGGAGAACACGTAGCATTCTAGTAAACGAACTTTTATTTCCAGTTTTATATCATGGCTGTTAAAGATTTTTTTTCATTTTGACGAAAGCTGATCTTGCCTTCTCGATCCTTATCTTAATTTCCGTCGATTGGTCCCACTGTTCATTTAAGTTTGCACCCAAATAACAAAAGTTGGTGATTCGTGTTATAGGTTGTTGGTTAACTAGTAATTGACCAGGTGGTATCCTATTTTTGCTTATAACCATGTATTTGGTTTTTTTGATGTTAAAATCAAGCCCAAACCTGCTACTTACTTCTGCCACCCTGGAGACAAGTGTCTGCAGACCTTCAAAAATGACAGTATCATCAGCGTATCTTATATTGTTCAATCGTTGTCCGTTTATAAGTATTCCCTCGTCTATGTCCGTTAGCGCTAGGTTCATAATGTGCTCTGAATATGTATTGAACAATAATGGGGACAATATACACCCCTGTCGCACACCTCTTTTTATGTCGTCTGTTAACTGATCCCCAACTCTTACAGCTGCAGTTTGTTCGTAATAGATATTGTTTATTATACGGCGATCTCTGCTGTCTAGGCCAATTGAATTTAATATTTTCATCAGTTCGTCATGTTTTATTCTATCGAACGCTTTCTGGTAATCAACAAAACACACATATATATCACAATTCACGTCTCTACATCTTTGAAAGAGAACTTGTGTAGCAAAAAGTGCCTCACGAGTGCCCAATGCATCCCCGAAGCCAAATTGTGTATTTTTCATGTGTTCTTCACACTTTTTATATATTCTTTTATGTATAATTTTTAAAAAAGTTTTCAGGAGATGGCTCATAAGGCTTATTATTCGATAATCTTCACATTTTTTGGCGTTGGTTGACTTTTTATGCGCTTGTATATTGGCCTGATGAAGAATGATTCGTAGACCAGTTTTTCTGAAAAGACAGACGATCATTTGTTTTCAAGTGCTTTGATGTAATCGGTGGTGGTTTCTGTAATTTTGCCATTGAGAACGTCTATCAGCAGACAAATAGTGCTAAAACAGATAGACTGCTTAACCCTGCGTGTGACATGTGTATTTTTTTTTGCACGGGGTATGACAAACCCCACTTGTACAACAACGTTTTGGAACTAGTCTATTGCTATTTGAGACTTTTTGTATATTATTATTATTCATTATGATATTTTTCGAGAATCAAACACAAAACTTTAAAAAATCTTTTATTTTTACAAAGGTCAACAACATCAACAATATAACCTCCATAATTTTAAACAAAAAATGTAATTACATACAAAAATCTTAATCTAATAGCAGAAGTCGTACTTTAAATCTAAAGATTATTAAAAAATTGAAAACAAAATTCCCAATTTAAAACTACAAAATTTTTTTTTGGAAAATTAAAAAAATTATGATTTGGCCAAATCTGCACATTTTTTGCAGTATAATAATGACTGCTCCATGCATATATAAGCACTGCAAGCTTCACAAATGTATTGGGTCTTTCTATCTCAAATTGTTGGACATACCGTACATCTTCCTGCATTTAGTTTAGGTCTTTTAGATTTTGGGTCAGAAGTATCGCCAAAAACTGCAAATTGTGGTGTGCAATGCAAACGTGTAAGCCTAGGATTTTGCATTCTTTGCATTTGATGTTCTTAAACCAATTCCATACCCAATTCCTTTATAAAAGCTCTTCTGAGTATATTTTTACCGTTATTGTTTTCCCTAAAAATGACCTGAGAATTGCTTGAAGCTGTATTCAGTAACGAAAATTGTCAATGGCCAGTGGCGATTACGTTGGGAGACGTTGTAATTTGCGGACATTTCGTCAACAACTCCACACTTGGTAAAGTTGTAAAAAGCAATAATTTCAGGCAGCTTCTTTTCATTATCGACAACTGTGTCATCATGGTGTAGAGATGACAATAGTATTGTGACTTTACGTTTTTTCGGAAAATATGAAAGTATGGTCAAGTCTTTTTGGAATCCAAACTGACTAGAATTTAATTGTTTATTGCGAGTTTCCAAAAATTGTGCAGGAATATCTGGCTTATTGCTGTTAGTCTGACCTTTTTCATTTAAATGAAAATAATTTCGTGGCAAAGCGGACTAAAATGTTGGCTTTACCTACACAAAATGTTGGCTTTACCTACACAAGGAGTTTGTTCGGCCTCTGCATGGTATGGGATATGCATTACTATGTACATGTAGATGATATGTGTTTACATGTGTCTACTGTTGTGTATCCTATTGTGCTTAAATGCAGGCCGATATTTGTGATGGGCAGCGACTATGGTGCTCTGACGAGCTCATAACAAGAGCGAAACGAATTCGTCAGTACCTGTCGACCCATGCCTCGGTCTGGTTTCTATCGAATTAGACTGGGGCCCTGCTAAATTAAACAAAATTCCTTGTGTAGGTAAAGCCAACATTTTAGTCCGCTTTGCCACGAAATTATTTTCATTTATTATATTTACGGACATGAAATCCTCTTACTTTTTCATTTACTTCATCCATTTCCATTTGTTCTTCATGTACCCCCTCTGGAACGTCAGCACCAGCTTCTTGTTCTTGAACAGGACAATCGCTGTTGGTGCTAAGGTTTTCCTGATCTGCTTCCGAATCTTCCGCATCAACAGAAGGTTCGATAGTTTCAGCGTCATCCCAAAGTTTCCTGAGAGTATCTTGTTTCTTTTGCCAATCACACATCTATACCAAAATTAAAAAATCATAAGAATTCACTTAAAATATTCTTAAAATAACTGCTTTTACCTTTTTTCGTGATCCAATTAAAAAATTTAATTCTCAAAAAAAATCACAAGAACCGACACATGGGGTATCGCATACCCCATTCCACTTTGAAGCGATGTTCTTTCGTTCAGATTCAGAGAGAGAGAACTGCTGTTTGTGCGTTAGAGTGAAGATGAATATATACGCAAAAGCTATTGGACGCCGTGGATGCGAGCAACAAATTTTGAGAAAGTTATGTATGTGTTTCGAGGTACTGGGTTTTGTCACACCCCACATGTCATGTTTATAGGACTTCTGTATATTGTACTTAGTTGTTAGGTCGTTAGGGACCTTCCTATGATTATTGCTCTTTTACTCATTTTTTAATTTGTATTATTTACTCATACAGTATATTTAATACAGTAAATTTCAGTATGGATAGCTGTTCGTGACTCAAAGACACCAGTTTATTGTTGCTCCGATCAAGTTATGTATAACCACTATTTCAATATTAAAAAGTGTGTCACTATTAACACATACCAATTTATTTTTTAAACTTTGCCCCTTTTTTAACCCTTTATGGACAGCCTATGCATATTAGTGTTATATTGGATATCTTTCGAACAAAATTCTATACTCTAAATTATTGTCACATTTTTGGAGAGTGATTTAATTTTATCTGTAAGTATTTATATTCAAAGACATATTTTTTTAGGCCAATATCTTTTGGCAAAGCAAAAATTGCTTAATATAATTTATAATTATTTCACAATGTTTGTGTTTCTAATAATTATTAATTGTAACACTAAAAATATTAGTGATTCATTAGCTAAACGTATAAGATTTCGACAATACCTGAGTGAGAAATTCGTGAAACAGGTTGTGCCAGAAAAGGAAGGATGGCTGGAGAACCCGAAAGGTTCCTGGCCTTGCATTCAAGAGGATATGCCTGAATTGGTTGATAGGAAGTCACGAAGGAAATCATGGCATGCAATCAAATTTGACCGGAAGCGACGAAAAGGTATTATTGAGCCTGGTTCACCGCCACAACAAAGGCGCGAAAAACGACCGAGTTGGTGGAATATATTTTCAGGACAACCATGGCCTAGGTAATAATTATAAAACTGTAGACAAAAATACACAATAAAACTTTAATAATCATTAATCATAAAATTTTATAAAGGCTGGCCAACAGAGGTTATCTACACCTATGGTCTATTGTGTTAATTGTAAATTTTGGGTTACTATTTCAGTAGATATTTATTTTATCTGTTTATTCCAGATTTTTCCCTTTCCTGCCTGTTCTTATAACTACATCATGCATATTCAAACCACTATTTGTTTCCGGTATTTGTGATAATTTATTTATAGTACCTGTACTTACATAGTAAAACTGGAATAAAATTAATATTCTTATAGTTATTTTATGCCTGATGGCCTTTAAAAAAGGCTTAGTTTGCATATTATATTATATATTACTTCTACACCATATAGAATGCAGACAGAGCGGATATATAATATGTAAGATAAATAATGTAGGTGGTTTTTACATATTATATTTACAATATTATGTTGGACGAGTATTATTTAAAATATATGGTAATATACTAGATCTCCTTTCGTGCTTATTCATAGATATTTTTCTGAATTTTTATGCGTTAAAACAACTTTATCATGGCCAGTTGTATAGATAGATTCTTGAAGGGTATTTTTTTGGAAGAAACTTTTGTACATGCATGTCAGTTTTGATTTTAAGTTTTCCGTTTTTTGAAAAGTAGGTGTACAGAGTTGATCGTGTGGTAAATAAACGTAATAATTGCAATCCTCTGTATATTATTAATTTTTTTCATTCTCCATAAGTAGAAGGACCATATTTTTTTTACAATTCTGACTTTTTTGTACAATTCTGTAAGAAAACTCGGAGATTTTTATCGTTCTGTCTTTTTTCACAGAATTCTGTACAACAACTCAGAATTTTTTTCAATCTGACTTTTTTTTTTGCAGAATTTTATAAAAAAAATCGGATTTTTTTTATTCTGTAAAAAGCTCTTAATTTTTTATCATTCTGCCTTTTTTACAGAGTTCTGTGAAAAGCTCGAAATTTTTTATCATTCTGACTTTTTTTGCAGAATTCTATAAAAAAACCTCGGAATTTTTTATCATTCTGCCTTTTTTTTTTTTGTCAAAATTCTTTAAAAAGCTCGGAATTTTTTATCATTCTGACTTTTTTGCAGAATTCTATAAAAAAAATTCGGAATTTTTTATCATTCTGTAAAAAGCTCTTAATTTTTTATCATTCTGCCTTTTTACAGAATTCTGTAAAAAGCTCGAAATTTTTTATCAATCTGACTTGTTTTGCAGAATTCTATAAAAAAAAGACTTTTTACAGAATTCTGTCGCTCTTAATTTTTTATCATTCTGCCTTTTTTTATAGAATTCCTTAAAAAGTTGGAAATTTTTTATCATTCTGACTTTTTTTGCAGAATTCTATAAAAAAAACTCGGAATTTTTTATCATTCTGACTTTTTACAGAATTCTGTAAAACGCTCTAAATTTTTTATCATTCTGCCATTTTTTATAGAATTCTTTAAAAAGCTGGAAATTTTTTATCATTCTGACTTTTTTTGCAGAATTCTATAAAAAAAACCTCGGATTTTTTTATCATTCTGCCTTTTTTTTTTCAAAATTCTTTAAAAAGCTCGGAATTTTTTTTTCATCCTGACTTTTTTGCAGAATTCAGTAAAACGCTCTTAATTTTTTATCATTCTGACTTTCTACAGAATTCTGTAAAACGCTCTTAATTTTTTATCAATCTGCCTTTTTTTTTATAGAATTCTGTAAAAAGCTGGGATTTTTTATCATTCTGACTTTTTTTACCTACATAATTCTGTAAAAAAGTTTTTTTTTATATAACAGAATAGGGTACAGAGTTGATCGTGTAGTAAATAAACGTAATTTCAACCCCCTGTATATTATTAATTTTTTTCATTCTCCATAAGTTTCTTACGAAACCGTAAAAGAGCCATAAAAAATATTTTTATCATTTGACTTGTTTTGCAGAATCCTATAAAAAAAAATCGGAATTTTTTATCATTCTGTAAAAAGCTCTTAATTTTTTTATCATTCTGCCTTTTTTACAGAATTCTGTAAAAAGCTCGAAATTTTTTATTATTCTGCCTTTTCTACAGAGTTCTGTGAAAATCTCGAAATTTTTTATCATTCTGACTTTTTTTGCAGAATTCAATAAAAAAAACCTCGGAATTTTTTATCATTCTGCCTTTTTTTTTTTTAATTCTTTAAAAAGCTCGGAATTTTTTATCATTCTGACTTTTTTGCAGAATTCTATAAAAAAAAATCGGAATTTTTTATCATTCTGTAAAAAGCTCTTAATTTTTTATCATTCTGCCTTTTTTACAGAATTCTGTAAAAAGCTCGAAATTTTTTATTATTCTGACTTTTTTTGCAGAATTCTATAAAAAAAACCTCGGAATTTTTTTTTGATTTTGATTTTTTACAGAATCCTGTAAAGCGCTCTTAATTTTTTATCAATCTGCCTTTTTTTATAGAATTCTGTAAAAAGCTGGGAATTTTTTATCATTCTGACTTTTTTTACCTACATAATTCTGTAAAAAAGTTTTTTTTTATATAACAGAATAGGGTACAGAGTTGATCGTGTAGTAAATAAACGTAATTTCAACCCCCTGTATATTATTAATTTTTTTCATTCTCCATAGGTTTCTTACGAAACCGTAAAAGAGCCATAAAAAATATTTTTTTTTAGAATTCTATAAAAAAAGTCAGAATTTTTTATCATTCTGACTTTTTTTTTTTCAAAATTCTTTAAAAAGCTCGGAATTTTTTATCATTCTGACTTTTTTGCACTTTGTAAAAAGGTCGGAATTTTTTATCATTCTGCCTTTTCTTACAGAATTCTGTAAAAAGCTCGGAATTTTTTTTCATTCTGCCTTTTTTACAGAATTCTGTAAAAAGCTCGGAATTTTTTATCATTCTGCCTTTTTTACAGAATTCTGTAAAAAGCTCGGAATTTTTTATCATTCTGCTTTTTTTACAGAATTCTGTAAAAAGCTCGGAATTTTTTATCATTCTGCCTTTTCTTACAGAATTCTGTAAAAAGCTAGGATTTTTTTATCATTCTGCCTTTTTTACACAATTCTGTAAAAAGCTCGAAATTTTTTATCATTCTGCCTCTTTTACAGAATTCTGTAAAAAGCTCGGAATTTTTTATCATTCTGCCTTTTCTTACAGATTTCTGTAAAAAGCTAGGAATTTTTTATCATTCTGCCTTTTTTACAGAATTCTGTAAAAAGCTCGGAAGTTTTTATCATTCTGACTTTTTTTTACATACATAATTCTGTAAAAAACTGGGATTTTTTAATTCTGAGTTTTTTTTTTGACAGAATTCTTTCGTACAAATATTACTTATTTAACTGTGTTTTTACTTTCCAGCCCAGGGAAAGTATTGTGACCGCGCAAAAAATTTTTTGTGATACATCATTTCAAAGCATTTTTTATCTGCTGCTCACTTTTGATATTTGCCTCCATAATTCTGGAGAAAATTTCGTTTAAAATTTCACCAGTTAGGTAGTTGGAACATATCTTATTACAATTAAAATACAATATTTTTAAACAGGCTTCTGTGGTCTCATTGATAGAGCGTTCGCTTCGCGTGCTTAAGGTTTTGGGTTCGAATCCCAGCTCTGGCAAAACTTTTTTTTTTCTAATTTTGTAATAAAGTAGTTTGTTACGTTAGTTTATTGGAAATAATACAATTATAACAATAATAATTATTAAAATTCTGTTTCGTTACGCAGGTCATATATTTTTGATGGTGTTATATCTTGTCGGGACAGTTTTGGGGCGACACAACCGATTTTTTGATTAAAATAATTAACATCATCTGACTAGCAGTTCACTGCTAGGATTTTGCAGTAATATCAAAAAATCTGATCTGAATAATAGAAAAACGTATTTTGCGCGACAAAATTCATTGGGAATTAAAATCTGCATATTGTCAAGGCAATATAATAATAAATAATAGGTTGTTGTTCCATTTGAGAAAGTCAAGTTACACTCATTTAAATGACGATAAGTTTGGTTATTAATTGTGAACACCCTACCCTGTATGTTAAAATGAAAGAATGTTTTATCATTCTGAATCTGAGGCAAAAAAGTCAGAATAGTAATAATTTTGAGTTGTTTTACAGAATGTCTGACTTTTTTTGTTCGTATTCAAATTTTTGATGACAGACTGTTGCTGCATGTTTTGCTTTTATCCTCCAAATAAACATAAAACACTATCGGTGCGTTGCTCCTATACAACGCGGATTGTTAAATTGAAGAATTATATATAAATAATTTTGGCACGGTTAAGAATACGTTTCGTAAATGCTTGAAATTCTTTTTATTTATTTGTTACTCTGTTTCATATTAATTTGCAAATACGAGATATTTTACTTTAATGACATAATTTTCTGATTAATTTTAGTACATAAAAGTAGAATAGAAAATCACTAGAGCAGAGAAATTTCAATTACATCCTAAAAATAACTGTGAAGACATTCTTTCTATTTCAGAAATGTGTTATAACAGAGCTAATTTTACCAAACATATTTACTAGGTATAGGTAAATCAAAACAGAAACAGGTTTACTTGGGTGAGAGTTAATAACGGTATATTTAACTCACTATAAATAAGTACAATTATTATTGTCAACTGTACCATGAATAGCTTTTCACATGTAATTATATACCGGGTGGATCAATTAAAAGTGCCCACCCGCCAACACTGATAAAACAAGGACTCGCGTCTGATTCTTGACGGCATCACAGCAAGGCAAGGTGTGCTTGTAGACCAGGGGTCTCCAGACTTTGAAGACTTAGAGCTATAATGATGTTTTCAGTGTATTCCAAGGGCCAAACCAGTTTTCATTTTTCTGGCCTTAACTGTGTTTCTAGAATAGTCACAAATTGTGCGACCAAAGTAAACATATATACGATTTTTGCATTTCAATAGTAGATATAGGACTCTAGACCTTCAAATTAGATTTGAAAACATTGAACTAACCCTGTCAGAGTCTGTCAAACTATTGGGAGTGTATGTTGATCCAGAATTAAGCTGGATACCACACGTGGACCACCTTTGTAAAAATCTAAACAAACACTTGTATATATTGTATTCCCTAAAGGGTGTTATGTTATGATTTTAAATGCATGGATTTCGGTTTACTATGCCTTGGTTTACTCTGCAATTTCCCTACACCTATAGGACTACGTGCAGAGACAGTTTCAAAAATAACGGTTTGCTTACAGTTACCTTAATTTACCTGTACAAATTACTTTTATATACATTTAGACATAAAAATTCTATACCTACACGCGGAGATAATCACGATTACTTTACCAGAGGAAGAAATGAATTACATCTACCTCGCCCAAGACACGAATTTTTTTGAATGAGAAGCATCGCCTTTTTGCCGATTTAGAAACGATTCAAAATCAATAAGACACTTGTTAAGATTTCTGGAGTATTTTGTCACGGTTTGGGCGCAATTTGACAGATTTAGATAAACCTGGTCTTGATCTAGAAATTTTTAAACGTCTCGTTATAGTTATGTCCCGATTTAATATAGAATTTACGTGTTCCAGAGTTATCCGAAGAAAAAAACTAACGGGAAAATTTCTTTAATTGGGCCACTCAGTATATAAATATTTTACCTAAATTTAGCGTAAAACATAAATGGAAATATACAATTAATTTGATGGCTACGTATATAAAACATAAACAAAATCCATACGGAACTGGTTTAAATTCCATTTCATTCATCATGCCTCGAAAAGAGAATCACTTTGATAAAAATTGGATATCTGGAATTCTTTAGTGTTTCTGTAATTCGTCAAATTCAGGTCAACTTTCTTGCTATAGAATTTATTTCTGAAACAAACTACTTATAGTCGCGCGTATTATTAAACTATACTTATGTATCAGGTGAGAATTTATACTAATAGATCAGATGCTAGCGACTGTTTGAGACGAACGAGGGGAAAATAAAACATTATTTTTCATTTTACGACAAAATGTAATTATTTATGAATAGTTCTACTTGGTGAGAAAATCTATTTCATTCAAATATACAGGGTGTTAATAAATTAGGAAAAATAGAAATTGCCTCAATTAATTATTAATTTCTGTATAATCAAACTACTGTCATATTCTGTTTTTTAATAACTTAGAATTGAATTTCTTTATTTATACATGTTTCGGTTTTAGCTAAAGCCATCTTCAGTAAATTATAATCGCTTAAATAAATATACATTGGATCTAAAATCATATTAATTTATTTTAGTGTTTAAATGAAAGTCTAATCTCCACAAGATAAATTCAATAGAAACTATCGGCCATACATGTTTCGGGACTAGACCAGTCCCATCATCAGGGGCATGTCAACAATCTTACAAACACAACGCTAAGACATACAATATTCCATCAAATTTCTATTGAAGTCACCCTATGGAAAAAATATTTGAATTATTAAAATTTAATTAAAATTACAATTACATATTTTTGATCTAATTTTCTTTTTGTATATCATATTTCGCTTGTTTTTCAATAAAGTTTTAAGATTATTTAACGATTTTGTTTGTTTTGTTAAAGTAGGAATGGGAAGGACGCCCTTGGATATACAAAAAGAAAATTAGTTCAAAAATATGTAATTCAATAGAAATTTGATGGAATATTGTATGTCATATCGTTGGGTTTGTACGATTGTTGACATGCCACTGATGATGGGACTGTTCTATGGTCTAGTCCCGAAACATGTATGGCCGATAGTTTCTATTGAATTTATCTTGTGGAGATTCGACTTTCATTTAAACAATAAAATTGCAACTGCACTTAAGAATGGACTATTTTTTCAAATTATATTAATTTATGTTAGGTTTGAGTTAATAGGTATTGTAATAATTGTAATCTCTTACCTTAGTGGAAAATTTTATATTTATATATTGAAACCGAACTTCTCAAAATATAAGAATAATAATCAAATAAAGAATTACTTTTTGATATAAAAAGAAAAATAAAGAATGTTTTGCTCTTGTGCACTCCATGTTGAGATTGGTCATCTCAAAGCAGTTGCTAGCTCTGGGACTATTGTAAATTCACACATTCGATTACCTTATTCGCCACTTGTTCTAAGAATAGCATCGTATTGAAAATAGTTTATTCAAATATTTGAACAATAATATATTCTTATAAATGAGGATAAAATAATTAGAAGTGTTATGAAATCTTACTCACCGATTTTGAAACTGTAAAAATACTTAAATCAAATGTATAAACTTGATGCAACACCTAATTTATGAGATAATAGATTTTAATGTATTGCTGGATTTTTTGTTTAACAATCTGACAATAACCAGAGTAGAATTGCTAACTTATGTCGGTTTCACCACTACTGCTGTTTATTTATACAGGGTGGACGTACTAATCGTAACTTTTTCTTATGGATTCACAGTTGACTGACATTTTGTATATTTTATGGAGAATTTATGTATTGTTTAATAAAATTTCATTAAGATATGGACCTTCTTTATTATGGCTTAAAAAAGTAGTCAATTCTTGAGCACTTTTTCAACTTTTCACTCCAGTTTTACGATTCTCTCTCTCTATCAAGGAGGACTAGATTTAAATTAATAATTCCAAGTGAAAGATTTGCCTGGTTTCAATAAATTGTCATATTTTCGAGGAGACATTTTTCGAAATTTGACATAAGTATTTTCGTCTTATTTTTGATCATAGATTCTACCCCCAAAGGGTGTTTTTTTTTGGGACACCCGGTGGTTAGTTAGTTAGTATGTGCAATTTAAACAAGAAAATTTGTGTCCGACAGTAAAACACGGTGGCAGAATATTGTAACCATGATTTGTTTAATAGTTTTTCTTAGATTAATAAAATGAAAGAAGATCTATCTATATATCTTTTAAATATTTACCATCAGTTAAGGTCTGAAAATAATGAAGTGACGAATACACATATTATAAAATTTTTACGTTCTATAGAAAATGTCACTGACTAAGTGAGTAAAATTTGTTGTTAGTTTATAATATCAGAAGCATATTATTATAAATGTATCTACTTATATGCATAACAAGTATTAACAATAGTATTAATTATTATAAAGGTATGTTCCTTGCTGTTCGAACACGGACTAGGTATATGTGTATGTCTAAACTTCTAAAACCAAAAACAGTCTTTTGCAGCGTAGGTTTATATGTTCGGCAAGGAAAAATACAGTATACTTTTATACAAATGAAGATACAATAACACCCTGTATGATAACACGTGGTAAAATTTTACGTATGATGGAAAATGACGTCCGAATCCTTAAACAAATTCCACCTCTTAAGATGTCGATTTCGGAGACTATAGTCAAACTTGTCTATGGGTGAATGACATACACACACACACTTGGAAAGTCTCTCGAAATCTCTCTGAAGCTTAACACAGAGTCATCTTACAAAAATTAATTTAAATGAGTTGTATCAAAACTTCTTAGAGAAAATTGCATGCTTTCATTAAACTTTTGGTGCAATACGTCAATAGTAGCATGAACATTGTGACAAATTTATCTAAATTTGGTTCCAAAAAATCTCTTAAATTCAGGCGGTATAGCTTACCAGTCACTGCATCCCATTTTGGAGAAAAACACACCTCACAAATTCAAACGCCTCTACTGAATCCGTTAATGAGTTCTTCTTCCCAACAGATATTTTTACCCAAAATTATGATCAGTTTCAAGTTTCTTTACACTCCCAAGCAGCAATCTCTTGCGGCTGAAGATGATACAATGGTTTAAGCTCTTCAATAAACACAATTTGACACTCTTCCTCTCTTGTATGTTTCAAAAGAGACTCTTGTACTTATAACAGTTTTGAGCACCACTAACCTGATTTTCTCATAATCTCAAACTAATATCAGAGGGCTAATAGGTTGATACGAATTACGGGGATTTGTAGATTGAATAAAAATACTACACTTTTATGTGTTTTATAGAGTTTTTATTAGTGTCTTATTTCTAAGGGACAAACGCAAGTACAAGAAATTCCTAGCACGTATTATGTGATAGTTACTAATTCAATCACTTCTACTAATGGTTTCATAACAGGCATCAATGGGCAAATCTTTAATAAATTCATCTTGTATCTGACATATAATTTCGTGCATACTCTAGCCTTTTGAATCGAAATAATTATCAGGTTCTACTGGAAGCCTTGAAAGTACATCAGCTTTACCAAACTTTTCTGTCAGTACGTATTCAATTGTGTAGGTATAACACATAAGATTTGTTATAGTCGTCGGAATTCCTTTTTTAGAGCCAAAGATCATCACCAATGGCTTGTGATCGGTTTGTTGAATAAATTCGCGCCCCCAAATATGAGTATGAGTATTTTTACGCCATATATATTTGAAAGTGCTGCATGTTCAATTTCTGAATATTTTTGTTCTTCTGACTTTAATGTCGTAGATCCATAAGCAATTAGTCTTTCACTACCATCAGGAAATTGTGATAAATCACTGCACCAATGCTTATTGAATGCAAGAACTACAGAAAGTTTTGCATCGAAGTAACTCAAATGATTTTCTTAAGTTAAACAAATTTTTATATTTTTGAAAGCAGTCTCGCATTCCGAATCCCAAACGAAAGGATTATTCCTCTTTCGAAGTTGAAAAGGTCAGCTAAATTCGGAATAATCTTAGCATAGCAGTTGACCATTCCCATAAATGACTGAAGTGATTTTAAGTCGGTAGGACGAGGCATGTTAAGGATAGCAGTACATGTTTCTTCGGTTTTATGAGTACCATTTTTTCGATAGTATATCTCAATTTAGGTTTTTTAAAATATCGTCGGACATGTATTGTTATGAAAATTTAAAAGGGTACGCCTATGGACGGCTACGCTCGGTATTGACATTACAAAGGGACATCGAGTTGTGGTTTTTTATATAATTTTCAACGAAAATTATAAAGCTTATACCTACAATAATTATCTCTTCATGTTTCTTTTAATGTTTTGATCTGAGTAATTTTAATTACTGAAAGATTGATGTAACTATCCACTAAAGATGGAGTTTTTTAGTTCCGACACATGTCTGGCGTATGGATATTGAATTTGTTTTGAACAAAAGTATAAAGAATCTTATTTGGTGGAGAAAACGTACCTATCTACTTGACATAATTAATATGTATATGTTTATAGAATTCATAATCATTATCATACAACAAACTCTATCTTTAAAAAAGCTTATTACCTCCTGGTTACTACGAAAATGTAACTTATATATCATAATAGCAAAAATAAATTATTAATATTTATGACACGATCACGATCTGGTTAAATATACATAACAGGTGATTTTTATAAATCATAATATTTAACAAATACGTGAATTTGCTTAAATTTGAATAAATTCTATATACATATAGTGTCGTTTATTTGCTAAAACAATAACAAAAAAAAAGGAAAGCGAACAAATCTGCTTATAATAGTTATTATCGCCAGTTTGTTTAAACAACGTTAATGTCACATATTATTCCGTTGCAGAAAAAAATTGTCGATTTATATTTTCCAGGCAATTAATGAATTATATTACCATTATGAAATTTTCCTATACAATTTTGTGCTTGTCTATGACGATGTTCATGTTGTGTCTTTGGCTCTGTCTTCCGCTTTACTTTGATTTGAGAGTTTCGTTTGTTCTTTTGAGTCTCTCATAGTCCATGCAATCTTGATTTTGCTGAATTGTACCGTTTTTTTCCTGAAGAAATTAATTTACCCTGTATATGAGATGAAACAGGACTAACGGGATGTTTCTAAGTAGGTAATTTAAAATATTCAAGGAGACGATCCTTGGGAAAATTTTAAGAAACAAATTTAATATGGCCTTAAGCTCTAAAGGTCTTAAATTTTGAGATACATGGAATCAATTTTTGTAGCTTTTGTTGTTATTGTTTAGGTAACGAGGGTTTGCATTTTATGTATTCTAATTTCAACATTGGTTTCTCTGATCATAATGCCCAGCTTTCTGATGTCACATATGCTGCGAGCCCTCCTGATTCTGCTAACAAATGTCACTCCTATGTTAGGGGTTTTTCCAATGCTGATTTAAGTGAGTTTCGCTTTTTGATTGGTAGTCGTGATATGAGCGAATTCTTGGACCAGCCTTTTGAGGATGCTTTTCGGGGTTTCTGGCAGCGACTGGAATGGTGTTTTAGGGCCGCATTTCCCCTTAGACGTTCCGGTTTTGGTAGACCCAGGGCATTCAGAGTGGTGTTTTCTGATGAACTTCAACATGAATATGATGAGCTCCAATATATGAATTGGCTAAGACAGCACATTCAGGATGACAACTTGCATCAAACTTATAGGGAGCGTAGAAGTGGGGTCAGGCGAATGATTTCGATCGAGAAGAGCAATCGGTTTATTAGCTGTTTGGCCGAGTCAAGGAACAAATCAAAGACTGTATGGAATATATTGAGTGAATATACAGGTAGACAGGCGAAACAGCGGCGGAACTTGACAATATCTCAGAATGATAAAATAGTCAATAATCTCACTGAGGTTGCATCGGCCTTCTGTTTGTATTTTTCTACGGTCATTCAAGCTAGATTGACCTCTCATTTTGGCGGAGGCTTTTCAGCACCATGTACTGTGTGTCCTCGGAGTATGTTTTTCTCTCCGGTGTCTTCGCATGATGTGGCTAGAACAATAAAGAACTTCCCAAACAAAGGGTCCACTGGTATGGATTGTATCCCTATTAAAATATTTAAACATTTCTTAGATATGCTCTCCCCTGTAATAGCCGAGTTACTAAACATGTCGATACAATGCGGGATATTTCCAAATCAATTAAAAAATGCCCTCATTATCCCTATATATAAAAAAGGTAATGAACTAGTGCTGGAGAATTACAGGCCTATAGCCCTGCTAAGTACTTTATCTAAGATTATTGAAAATATTGAGTTTTGAGTCAATGTCAACACGGCTTCAGGGAGGGTTTTTCAACGGAAACCTGTACACTTCAGTTCATTCAGAGAGTGCACGATCTGATGATTGGAGGTTTTTATGTTGTGGCGTTCCTGTTTGACCTGTCGAATGCGTTCGATGTGGTCGACAGATGAAATGAAATGCATATACGATATTTTTTAAGCATTCATATTTGAAACTATTAAATCATTATTTGCATTTTCTGAGAACATTTACCATAGTAGTGTATATTTTTTTTATACCATCAGAAAGTAGAGATTTCAACGAACAAAAAACACACCAACTTTTTTAAAAAAGCAGATATTTTGACGTGAGAATTTTCGATTGAAAATTAGGGTGCTTTTTCGATATTAAGTCAAAATAAGGTGAAAAAATTAATATTTTAAATCAAAAAAATTACTGTATGTTTGGGACATACAAAGGTAAGTTTTCACCAAATTTCGTGAAAAAATAAAAAAATTTGCAAAAGATAAAGATAAAAAACCAAAAACTCGGTTATTCGAATTTTTCACATAAATTTTGAGGTTATGTGAAAAAAGTGTCAAAAGAAAAGTTGTAGATCTTTTTATTACCTACAACTTTGCCATTTAACTTTTTTTCATAGGACTTGCAGTTTTACCGAAAATCGAGATTAACCGTTTTTTACCCTTAAAAACTCACACCCTCCTCCTTCCCGACCTCAGATCGCCCGTAATTTATTTTTCCTTTCATTTATGTTTGTACTTTTTACCATTTTTAAAATTATCTACCCTGGTCTAATAATGATAATAATAACAATAAAAAAATAAAAGTCAGCTTGCATCTACACAGAAAAAAATCTTACTGTAATATCAATATTAGCGATATGTTTGATTGCCTCTATTTTGGTTTAATGACAGTAATACTTAATTCATTAGATTACAATTCGGCCAACATTAAATATATACTTAATCCGACAATCCAGATATTATTGAAATTCAATTTCATATATGTTAGGCACAAAACAGATATATTTTTTCTTTCAATGATTACAGTAATAATTTGCAACTAATATTGCAATTGTATTATTTCAAATATTGCTATATTACGATAAGCAAGAAAAAGCATTGGAAGAATATTATTTCTCTACTCGAATTATTAGATATATATCATTGAATTAACAAAATCAAATTTTACTCGCTATCATATTCTACTATTTAAATAAACTAAATAATATTAAGTCAATACTTCTTATTGTTGGGACAACCTTAACTTATTATTGGGCCGGGCTAAATTCATCGATATATCGAAACACAAAACGTCGAGTATCCAACATTTTGCACTCATGCATGTATCGAATTTAAGTATATAAATTAAATAAAAACTGGATTTTCGTACTACCTACCCCACTTCGTAAATATTAGTTTTTGAATTAAAAAAAATGCTTTCATACGCCGATATCATAATAAAACGAATTCAAAACATTGATATAAAAACGTAGATTTCGGGCTGATGTATCGGGAAATTTCGGAACTCCCTAGTCACTAGCAAAACTTAAAACAATAGGTTATGTTACATTTATATATTTATTCTATTTGTGTGCCGGTAGCGCGTGTCTATATAGTTAAGTTCTATAATCTGCAATATATATTATGGAAGACTTCTTAAACGCCTCAGAATTGGACAAACTAATTCCAATATTCTCCAGTAAGTTTTAAGTATATCTAATCATAAGTTTTTTACTATAAATTATTTTGTGTAAGCTTTTCGAACAATACTATTAAAGATAGGTCTAGCCAACAAATGATTTAAGAGGTACCTATAATGCATAATAAAAACGTTTTAACAAAACTATTCAGGGTGTTCCATTCAAAAGTTATGAATATTAAGCTTTTTATTTCACATTAACCAGTATAGCATGGCAGCATGGAATACATTTTTGCAACCTCAGATAACCTCAAAATTCAAAATATCCTGTTTTAACACGATGTAGGTATACAGTATACAAAGTACCGAGTGGGAGTGGGACACTATGAAGATATGGTAAAAAAGCACAAATACGATATTTGGTTTAATATTTTGTTAGTCGTACATGTTCAATGTTCATGTATTAGAATGACATACATCTTTTAATGTATTGTTTATTTTTTGTACTGTGATTATAGAGTAATATTTTTTTTATTACAATACAATGTATTATAGAATTAATAAAACTGTTTTTGAATAAAAACTTTCTTTTATTTCATACAATTAGTTAACGTGATAGTTTTATTAAATTAAGTAATTAATTTCTCTCCAGGATTATATATAAAATTGATTTAAAATGACAAAACAATTATTTCAATACCAAAATATATTCTGTCTATAATTTCTGTATTCCCCTTAAAAAGCAATAAATGTTCTATCAACGATAGTGACACTTAGTCCAATCAATACTCTTTATTTAACTTCAATATATTCTTATAATTGAGACATTTGATTGGAAGTCAATTAATTCTTATACTTAAAGCAATAAAGTCATATATTTCGCAATTAATCATATAAGTATAATTGAAAGAAATGTAGCTTTGATTGTGGAATACGGAATATATGCTATCATTGATTGAATGTGCATATGGTTCATGATATGATAGATTTTTCTCTGTGTATGATAACAGAGCAGTGTAAGCTCTAATAATTTGACTTAACGGTGCCTGGAATGGCCTAAAATAAAAACGTAATTAAAATGTTGATAATAACCGAATATCAATCAATATGTAATCTAATTGTAAAGGTCATCATACTCATGTTTATTTTACCATCAGAATTGGAACCACACCAAATAGAAATATATTTCAACAATTATATTGACTGCATTATTTGTTTGAATAAATTATGTATTATTGTTGATTGTCGTTTACCAAATAAGAACAGTTTACGCACGTCATAATACGAGTATTATAGAAAAGATAGACATAGACGACTATACAATTCGCTTAATTTGGATAATGTGAACAAAAGCTTTTTATTTAAATATAAATTAGTTGATGAACGACTACTACTGTGGAATTTAAAATTAAGGCACAATATACGGAATAGAATAATTATTGTGCTGCTTTTGACTGGGGCGACTTCCTATATACCGGGTATGCCATTAAGGGTGGAAAAAATTCTTTTAGGGAAATTCACCATGGAAAATCGCTGGAAATAGTTTTTTAGTTCCTAACTATACCGCTAGGGAACGTAATAGATACAGTAATGCGAAAAATGCATTTTTATTGAAAATTTCGCAATATAAGTTAGAAAAACAATACTAATTTATTAATCTAATTTTTGTTTAAGAACTCAAGC
Source organism: Apoderus coryli (assembly GCA_911728435.2). Lineage (NCBI taxonomy): Eukaryota > Metazoa > Arthropoda > Insecta > Coleoptera > Attelabidae > Apoderus > Apoderus coryli. The sequence continues at coordinate 17,595,162 of OU452206.1, forward strand.
CTTGCTGATGAAGAAAAAAAATATTTTAAATCATAATTGTTTTTTGGGGCTCCGCTAGATGGCGATATTTGCATCGCCTAAGGTTTTTTTGATTTTTCTTTAAAAACTTAAATGGAATGATACAAATATTTTATCAAAAATGAAAAGTAAATTGAATTTGCAACAAAAAAGTCCAAAACCGCACAGGAAAATCTTTATTCGTTTGAGAGTTATGGCCAAAAGAATGTTGTTCACCAAAATTCGTTGAAAAATCATGTATCTTTAATTTTCCCTGATCAAGAATGCCATGGGAAATAAAGAAATAGGTTTAAAATTAAAATGTATTTACGGTAGACACTTAATTGAAATTTTGCAAAGCATTATTAGATCCTCAGACTAACGAAGTAGAGTAACAAATTAAAAATATCAAGCGTACCCACTACAAATTCAAGTAAAAAATTAATTTCGAAATTAAAACCAAAGGGCAATCTAGGTAGTTGGTCCATTTTTAGGAAGATTTAATGAAATTACACCCATGAGAATGTTCTTTCTGCATTAATTCTTTTCATAAATATCATCTTGGGAAACATTTTATTATTTATTATGCATGATTTTTTAATAATAATTGATATGTGTTTGATTTTTTTTTATATCATTTATGCATGCCATTTTTGCTAACATCATTTTTCGTTTTTTTTGTTCTTTGTTTTCGTGATGATTCACAAAAACAAAATAGGTCACGTAGGGCGTCACAAGATGTTGGTAAAGTCACAACCAAGGAGAGCTTTCCATGGATGAGGTATGTATTGGCACTATTTTCAATGGAATTTTGAATCACATTTTTATGATAGTATAGAAACATGAACTACAAATTACTATTAAATAATGAAGTCCAACCAAATTCATTGGAAATTCATTTAAATTTTAAACGCGATATACATTTTGCGAGTCTCACTTTGTACTAATCTTCAGTGGCTTAATACACTATCAATCTCAATCTCTTTATTAGTCTTAAGATATACAATCCTTGTTGTACAGGGTGAGCAAAACTCGATGTCCCAGCTCTGAGAAAATGAAAAACGATAGAAAAATTCGGAAAAGAGGTTCTTAAATCAAGACGGACCACTCTTTTCGATTACTCCCTGAACCAGACTTCCCTTAAATTGGTTACTACAGTTAAGAATCTTGGAGTCATGTTTGATAGTGGTTTGACCTTTATTCCACATATAACTTCAATGGTCTCAAGGTCTCTGAAGGTTCTTGGCTTCATTAAACGTTGCTCACGGGAGTTCACACATGTCGATTCTCTGAGGCTTCTTTACACAAGTTTGGTCAGACCGTGCCTTGAGTATGCGTCGGCTGTCTAGTCTCCACATTATACTGTGCATCTAGTAAAAATTGAGCAGGTACAGCACAAATTTCTTAGATACCTAGCCTACATACTGCATATAGACTGTATTTTTGAGAATCGTTTTGAATTATATGCCGACTTAGAGTCCTACCTTGGCATTGACACGCTGGGTGATCGACGACAGAGACATGATTTGATTTTATTGTATGACCTTATAAATGGAAGGTTGAATTGTCCTGATCTTTTGGGCAAGATTGGAATTCATGTTCCATATCGTGCAACGTGTACGAGGAGTATGTTTCACCAGACACATTCCAGAACAAATTATGGTTGCAATTCATTTTTGGCGCGCTCAATGCGTCTCGCCAATGACAGTGAAGAGACACTGGATTTTTTTTGTCCCGAGAAATACTTTTTAGGGTTCAGTAGGGCACCTCTTTGATAATTGATACGTTGTGTTGTACCATATTGCTTTATAATATTGAAGTATTGATCGTGTAGATTATTATTATCCATTTTATTTGTGATTGATTCTTATTTGACATTTTTCGATTGTCTAATTCTTTTGAAGTGTTTTATTGTAGAACTATTTATATTTATTGTGATTTTGTGTAAAATGGGCGTTTGCCCGTAAATTAATAAATAGGATTAAGTAAGCTCCATTTTAACCCATATTTCATTTTGTTTCCAAGTTTGGAAACTGAAGTAAATGACGTCATCAACTTTTTTTTTTGTAGAAACATACATAGATTTTTCCGTAGTTCAAAAGAGCTACAACAAATTTTCAATGTGACCACCTCCTAGTTGTAAACGCTTATCTAATCTCCTCCTTACTTCTTTTAAATTTCTGAGGCCTTACATAACATGACTCTTGAGAGTTCATTGCATGCATTTCTAATTTTTTCCTTTAAATGTTCTAAATATGTGGTAGCAGTTTCCAAATTTGGAACCAAAATCAAATGCGCGTTAAAATGGCTTACTTAATCCCATTTAAGAATCTCGTTTCGGAATTATCGTTTTTCATTTTCTCAAACAGAGCTGGGACATCGAGTTTTGCTCACCCTGTACATAGACTCGTCATAAAAAAAAAGAAAAAACACAATAATAAAATAAACAATAATTCACTTCCACAACATAAATGTAAAAAAGAACACATAACACGATAAAAATAAATAAATACAATGAAAAACAGGAAATCACAAAAAACACTACAATGAGGAAATTAATTCGTTCAGGCTGTAAAAGGCGTTCCTAGTCAAAAATTTCCTTGATGTTCTTCTAAAAACAGTCTCTTATTGGCAACTGCTCACGGCTGATAAAATAAAAACAGCCCATTAAAACAGCACCGGACATTTAAACAATCACTTCAATAAGTTCGATCTGATATTAATTTTTTGTTACAGTTTTTACTTTTTCTTGGAATGTAAGGGTCTATATAAAATTTTTTCTTTTAAATATTTTTTCATTTCTTGTCATGCACAACGTTTCGGCTTATTCGTCTTCTTCAGGTTCATTTTTTTTTTAAATTAAAAAAGGTATTGGTACATTTACAGAACATCACAAGAACATTTAGTGTAAAAAGAAATTTTTATTCATAAATGTGTATAAAATACTCATAGGTATCAGTTGGATTTTTTTTATTTATTCGTCGTTTACGAGGGTTGTATTAGAAATTTTTTTCTATACATAATACTTTTTCTTATTAACTTTTTTCTTTTAATTACGAGTATTAAATAAATATTCATTAAAAATGTGGTTCAGAATATCAAATCGTAACATTTTCTATTAGAATAAATGTATTGCTCATCTGCAGCATGCTATATTAACAGAATTTAGCTCAACTAAAATATTGCTTACTAGCTACACATAGAGAGAAAACTTACTTTAACCCCCATCACTCTTGGTGGTTGCTTTATCAATTATTAAGCTACAGGAAGCACAACTCTAGCTTAATTGGTAAATTAAACACTCAGAGATATCAGATCTGCTACTCACTGTTCGTTGGTGCCATAATTTGATTCGTTGTTTCAGCAAATCTAGTAATAAATGAATCACGAATAGCATCGACAAAGTATACAAACACAAATGTCGTAAATGACAGTCGAATTGTGATATAATAATTTATTGTTTTGTCTTAATTTTTCTAGGAGTAAAAGTAGGAGCGTGGATCACGGCATTTCTGCACCGTTCGATCTCAACACCCTCAGATCCAAGGTGGACAGTCATCTGGACAGGAGTCTTGATAAAGGTAAAACAGTTATTTTACTTTTATATATATGCTATAGGTATAACCGGAAGTTTCAATAACTTGTAACTATTTTACCTCATCTGCCCCCGTAGTTACGGTTTAGTGAGGGACATTTCGCTTTAATATTAAAGTTTCCCCGGGATATCAAACCTTTGGTTTCAGCCTTCATTAAATAAAGTTATAGCACGCATTTCATGAACTGTATGGCAAACGAATCTGTAACAGCAAAAGGAATTCGGACAAAAAAAATCCGATACTGCCCAATTTAACTACAAAAAAGCAGCTCAGGTTGTTTGTATTTAATAATAATTTTTACCATTGAATATTAAAATAGGGAAAAGAAATTATGATCTTCTGTAAAATCGGCAAACGATCCTAATTGGTGCATCGACCCTCGCACGTTTTGTCGCCATGCGGGTGTTCAAGTCGCAATTGGTGGAAACTGAGTAGGTACTTCCCCGCAATTTTTGCTGCCCCTCTTGGATTATCGAGTAATATTGAATCATCCAGTAGCAGAGTGGTGTTTTTTTACACCTTTGTTGTCTTGTAATGAGTTGCAATATTATCAAATATTTATTTTATTTATTTACGGGCAAACGCCCATTTTATACAAAATTACAATAAATATAAATAGTTCTACAATAAAACACTTCAAAAGAATTAGACAATCGAAAAATGTCAAATAAAAATCAATCACAAATAAAATGGATAATAATAATCTACACGATCAATACTTCACTATTATAAAGCAATATGGTGCAACACAACGTATCAATTATCAAAGAGGTGCCCTACTGAACCCAAAAAGGTATTTCTCGGGACAAAAAAATCCAGTGTCTCTTCACTGTCATTGGCGAGACGCATTGAGCGCGCCAAAAATGAATTGCAGCCATAATTTGTTCTGGAATGTGTCAGGTGAAACATACTCCTCGTACGCGTTGCACGATATGGAATATGAATTCCAATCTTGCCCAAAAGATCGGGACAATTCAACTTTCCATTTATAAGGTCATACAATAAAATCAAATCATGTCTCTGTCGTCGATCACCCAGCGTGTCAATGCCAAGGTAGGACTCTAAGTCGGCATATAATTCAAAACGATTCTCAAAAATAAAGTCCATGTGCAGTTTGTAGGCTAGGTATCTAAGAAATTTGTGCTGTACCTGCTCAATTTTTGCTAGATGCACAGTATAATGTGGAGACCAGACAGCCGACGCATACTCAAGGCACAGTCTGACCAAACTTGTGTAAAGAAGCCTCAGAGAATCGACATGTGTGAACTCCCGTGAGCAACGTTTAATGACGCCAAGAACCTTCAGAGACCTTGAGACCATTGAAGTTATATGTGGAATAAAGGTCAAACCACTATCAAGCATGACTCCAAGATCCTTAACTGTAGTAACCAATCTAAGGGAAGTCTGTTTCAGTGAGTAATCGAAAAGAGTGGTCCGTCTTGATCTCGAAAAGGACATAAAACAACACTTATCAACATTCAGATGGATATCATTCCCAACACACCACTCGTGAAGAGCCCCGAGGTCAGACTGCAATCTCTCGCAATCTTCAGCTTTGTTGACTATCGTAAATAGTTTGAGATGATCAGCGAACAAGAGAAAATCGCTCGAAGTACAACATCTGGCGATGTTAAATATGATATCAAATTATTATTGTATATTTAGTGTTCTGTTACTTTCGTGTTTTGTGATTTTGATCAATTTGCTGTTTTGCTACTTTTGTTCCATAGTTTGTAAGTTCTTACTAGTTTTATTATTTATTTTTTAAAATGATCAAATTTACTCGCAGAAAAACTCTCAACGGCCAAATAAGAGAAGTGATAGCGAATGTTTATAGGTAGGTAATAATCTCGGTAATGATAATATACAAAAAAAAAAATAACCAAAAAACACAGAAAAATGAGCATATAGTGTCAAAGTCGTCTCGTTCGACGGCATTCTTTTACTTACCTACCTTTTACATTTACAACACACCCCGCTGGAAATTTTATGAATGAAATCAGCCATGTTTTATTACAACTGCATTCCCCTTACCAACGCCGCATTGATACAGATCCGTTTGCCACACAGTAAGAACTATTAACAAAAACCTACTTTCATAACGTGTAAACACAAACTCCAATTTCTAAAAACTCATTAGTTATGCAACAGTCCTACAGGGTAACCCACCAATAATACTAAACCGCGACGTTAAGAGCCTGAGCTGAGTGTTATTGTAAGCTGTGATTATACTAAAATAATTGTTTTTCGTCCTCATTGGGGAGTCATCAGAAAGTATATTCTCTTAAAATACAGGGTGAGCACAACCATAAGAAAACGTATTTAGAAATTTTTGTAAATTACTCGAGGAATTTCTGCGGTGTAAAACAGCTCTAAAACTGGATAAGTCGGAGCATTATTTATGAGAATTCAGGAATATTTCAGCAGTGAGTGAATTCATATTACCGCTCAGAGCCAAAGTGATAGTTAAGTTACGGATAACTATAATACGTCTAGCTAATGTAATAATGGGCTTTATGGGCGTTAATTCATTTTGACTGCTTTTGTGTCTCAGCCATTTATTTATACCTGAAAAAGTATGGTGCGTAATAATTTTATTATAAAGACATAATTCTGTAGATACTATAGACGACCGTTTCAATAAAACATTAAGTAGCTGATGATGATATAATGTGAATGATGATGTTATGTATTATAAATTAATTCTGTCAGCGTACACGACATATTTTTAATCAAATCGTTAATCTTTTCGTGACTCTGAGAGTGTATCAGATTCCGTATATAACAAATTTATTATTAATGCGGAAAAATAAACATTATGTGAACGGACTTTTAATTTACAAATTACTCAGTACAATAACAAAGAGTTTGTGGTCAAAAAGAAGATCATATATACAAAAATATGTCAAGTTTGATTATGGGAAGATAGCGATAGGATTCAAATCAAATCAGCAGTGTTCGTTCTAAAAAATCATGATTCTATAAGAAATAATTTAATTAACAACGATTTTTTGCCTTTTCTGTTTTTTAAGCCAATTTAATGTATTTTAATTTTAACAATTTCAACGCAGTCTTGCTGTCAAATTTAACAGATGTAGCTTTACCAACATAACCGCTCTAGCACTGTCAAGGTTCGATCACTTTTTACTTCAGCTTCTTCTTACATTTTTGTTCGGTCACTCTCAGTTCCAAAATAAATTAGGAATTTACAAAGCAGACAAATTAGTTTTAATGATAAAGTTGTATGAGAGAAGAGTGTATTGTTTCATATGAGGTGAATATACAGTATCCGTGGACATACTGCGGTTAACAAGAGGGACAAATGGACCAAAAATTTAAAGATACGAAAAAAAGTTATTCTTGATAAAAATGTTTGCTTGGCGAAAAAATAAGAACTACCATGAAAAAAACTATTTTTATTAAACAGGGCGTCTCAAAAAGGCATTAATATAAAATTAAACAAGAGCAAACAGTCATATTTTGGTGTCTTAGCGTAAAATGATAAATAGAAAAAATGCTCCAAATTTAATCCTGACCCTGATTCCAGAGTTACAGAAGAATATTTAAATTTATGAAATTTTTTTTTTCATGTTGTGTGCATGCGCATGTGTGCGTACTTTTACTTAATTATTACCTTTACATTAGGTACCTTATTGTTGTTGTAGTGTCAGTGTCAAAAAAAAGTTGTCTTGTTGAAAAAATAAGAACTAATATGAAAAAAGGCATAAACATAAAATTAAACAAATTTAAATGAAAATTGAAAATATAAGCTTGTGAAAATTTCTATTGCCGTTTAAAATCTGATTTCCAACCCACCCAACAAAAATCTAGCCTTTTTGCTTCATCCCCAGCCTCCAAAGTTTGGTTGAAATGAGGCTTGTAAGGATAAATTATATTTTCTTTTAAAACTTTTTGAATGGTAGATTTTCCCATCACCTGTAAATTCTTAGCCCTGTTTCGTAAAGAAAGCAATGGATTTTCATTTACTGATTCCAATATCAAAACTGTACTGGCATCGGCCTCATTATATTGTTTCTTTTCTTTTTTAATATCAAAAACTGATTTCATAAATTTAAATATTCTTCTGTAACTGAATCAGGATTAAATTTGGAGCATTTTTTCTATTTATCACCAAAATATGACTGTTTGCTCTTGTTTAATTTTATATTTATGCCTTTTTGAGACGCCCTGTTTAATAAAAATATTGTTTTTCATGGTAGTTCTTATTTTTTCGACAAGCAAACATTTTTATAAAGAATAACTTTTTTTCGTATCTTTCAATTTTTGGTCCATTTGTCCTCTTGTTAACCGCATCCGTGGACATACTGTATATATTTTCGTTGTTTCTTTGTTGCTTATCGTTGTTTTAATAGGAAGAAAGAAATCTGAATAAAAATGAAAAAAAAAAGTTATGAGGAGTCAAGCTCCGATAACAACTTAAAGTGACCTTATAATTATGTCCAGCATTTTGGCTGATGTATGTTTCGCCAATATTGAGTGGGAAATTCCACATAAAAGAATTTGGGTGTGACCAAGAAATTTAGTGTATTAAGTATTAAAATTTACAACAAATTAAAACGCAATTTTAGTGAATGATAATATATTAATAGCCATTATTATTGAGTTAAGTTGTTTGTTATTGTACAAGCATTAAATATAACCATGAACTTTAATTAAAGTCACTTTCTGTATCACATTTATTAAATTGTTATCGAATACCAATTTCATATATAACAATAATATTTTGCATATAGCAATGTATACAATAGTGTTTCGCAGGATGTGTGTAACGTCTCATTTGTCGGGGACCAATTTGATTTTAATTGAACCGAAAATTTTAAAAGGTTGTTATAGTCGTTTATTTCGGAAGTGTGTAAAACTTCACTAGGTATGCAAAAGGCCTACAGTGTGACCCACCAATAATTTCATCCTATTGCAAACATCTTTTTACACTGAAGAAACACAATTTCGTCAATAGATTGTGACCACGGAATTCTGCTGCAAAAGCTTTCGGAATTTGGTTTATCTGTGGATCTTTTAAAGTTTCTGTCTACTTATCTCCATGAACGTAAATTGTATGTGGAGTACCGTCCGGTATTATCCGTGCAACATATGGAGTGCCGCAGGGTATTTATGTGTTTTATTAATGACATTGTTAATGGCGTGAAATGTCGCTCCCTACTCTTTACTGATGATTTTAATGTTTATTCACTGATTACCTCAACTTCTGACTGTCATCAATTGCAGAATGATCTGAATGTCCTGTTTGACTGGTGCATCAAAACAGGCTTGCCCTTAATTTGGATAAGTGTTGTTCTGTAACTTTTATCCTAAGGTAAATCCAATAGGATTTGTGTATAACATTGACTCTGTTCCGCTTAAAATATGCGATGAGGTTAAGGATCTGGGGGTGCTCTTTGACGCTAAACTTAGTTTTGTGTGACATGTGATTGATGTGGTTTCGTCTTCCTATAAGAGTCTGGGTTTTGTTATGAGAAATACAAAGCATTTTGTGTCACCTAAAACTCTTATTTTACTGTATAATTCCTTCGTTAGATCGAAATTGGAATATGCGTCTGTTGTGTGGAGTCCTGGTTACGCGTTGCACTCGAATAGCTTAGAGAGGATTCAGCGAAGATTTGTGAAATATTTGTGGTTTAAGTGTATCCAACCATGGGATTTCCCCATGATGAACTTCTGGGTCGTTTTAATTTTGTACCTCTTGATAAGCGTAGAAAATATGCCTCACTCCTGTTCCTATTCAAGATCGTGAATGGCATCATTGACTCTCCGGACCTACTTTCGATGATACCTTTTCATGCTCCACATACGAGAAGGCGTAATTATGGTTCTAGATTTTACTTGCCTACCGCACGTACCAACTTGTTGCTCTTTTCGCCATTGTTTGAGATGTGTTCTGTTTGTGACTCGGTGAGTAACGATATTGATGTGTTTTTTAGATAAATATTTGTTGTTAAACCACTCTTATTTTGACTATCTTTTGCGATTGTAATATTTGTATTATTTATAATTTTGAAACGTGTATTTATGTCAATTTTATCGTTTTGTAATGTACCTGCCCTGTAATTGGATGTGTTTCTCTCTGGTGGTCTTCCAGAAAGCTAACTGATTTCAAATACGAGATACAAACTTGCTGCAGAAACTATATATCCTGCGGCCTTCGAGGGCAATGCAACGAGTACAGCGATTTTACAACTTTTGGATACCACTTTTATAGTACGATTCCTCTTTCTCGTCAAAATAGGCCTCAGTTTAAGCGAACAAAAACGTAAATTTCACTGAATGACATCTCATAAAATATCAGTAACACATCGAAAAACAAAAAAATCAAAACTCTTAAAAAATAAAATAAAATCAACTCATTAAACAAAAAACTGCATATGCGTACTCTTAGCCGCGCATAGTGTCCGCAAATCTAACGCTAAATGTACGCATGAATTTTAATTAGGAATTTATTCAAAATCAGTCTTCGTGATACCATCTTTTACAGATCTCGCATTGAATCCAGTCTGCATAGGGTGGATCTTCGTAAATTTCGTTGCGTTGGACAGATAATTTTCTGAGCTGTCGTTTTTTCCCATTTTTTGTTTTGATTAGGTTTTTTTTACTCCTTTTGCTTTGCTGGCCACCTGCTGTGCGAACTCGTTCTTGTAGGGCGAATTTGTTAAAATTTCTGATTTCTTTCTTTTTTTCGCTGTTCTTTCTGCTTTAGGAAGAGGTTTATTTATTTATTTATTTTTCAAACTTATTATAGGAAGAGTCAGAACCTCAATAAAATATGTTTATTCTTAAATAAAATTCGACTCAATTAATTTCCTTTTAGTAAAAGAGTTGTGACATAATAAATGGTGTATAAATATAACATCAGATTTGAAAAATATAATTTTCTTGCATTTTTTTTTTGGAAAAACACCTCCGATGGCGAAGATCTTGTGAGAACACGTGTAAATAACATTAGATAGATAGTTTATTACAATATTCGAAAAATACAGTTTGTCAATATAAATACAATACTTGCAAATACAACACAAATACAAATCACATAAAAATATATACGACAATTAGGACAATACTGCACAACAAAACAACGCAATATTGCCAACATGAATCAAGAACTCTACAACCAATCACTCTCAAGAAATTCATCGACAAAGTAAAAACAGTGCTTTAACAAATATGTCTTTATTTTAGTTTTAAATAATTTGTAGTTAAACGACCGAATCTGCTTCGGTACCTTATTATAAAATTTGTAATTAAGAGAGTTATTTTTAGATTTTGTTAGTCTATATTTTGGAATGATCAACAAATCAGCCGACCGAGTACTGTAGGCATGATTACTAGACTGAGGTCGCAGTGAATCCCGAATTGAATGGATCTCCAATAAGGTATGATAGATAAAAACACACGGCAATGACATTATACCGTGGTTTACAAAATGCGGCTTGCAATGGTCAAGTGGCCCAACGCCAACCAGTATTCTGACCGCCTTCTTTTGCAATCTGAAAATGCTTAAGGCGTGCGAAGAACCACCCCAAAGCACGATGGCGTAAGTCAAGTCAGTCAAGATAATAGACGTAAATTACACATGTCATGTTTGTTTCACTCAATTATAATCCGACGACATCCCCCTTATCTATATAATAAAATCAGTTTTCGCTCTGACGTTCATACACTGAATTTAAGGTACAAGGGGTTGTTGTCTCCTCCACCGCATCACAGTGCAATATTTTTGAGGTCTTTTTTATTCAACATTTATGCTATGTATAATCGAATCCCTTCAAAATTTAAGGAATTAACTGTGTCCGGTTTCAGAAGTGCCTACCGATCATTTTTATTAAATAAATAATTTGTACTTCTTGCGTCTCCAAATCTGTACATTGTTTTGAATTATGGTTAGGTTTTCTAATTCTTAGGATTTTTATGCTTCTTTTTTGTTTGTATAGTTTTTTTTTAATTTTTTTATTTTTTGTTTACTAACTACTAAGTAAGAATGCACGATCATTGGTTTGTTTATTATCTTTAATGTTTCTCGAAAAGGAAGGGCGGGTTAAAATTAAAAATCAGTCTATGACTGCCTTTTAATCCTTTTTGTAGTCTGATATCTGATATTAAGAATATGTTTAATTTTGTAATTTTATTCATGTACTTTTGGATTACAAATAAACTGAATTATTATTATTATTATTATTAAGTGTGAATGGAAAACCCCAAAGTAAGCCGTTCTAAGGACATGAAAATTTAAGTAACACGCAAGCTGTCTAAGCAAAAATAGAGCACTGGACAACTTGCGACTCAAGTGTTCGATGTGGGAGTACCAGTTAAGATTGTCATCTAAATAGACTCCAAGCAATTTGACAGTGTCAGCACTGATATGGGAGAAATTAGAAGACAGCTTCAGAACATTGCACTTGTCCTCGTTAAACCTTAACCCGTTCGCACCAAACCATTTCTTGACTGCATTCAAGACCGAAAGCGATATAATGTTCAGATTGTCAAAACTTGAACTACTCGACACAAAACTGGCATCATCTGCAAAAAGGGACGGAAATGAGATATCTGTCATATAATGGGAGATATCATTAATGTATATAATGAAAAGTAATGGGCCAAGCACAGAGCCCTGAGGCACCCCATAGCTCACCCTTCTAAGAAAAGATGTTTCACCGTTCAACTCGACCAGCTGCTGTATCTCAAACAGGAAAGATTTAATCAACCCCAAAGGTATCCCCCTCACTCCATAGAAAGACAGCTTTTCCAGAAGGGTATCATGGGAAATGCAGTCAAAAGCCTTAGACAAATCAGTCGTGGTCAATACAGAGTGTTTACCATTCTCAAAAGACACAATTACATCGCCCACAACACTCAGGATCGCTCCGGTTGTTGTTCGCCCTCTCCTAAAACCAAACTGACATGGAGAGAGTAGATCGAACTGTTCGAAATAATCCGAAAGTCTGGCCTTTAACAAGACTTCGAGTACCTTAGAAAATATAACAATTACATTACATTTGGTCGATAATTATTCAAATCGTCAGCATTACCAGACTTTAGCAAAGGGATTACCCTTCCAATCTTAAAGCACTTCGGAAAACAACCCTTCGAAAAACATAAGTTTATTAGATTAGTGCGTAGCGCAACTAATACGTCCACACAGCTTTTAACAATATAGCTGTTCAACCCATAAATATCACAAGATGACGAATTTTTCAAACCACAGATTGTTGAATAAACTTCTGACTCGGTGGCAGGATTGAGGAAGAAACTGCAGTTTGGCATCGCAAGACCCATTAAAGTCGTCAGCAGAAATACCAGACTCAATGTGATCTCTCGATTTGCGATTGCCAATATAGTTCACCAAACGCCAATCGTCTCTGGCTATATTCGCAGATCTTAAGAGATACTCGTCGCAGGCGTTACTCCTTGCACACATCAAATCCCTCCTAAATTTAGCATTCAGCACGTTGTAAAAATCCCAGTCTTCTCGTCTTTGTGTGCATTTACACACAGCACTAACAGTAGATAATGATGATCTCGGTATAGGGTAGGATGCTCTAAGAGTGCGCGGTCAATAAGAGTGCGCAGTCGTCGATTCTCGGAACGGTTCACAAACAACAACAAAATTTTAGTTCGTACTGATTAAGTGGAGTGCATGTATGTGTCTAGTGCATTTTAAGCAAATAAACACGGTTAATAACGTTATTAGGTAAGTTTAAATGGTTTAGTCTGTTTTGTTAATATTTTTTGACATTTTGGATATTGCATACAACTGTAGTTTTCAAAAATTTCGTATCCATATTTTACCATACCTTCAATAAACTACAAGTGATCGTATAAAACATACCGTTGTGTACAATTTCTAACCAAGATAGCGGCAGCACTGACGCATTTTAGAACAAGCTCGTTTTGTAAGAGTGCGCAGTCAGTTATTTTGTAAGAGTACGCGCGCACTCTTACAAACCATACACACCAAAAAGAAAGTATTTTTTTTGTTTCAGAATGTCTGGCAGAAAACGAACTTCTCAGCGTGCTTTATGCTCACCGGCGGTTATGGAGGAAGCAAGAAAAAGGCTTGAAAATGGAGAAAGTAAGAGAAGCGTGGCAAATTCTCTAGGAATGGCAGAAAGCACATTAAGAAAGAGGCTAAAAAGAACTACTGTAGCTACAAAGCTGGGAAGATTCGATACAACTTTAAGATCAGAAATGGAAGAAGAGTTGTGCATATATATAAAAACAGTTGACAACATGTTTTACGGATTAACTTCTAGAGCTCTAAGAAGTCTAGCGTTTGAATTCGCCGAAAAAAATAAATTAGAACATCGTTTTGATAAAACTTCAAAAATGGCGGGCAAAGGCTGGCTGCGTGGATTTTTGAAAAGGCACCAAGATGTTACTTTGAGGCAACCCACCGCTACTAGTCTCGCCAGGGCTGTTGGGTTTAATGAACCACAGTGTAAGCGGTTTTACGATAATCTCTGGGAGTTAATGCAGAAATATAAATTCCCGCCGCACGCAATTTATAATATGGACGAATCGGGATTTTCCACTGTCCCAAACAAGCCCCCTAAAGTTTTCTCAACAAAAGGAAAAAGGTGTGTCAATAAAATATCCAGTGCTGAACGGGGAACCAATGTAAGTGTTGTATGCGCAATGAGTGCCAGTGGACGATATATTCCTCCAGTATTTATATATCCACGTAAAAGAATGAAAGCGGAACTTTTGGATGGAGCTCCGCCATCTTCAATTGGAATGGTATCCGATAGTAGTTTCATCAATAGGGAACTATTTGTTGATTATGCCACACATTTTAGAGATCATGCTAAGCCAACAAAGGAACAACCAGTCCTGCTGATAATGGATAACCACACTTCCCATTGTTCTATTGCAGCAATTGATTTTTTTCGCCAAAATAACATTATAGCATTAACACTTCCTCCTCATAGTAGCCACCGTATGCAGCCACTTGACAGGTGTTTTTTCGGCCCGTTAAAAAAGTTTTATTCCAACGAATGTGAAAAATGGTTGACAAACCACGCAGGCCGGGTAATTACGGTTTACCAAATTGCTTCAATATTTGCACCTGCATATTTTAAAGCTGCTACTATAACAAATGCGATTGAAGGTTTTAAAGTGACAGGGATTTGTCCCTTTAATAATGAAATATTTACTGAAGCTGACTTTATGGCCACTTATGTCACAGAACGAGAAAATCCAGCTACAGATACAATTACTACGGGAGTAGAAGCGCCTGTCATTCAATTTGAATTTGCTGATATCTCTACGTCTGAAACTGATACTCAAGCACATCAAAACTCTGATCTCTCCTCTGGAAATGCTCCTAACGTTCCTGACATCCCAATCGTTGTTCTCGAAAAATTTACTACTGAGAAAAATATTTATGCCAATGAAAGAGATGCCATAATCAGCGAAACACCTACATCTGATCCGACGACCATGATATTACAGATTGGAAGCAATGTACGTCAGCCTACAGATGTGGTTTCCAACACATCTGCCATAATTTCAACATTGCAAGAAATAGCTGTTGTAGCGCCAGAAACCACCACATTTGATTTATCAAACACTCCTGGAACATCTGCAATCACTTCAACTTTGCAAGAAAAAGTTGCTGTAACGCCAGAAACCGCCACATTATTTGATTTATCGAACACTCCTGGAACATCATCAACATATATAAAATTAACAACAATTTCTCCGTTACCCAAATCAATTGCGGTAAGATCAACAAGTCGTAGAAGCAAAAAATCGGAAATTATCACCAGCTCCCCATATAAGGACCAAATGATTGAAGAAGAAGAGAAGAAAAATCCAAAACGGCTTGTCAAATTAAACGTGGGCGATAATATACCATCGCCACAAGCGCTTCTGGGAAAGAATTTAAAAAGGAAATCTGGTGTGAATCTCACTCAAGCAAATAAGATTGCCAAAAGTGGAAAAGCAGTTCCAAAGAAGCCAAAACCTCCGCTTCATATGAAAAAGTGGAACTGTCCAGGGTGCAACGAAACATTTAAAGAACCTGTTACAGAGGACTGGATTGAGTGCATATCGTGTGCTGAATGATGGCATGAAAAGTGCAGTGCATACACGGGTATTGGATCTTATATATGTGACTTATGTGCATAAAATTACATGCGTACTCTTACAGTCCTAAATGCGTACTCTTAAAAAGCAGGTTTATAAGAGTGCGCAAAATCAATTTTTTAAGTTTTTTTTTTTTTGTTGTTAAAGTATTGCCGTTTGATTTGAAAACTGTACTTGATTTATTGTTAAAGTATTAACAAGTTTAAATAAAAATTAATATATTTTTAGCGCAATTTGTTTAGATTTTACACCTGATTAAACCTTAAGTGCGCACTCTTAGAGCATCCTACCCTACATATATGGGCCGCGTTGCTGGATGTTTTTTAGTTCATGACAGAAATCAACCGCGTACTCTCGCCCGATGGGAACTCTTACCCGCCTTTCCTCTAACTCAAGAAACAATAGTCAGATTGCTGTCAAATTTATACACGTATCGTTTGAAGGTTAGTGCTAAATAAAAATCATATGGAAACAATTCTCCTGATGCGTGCTGGATGCGTGACAATAGAGCGACGTGAGGGGCAAGATGAAAACGTCTGCAACTGAGAGTGAATCTTCTCGTCTTATGTCTCTTATACTATGGTATTAATGAACAACACTGTTGATTTGCCGAGGAATTTTAAAAATATAAATAATACACAATAATATTAAAATTAATGACTAATAATTATTATTACAACATCATCTGTTACTTTGTTGATATCGAAGCGTGTAACGGTAAAAATATCAGTTTAGTTTAGTGTCATACTCGCGACGCGGACAATGCTTGTATAAATTATTTGAGATAAAATAATCTCTCGACTGATAGTGTAATGCATCATAATAATTTTATGTATTTGAGTAAAGTAATTGTACTAATTCCTTTAAAAAAAGTAGTGTAGGCTATGGGAAAATTTAAGAAATAACAAAAGTACAAATTCGTGTTTGAAAGAACGACAAATCATGACCGATGACGAAGGTTGTGTGTATATTGAATTGAGTCCAGACTATCTAGATGAATATGTGGTAATATACCTTGCAGGTTGTTACTTTTATCAAGGTTATTATATCTGGTATTAGTTTTATACAATTTTAAATAAATGGGTATTTTAATAGTAGACTTAAATATGACGAATTACGTTCAATAATATTTTGGCGTTGGTAGGTACACATAATTGGTTTCTGCTGACACTTATTGTTGTTTGTCTCCTTATTTTCAGATCTAGATGGCTCGACCAATAGTCTTACAGAAAAAAAGAGAAGTGGACCTCCTGAAAATACTACTACTTACACAGTAAGTATTCCTGTTTTGCTATAAATATCTAAATTGTCGAATTAAAACCACAGAAATCTTATATTATATATATATATATACTCTAGAATGATAATCCCGTAGTACAAAAATGTAACCAAAAGTGTAGAGCTGTCCATAATGCGCATGATCACCAGTCACTTATTTTTCAACAGGACCGGCTTTGATTAAATGTAATATTACTGTTATAGGTATATTTAAAATTAAATTTTACCATTTGGTAATTCAAATAAAAAAATGGAATAAAGGAATTTAAAAATAAAAAATTACATTAAATATATAAATACTTTATTGTCTAACAGGTACAACCCAATAATAATAAATCTAAGC
Source organism: Apoderus coryli (assembly GCA_911728435.2). NCBI lineage: Eukaryota > Metazoa > Arthropoda > Insecta > Coleoptera > Attelabidae > Apoderus > Apoderus coryli. Next base: position 17,612,493 of record OU452206.1, read on the forward strand.
AGAAACGAGAAATAAGTAAAAATTCTAATATTGGAAAATATCGTAAGGACTTGAGCATTCTAATTATTTATTTTATTATTATATAATATTTGTTTGTTTATACAACCACCTTAGGCCTCTTACCTCTCTGCAGCCTTCAAAGAAGGGGTGCAAGAAACAGTGATTTCACGAATATTTTCCGTGTCCATGTAAACCACTTCCATATCATCCGTACTACTCGCAATAGTATTTTGTGACAAAACATGGTTGGTAGAACTTTTATTCTCAGCAATTTCATGGAGGATTCTATAATTAAGTATATTCCAGTTTAACAACAGAATTCAAACGAACTTTGTATACCTACACAACGTAGGAAATATATTCTTGACATACATATCATGCATTTTTGACTGACTGCTTTTAAGTAAACAGTGTCTTGATATCAAACGATTAAGAATTTAACTTCCACTCTCATTTACATAATCTCTTCTTTTCAACAAAAGTTTGGGAACTGCATCGGGTACGAGGGTGATCCTCTTGCCGCAGTGTTGTTGCTGACAAAAAATTTTTAGTAATAGAAAATGGTGTGTAATTGTAATAAACGTAATAGATTTATGTTTAAAAAGTAATAGAAATGTAACAAATAGAAATACATTATAGGATTGTGTTCACAAGCGTCAGAATCAGTCAGGATTCTGCGCAAACCCATTAAACCGCACGTCAACAATGTTATGCTCAGAATCCAGATTGTTTCTGACGCTTGTGGGAACAATCTTCATAACAATCTTATATTAATAATATCCAGAGATAGTTCATATCTCTGATAAATAGCTGCTTTATTTCGCTAGTTTTCTTGATCCGGATTTATTATTCAGGCTTTGTTGGATTCTGAATCGTGATTCTTTTCATTGCTATAGATAAGAAAAGAAAGAACGCTCGATAAGTTTAACCTAAAAGTTCGAGTCTAAAGGGGCATAACCTCTTTAGACTATAGAACTTTTCTTTTTTCTATAACGTGTTTGTTTATAAATATGAAATATGACATTTTAGAAAGAATTAGAATTTTATGCTCGAATGAAACGAATCATATTTTTTAAATTCCGGAGAGGCAAGGGGATTACGGATCCAGATCGCGATGGGCGCTAAAGTGGGGATGAATCAGAAAATGCGTTTTTAGCGAAAGAACATGATCAGTGAATCCAAACGCGTTTGGATACTGAAATCAGTAGCGAAAGAAAGCACCTATTATCGTAAACCCTTCACAGATCTTTCCCTAGAAAAGAAAGAAAGATATATGACAAAAGGAAGATCACAGTTCTAACCGTAGTAAACTTTGTTTAGATGTAGGATCTAGAACACATGACATAAATACAAACGTCGATGTTTTATTTTATTGGTATAGACTTTTTTCAAAAATGACTAGGATTTGTATGCAGCTCTCTGTTTTCTGATCACACACCTAAAAAATAAAACGACAGTTTTTTGATCTCTTGCGCTTGCGCCTCTCTATTAGCTATATCCGTCAAAGATTAAAGCACTATACAGAGCATATTATAGAAAGCGATGTTGAAGCTAACTGATTTGGAATATTTAATATTCTAATATCTTATAAAGACAATGATTTTTAGTAGGAAAATGTATAAAGTTTTTGATTTTGACAAGTAATTTTTTTTTCAAATTTTAATTGAATTTGAAAGTAATAAAAAAGTAACAGAATCCATAAAAAGTAATAGATTCTATCAAATTAGACAAATGTCGTAATAAAGTAATAGACGATAGAAAAAGTAATAGATTTGTTACAATTGTAATAGCAATAACAACACTGTCTTGCCGTCTTCTCTACAAATGATATCTTCTGCAGCGAAATGCTTACTGCATATGACATTCCCATCACATACATTTTCTGTACTAGGATCCCAATGCCCGCATCCAAACATTATGTCTTTTTTTTGTCAAGCTAAAAATGAGTATCATGTCAATGGTATCATATTGACTCAAACTGAGACTGTTAGAAACCCGAAACAATAACTTACTGAAAATATTTAATACCAGGAATGATACTTTCATTTTTACACCACAACACTATACACCTCATTGTTTGTTAAATAAACAAACTACCAAACCAAAATAACAAATATTAAAAACAATTTTAATCACAAATAGGTATATCTATCAACAATTAAAATATACCACGCATAAACCCATAATTCAATTATAAAACCTATCTGAATTGTTGTGAAGCCGACTCTGACAGATATTCCCACTACGAGAAATGTCATTTGCGAAAATAGACGCTGTTGCGAAATCTCCTAAATTTAATAAGATTTGGAAAAAAATGTTTCGTTCATATTGCTGAAAACTAAACAGTATTACAATTTTACCGATAACATTGAATTATTTGATGTTGTCAAGCAGTTTCGTATGACGCAACATATGGATTTATTTATAAAACAGATATGTCGCATAAATTCTGTAAGGCGAACGACAAAATAGTTTTAAATATGGCAGCTCTGTACTGAAAATAAGTGACTGAGGAGCATGCGTAGTTCGAGAAAACTCTGCATACCCGTTACAGTTTTTGGTATTCGGCTGGATTTAATTAGCATTCTAGAGTACATATATAATATAAGATTTCTATGATTAAAACACTTATTTATTTTACTTAAGTAAATTTCTTTCATAACGACACATAACTCTCTAATAACTTAATGCTGCCCTCTATAACTCGGTTGTACAACTATTCTGCGAACATAAGTCTAACATAAAAGAAAAATAGTTGACAATAATGACATTTGACATTACACATATCCAAAAATACTTTTAGCGGCAAATTCAAATGATTCAATTTACTACTACAAAATAGACATTTTCAAATTATGGTTCTGTGAATTCTAGGTTTCTCGAGGTAATAGCCAGTTGGACTGGGAGCTGCTTTTTAAAAGGTTTTTCGAAATTAATTGTTCTATATCCTTAACTCTTTTGAGTTTGTGGCTGTAGGTATATCCTCATACTTGAATTGTGCTTTATAAATAGTAAAAAAAGAGCCTCTATGGGTAAGCCCAATGCAAAACAAAAGTATTCAAATAAAAGTGGTTCATAACTCGGGTCGGCTTGCTGCTCCCCCTGTTGTGGAAGACTAGTTTCAGTACTCCAATCTGGGAATCTTCTGACGGCGGCCTTAGGTCATCCCTTATAGGTCAGCAATTTGGTTTTCAATCCGGTAAATCCACAGAGCTCAATCTTCTTGGGTTCACGGACCTCTTGTCTCGGACGTTGGAGAGCGGTGATCAAGTTCATACAATATACGAGGGTTGTCTTTTATATTTCGCGATTTGGCAACTCTGGTGTTGCAATCTGGCAACTGACAGCTCTATCGTAAAGTTGGACATTTTTGAGGTTATACGTACTCAGAACGTTTTGACGTACGAGCGCTATTTGTGTAGTTTACAGTAACTTAAAAGATTCATCTCAACCCTCGTATACCGACTTCTCCAAGGCTTTTGATCACGGCAACCACGGGCCTCGCGTTCATAAGCTTAAGGGTCCCGGGGTGGCATGGACTTTGTCCGTAAATAAATAAATAAATTAAAAGGATTTCATGTCCGTAAATATAATAAATGAAAAATAACTTAGTGGCAAAGCGGACTAAAATGCTGGTTTTATATACACAAGGAATTTTGTTTAATTTAGCAAGGCCCCAGTTTAATTCACTAGGAATTAGACCGAGGCATGGGTCGACAGATACTGACGAATTCGTTTCGCTCTTGTTATGAGCTCGTCAGAGTACCATAGTCGTTGCCCATCTACAAATATCAAATTCCTTGTGTATATAAAACCAGCATTTTAGTCCGCTTTGCCACTAAGTTATTTTTCATTTAAATAAATAAAGATCGGTGGCATATGATCATCGGATTTGTAAAATTGTACGTTCGAAATGACAGAAAAGGTCAAATTAAAGTTAGATGTTGAAAATTCGTTCAGAAGTTGTTGAAGTTGAATACAAAATATTTGAGTAGACTTAGGGGTTAGTCGGGAAGATGAATCGAATGCCTTAAGTCATTTTTTTAAATAAAAAATGTCACTGTCGTCTCTACTGTTCGTTTTCGCGATGCTCCGAAACAACGACGTGAATGTAGTAAGTTGGTGTGCTTGTTTACTGTGAGTCCATTTCACTGTCACTATACTATTATTGTGACCTTGGAATGACCTCAAATGTCAAAGTCATTAGTACAGTCAAATGACTCCAATTTTCTTGTATTGGAAGAGTTGTACAAATGGTACATCCTCATCTGTTAGACCCGTACAGACTTAAGAATGTTTTCGTAATATGCAACAATCCTTATTCCCCACTCTGATTCTAGATCGAGTTCTAGAAGTAGAACTTCGCTTCTCATTCAGAGAGCAGTCCTCAAGGAATGTTCCTCAAGACGCTCTAGTAGTAAATGCTCTAAAGAACCCTGAAATGAATCATTCACTCGTTTATTAGTGTACATAATCTTAGTAAGAAATATTTGTGATTTTTTTAAGGTTGCCGAAAGGGATACCCTGACATCAGTAGCTGCCCGATTCGATACAACCCCATCAGAATTGACGAAATTGAACCGATTAGCCACCCCATATATTTTTCCTGGTCAGCAATTGTACGTACCATTAAGAGAGGATGGCGAAAATGAATCTGAGGGTTCAACACCGGTCGAGGATATCCATGATGATTTACCACCAGAAGAAAAAGGCAAAGATCAAAAGTATTTTTAGTATTAAAAACTCAATTAACAAATCTTTTCAGAAAATGTATGTTATATTAATGAGGCAGCCTCTGCATGTCGTTTGGCATGTAGATAGCCCTTCATAATATGATTGTCCTGCGTAAATATCACGACCCCATTATTAGGGAACTATATTTCAATTTTTTGGAGCCTTGGTTTGGTATAGGACGCTATCATACAGGACCTAATCAAGACCTAAGAAACTATCCTTAATGAGGCAGCCTCCGCATGTCGTTTGGCATGTAGAAAATTTTACTTTTCCTGATTACATTCAGCTCATAAGACATAGCAACAGCTATAACATTTCATAACTAAGAGACTGAGGGATAACCCACAAATCGAAACAGAACGATTCAAGTGAAAAGTCATTCGAGTGATCATCCGATTTTTATATTCATTCAGATTATTGAAAACATTCGATTCTGCTCAACACTAAACATGACATAGATATTCGTCAAGGCGAAGAAATTTGTAAAACCATTCTGGTGATATGTGAACAAACACATGTAGGCTATAACGGTCCCTTTTGGTTTATTCCACATGTACACTATTCTAATTGTTAAAATGTTCTTCCGTCTGAGGGTAGAAAATAAAAATGCAATGCTATTTTTCTCTTAAATGTTCCTCTTCTTTTTTCTCAGATTAGATTTTTTAGTTGCTCTAAGATTGACCTTAAACTTCATGGGTTGGGTTGGTTGTGTGCCTTTATGCCATTGCATGGAGTCCTGCTTGTACTTAAGTTCGTAATGATGGACCCAAGTTTCGTCTCCTGTATCAATCCGGTACAGCACACCATCCTTATCTTCACTGCAGAGGTCCAATAACGCACGAGATCATTTGAAGCGCTGCCGCTGTTGTTTTTGCCGGGGCGTCAGCCTTCTCATCACCCAATTGCACTAACCTTTGTCATGCAGAAGTTTAAAAATGGTTGTATCAGATTGGAGTATATATCTGCGTACAGTTCTTCTGCGACTTGTTTCTTCTTAAGCTGAGAATATTCCGGTATAATTTTTTCAACAAGTGTCGGAGTATTAATTTTAATAAGCCCAGGGTTTCCTCAGGAACTTTATCACTGCGCGGTGTTCCATTTTCTGTTTACTTTCTTCCCGATTGAATTGCTTGATCGATGAGAGATGAGAGTTTAAAGATTCATGACTCGAATTAGATAAATCTTCGTATTTATACTAATGATGACTCATAGAGCATGTGACGACTATAAATAACCACACCACTAACTTCCATAACCACCATTCCGCGAAATTTTTGAATCTGATGTCGAGAAGTAACAAGAACTCCAAATGGTTTACTCCAGATGTCGCCACATACATCTTGTTGTCATTCGGTATCTCGTGTTAGTAGTAGGGGCCCATTTGGTGAAAGCATGGTAGTGTGAAGCAGATTTCCAACATAACCTAAGAGTCTTGTTACATTATGTAACAGGCAATTCGTAAATAAAGCCTCCCGCTAGGGAATTCAGGCGTATATAGTGTTCGCAATAGGATTTAATGGAGTTGTTACTTCTTGCCTGGCCATCGATTGTGGATTTTGTTTCACCGGGCATATTGACAGTAGATGTCGCCACATACATCTTGTTGTCATTCTTATGTATGTCTTGCAGAGCTTTCGTGTGTTTTCCCGAGGATTTTCTGCTTGTTATTCTTATTTGAAGATTTTATGGAGTTAGTTGCAGTACAGTTCATTTATCCCCATTCAGTGTACAGCAATTCAGCTTGCGCAGCAGTCTACGAAACGGAACGGTATCAAATGCCTTCTCAAAATCCAGGTAGACAACATCTATTGGTTCATTGTTATCGTTACTCGATGTCCAGTCGTTGACACAAGTCAACAAGTTTGTTTCTGTTGACCTTCCCGGAAGAAAACCATGCTGCACCGCCGGAATTATATTGTTCTCGAGCGCAAAGCCAGTAATAAATTTTATTATAATTTTTTCCATGCACTTACATAAGTTCGAGGTTAGGCTAATTGGTCTGTAATTTCCAGCATCTCCTTTATCTCAATTTTTTTTAGCGTGACCACAACAGTACTGTGCGGGAAAGTAAAAGGGAAAGACACCTAGACGTGACATCACTGGACGTCGGCTAGTCAGTCACATTGGTTACGCGTTACACCATAGATGTCGCTCGGACATTTTGGCATGACGTTATGAATCCGGGTCTGATATTTGAGTCCCTTCGTTTATTTTTAAACGGAATTAAATGCGTGTTTCAGTTTTGACGAACAAAAAATGCGTGTTAATGCATAGTGTCACAAATTTTAAGTACAAAACGTAAATCAAACAAATACCATTGAAGAGACACATAATAATATTTAATATTTATCACTTGTCTTACATATAAATAATATATCAACGTGAATAGTATGTTTTATCTTGACAGGATGATAAAATATTGCATACAGTAGAACTGAAACACTGTGTGTGGGGATCTTGCCATTTAATTTCAAATTAAATATTATTTTAAGTAGGTAGTAGTAGATGTAAGCGTTGTATTTAACTAAACGCTAAAAGATAATTTACAGCAACAACAAAAACGTTCTCTGTAAATTAAATGATGATGGAATTGTTTGCCGCGGTAATTGAGAACATTCTAGAACGTTTAACGGTCGTCGAAGTGCAATACAAAGGTAAGGTTTGCACACATTTATGGATTATTCTGTATAAGTGGTACTTATAGTTGTTTTATTTGCCGAGTAAAACCACATTTATTTTTTTTTTATGTTTAAGATCCGTCTTTATCATCGATTATCTATTTATTAATTATTAAGTAAATATTATATAATGAAAATCTCGAGTGGTCGTTAACTATTTTCGCGATTACTCTCTAAATGGTTATTTAAATCAAATAGAACCAACAACAAGCGTCATTCATTATGGAGGGAATAGAGCTGATTGAGCTTGAATGACATCTATAAAATAACGGGACTGATGACGGTACAATTTTTCTTTAAGACGTCATAATCAGAATTGGGCTAGCCCTTTTACTTCTTGTGACACACAGGCCGGCGTTTTTGTACATTTGCATTTTTGACGGTGGTATGTCTGCTAAACTATATCTGCAAATATTGGAGAATGTGATACCCGATTCATTGGATGACGTAAGGCTTTCACAAAGATCCTCCATATATCTCCAACAAGACGAAGCACGGAGCACCACTCCAGAATTGACTAGGATTATAAGGAACTTTTTAAGTAGAGTTGGTGTACGTTGGGTGGGGACTAATGGACCCATCAGGACGGTGGCCTCCGAAGTCACCTGATTTAACGATTTTAAACTTTTTTCTTTGTGGTCATAATATGTCAAAAATAAAATCTACTCGATGGGCGTGGTAATTACAATTATAAACTACTGCGTGATGTCATTGAGTCTTTTGGGTTGACATCTTTGGTAGATTCTCCAACCCGTGTGGCGACTCTTGCTTCAAGAACGGTTACATCAAAGATTTACTATGTACTTACTAAAAATCCTAACTCTGTTGGCGTGTCAAATTTTAACATTGGATTCTCGGATCATTATGCGCAGTTGTGTAAACTAACATACAGCTCACAAATAACTCCAGGCAGGGAGATTCGTGAATCACATTATAGGCAATTTACTAACGCTGCGATTGCAGAGTTTAATTTTCTTCTTGCTGCACTAAGTGTCAATGAACTCCGATGCATGAGTTTTCGAGGGGCGTTCGAGAAATTTTGGCAGCGACTGGAATGGAGCTTCAACGCTTCCTTTCCATTAAAATCTGTATCGACCTCTAATGATCGGTCGAAATTTAAGATATTCTTTTCTGATGAACTCAGGCGTGATTATGTCGAATTGCAAAACTTAAACTGGTTAAGGCAACATATTCCGGCTGATAATCTGCAAGCCTCTTACAGAGAGCTATAGCGTGTGAAAAACGTGCTATTTTTAATCGGTCACTGGCATGCTCGCAAAACAAGTCAAAGGCAGTTTGGAACTTTTTCAGCGAACACACAGGTAAAACTAGAAATGCTAATGATAAAATCACACTTTACGTTGATACTAATCAGGTATCAAACCCAGCGGAAGTCACGACACTCTTTTGTAATTTTTTTTCGACTGTCATCAAAAATAAATTGAAATCACATTTTGCTGATAACATGTCAGTTCAATGCACGGTGGGTCCCATGAATCCTCAAAGTATGTTCTTTAATCCTGTCACGGTTAACGAGGTTGCTAAAATTATAAAAAAATATGCCAAATAAAAAATCTACTGGCATCGACAATATACCCGTGAAAATTGTCAAGGGTGCAGTTCATATATTCCAATCATAGCTGAACTAACAAATATGTCAGTTCAAAGTGGTATCTTCCCTGAACAATTAAAGCATGCGGTTATTGTTCCAGTATTTAAAAAGAGGGATAGAACTGCTCTTACTTAAGTTATAGAAGCATGTCGGTTAAGATTAATTCGTCCTTATCAGAATCCCAACAGATTGACTTTGGTACTCCACAGGGTAGCATACTTGGACCGCTGCTATTTTTACTATATGTCAACGATCTTCCCACAGGTATCTCGCATGGCACACTATATATGTACGCGGATGACACTACCATACTTATATACGATAAAGATCCTGAAATTTTAAAACATAAAATCAATGTGACCCTAGGAGAATTTCGGCTTTGGTGTCAGAAAAATAGACTAATTATCAATTACGACAAAACGGTTGCCTTACAATTCAATAGGTACAAAGGTCCATTAGATTATAATTTGCGATTTGATAACTTTCTCTTGCCATGGGTTGAATCAGCCAAATTGTTGGGTGTACTTATTGATCCGGGATTGGGTTGGGTTGGACATATTGACAACCTCTGTAGCAAACTCAATGGAAATCTGTACGTCCTGCATTCTTTAAAGAATTATATGAACAAATCATCACTTATTTCTGTGTATTATGCTTTTATATATTCAGTGATAGCATACAATACGATATATATTTAATATTCCATATAGAGTAAACATGCTTTTAGGAAAAATAATATCCTCACTGTCCCGTGCATATATAAGTTGCTCTGTTCCATATTTACCAGCAGGAGTCGAGCCCGAACATGCGGAGATAATCATGATTATCATACTCGAGGGAGAGATCATTTGTATTTGCCTCGCCCTAAACACGAGTTTTATAAGAGGTCGCCGTTGTATTCAGGTTATTCGTATTTTAATCTTCTTCCTTCGAGCATGAGAGACTGCCAAACTGAGAGTAGTTTTAAGAAATTATTAAAGAGTTATTTGACGAATGGTGCATTCTACAGCCTGCAGGACTTTTCTGCTTCGGTATAGTGTTGTAGGATATGTCAATGGGTATTTTGTGAATTTTGTTCTATATATATATATAGTATTGTATTTTGTTGTATTGTTTTTTTAGTTTTACATGACGTACCAACGTACTTGTTGTAGTACCAACTAATGGTTAATAAAGATATTATTATTATTATTACTGATAACGAGATGTTTGTGGAGACATCTAGTGTGAGCAGGAAATTTGCTCGGTGAAACTAAAGTTCACTAACAAAGGCTCGACAAGAAGTAACAACTCCATTACATCCTATTGCCAACACTAGATACGCCTGCATTCCCTAGATTTGTCTAGTATTGGCAATAGTATGTAATGGAGTGGTTACTTCTTGTCCAGCCTTCGTTAGTGAACTTTGTCTCCCCGGGCAAATTTGCTGCTCACAGTAGATGTCGCCACAAACATCTTGTTATCATTCGCTATCTCGTGCTAGTATAAGCTCTTCGTCAATCTTGGAAATTTGAATCACAAAAGGTTGGAAATGGGGTCTCAAAATGCAGAACTTTCAAAACGCCGTCCTGTATCTCAAAAAGTAAAAGGGCTAGCCCAATTCTGATAACGGCTACTAAAAATTGCGCGCCTGATTGGGCAAGACAGTGATATTATGAAGGGCTATCAGCATGCCAAACGGCATGCGTCGAGTCGACGTCATTAAGGATAGTTTCGATTTTCTTGAAAGCTAGCGTCCAACTAATACCAAACAAATTGGCGCCTGTTCCGCGCCTGATTGGGTCATGAAAATTAGGTCGAAGAATGATATTCTAAAGGGTTATTTGCATGCCAAACGACATGCGTGCAGTGGGTCATTAAGGATAGTTTCTTAGGTCTTGAATGATAGCGTCCAAGTCGATTAGATTTAAATCGATAATGAAGGTTATTTTTCGGTAGTTATGGGATCGTGAGATTTTATCTGTTAACCAAGATCAAATCTGCAGTCTATTGAAGGTGTATCACATTTATCTGCAAACAAAAAATGATCAAATTTACTAAATCTAAACGTTAGTTACAGGATTTTTAACTCAAATTCTAATCAACTCACCTCACCTTTAAAACTTTTTCGGCTCAACATCCAAGAAGATATTCGTTAATTAGTTTTTTGCGTCAATAATAAATTTGTTCGATAGTATTGTTGTAAATATATTTTTGCTGTTATTTCAGAACTTCTTGATAATTTGCGACCGGTCAGCCCCAAACCCGGCCATGTGGAACGTGTCCGTACGCCCTCCTGTCCTGGTGGCGCCTCCACTGACTTGGAAGAGGATGCAAACATGGCTTCATACCAAGCTCGTTTTCTGAAAATCAACGTGCGACACATCACTGATGGTCAGGGTGTTGTGGGTGGTGTTTTGCTGGTCACACCGAATGCTGTCATGTTTGATCCCAATGTGTCTGATCCGTTGGTGATCGAACATGGTTCGGAAGCGTACGGTGTTATTGCACCAATGGAATTCGTGGTTAATGTTGCCATATATACGTGAGTATTTATTTTTTTGTATAGGGTCTGAAAGAACAACGACGTGAGTAGTTCGATTGGTAGATTTCCTGTAAGTACTTGCAATGCTGCGATGGATATCGTTGGATATCCGCTAGGTACTCTTAGCAACGACCTCCTTTATGAACCAACAGTCAGTGAATTGTGTTTCGGTTTCCCTAACTAGGACCTCCCATGTTAGGCAAAACTCTTTCCAACGCTTTCGCATTCTGTACTGATTCCCTCATATTTGGACCGCAAGTCAGGTGTGCATCAAAGATGATGCTTAAACATTTAAGAGTCTTCCTGGAGTTATTTTGCTGTTGGCGAAGGTAATGATGATATATCCTTTCTAGGATCTGCCAGAATAGAAGCATTTTCAGGGGTTTCTTTATTTATTGGTTTCTGTGTCAAAAAGACGGCAGAAAATCACAACATGAGAGACAAATTGTCTGTTTTCTCGAACATGTACTATGTTCAAGTCCAGCTATAAGTAGAATTAAATATGCAAAACTTGTGGAACAAACTTTTCTACTAAAAGAAAGCTCTCACTCGGCTAAGTGAATAATTTGTCTCTCATGTCGTGAGTCAATGTCTTATTTTTAACATCTTTTAGAAATCCTGATAATCGTTCGAATTTTAATGCAAAAAACTTTTCTCTGTGTTATATTTGGACACAAAAACCAATAAATAGAAAAAGTTCTGAAGATGTTTCGATGTAGAATCGCAACTTCTCTGTAATAATGTTCATTTAACCATTTAGCCGTGAGCCGTAAACTCTTTGTGAATTATTCCATGGCTATAAAAATCACTTGATGCTTTTCAAATCACTGTCTCCGTCCTCCATAGGTCTGATGCAGTTTTTCAAATGTTTCTGTTACACTGTGTCCAAGTCTGAAGCGGAACCTGATAGCACAACAAACTTGAACTGAACTTGAACCTTTTAGGGAACATGTTTAGTTTGATAATTTTTCGCAGCACCCCAAAATACCATTCGTGGGTTATTTGCGTTCAGTATCGTTACCCCATAACCAGTTCCCTTTAATATTGTAATAATTCCAATTTTCTCTAATGTATGTGTGCAACTTTGGGGCGGTTATATTCGTCTAGGGGTTGTTTTGTCTGTCGTGCTAAATTAATTTTATTACTTTTCCAGCGATATCGCTCACATGAGAGTGGGACACACTGAGGCTGCATCGAGTGGTGAAAAAGCTGAAATATATTATCCAAAGAATGAAAAAGATGGTGATTCATTGATGGTGAAAGATGAAACATTTCCTGAATTAGGTAAAGTCTATTATTATATTTTATACAAATTATTAGTGTTTTGTTAAAACCATCTCATCTGAGATCGTAACCCTCTGGTTTTGCGCTATTGTTAAATATACGTTGTATATTTGTATCTGCCACAGAAATGGATAATATATACGGTGGCCCACTTAAAATGCACCTGTTTTCTGAAAAAAAAAATTCACACGTAGATTTTGTTTTCGAGAGGGGCAGTTTTTGCCAATATTGGAATTTTTGTAGTACTTACTGCTCTGAATGTCGCCTCCGGAAAATAAATACGCACAGTAGATCCAGTGATGTTATATTTAAAATGTATTTTGATTCTCTTTACAGACCGTTTGTTCGGGTACGATGCAACGAAATTTGTCTACTTATTAACTTTTTATAGAAACATTACTTCTGGGAAAATCCTGCTAACGTGTTAACTTCAAATTGCTTTACTAACTCTGAAGAAGCTTTCGTGATGATGAGTGAAACGTTAGCTAGTTTAAATTTAACCCTTGATTCGAAATATATTATTTCACCCACTTTTGAGCCATCAAAGGTGACAAAAATATAAGACAAAAAAAAATTGACTTTGAGCCTGCAGTGGAATTTTTGGGGGCAGACATGGGTCGTGGGCTTTTAGTATGTTGTTCCTGCATCTATTACCTATCTATAGTGACCTCCCCCATAGCTGGGTCAGTGGGAAATTTCCTGCTAGCGAAGATTTTGTGGAGGCCTGCACGGGGCCACACTTAAGACTACTTTGAGGCTGCAGTGAAATTTTTGGGAGCACACATGGGTCGTGGGCTTTTAGTATGTTGTTGCTACATCTATTTCCTATCTATAGTGACCTCCCCCATAGCTGGGTCAGTGGGGAATTTCCTGCTAGCGAAGATTTTGTGGACGCCTGCACGGGCCACACTTAAGACTAGTTTGAGGCTGCAGTGGAATTTTTGAGGGCACACATGGGTCGTGGGCTTTTAGTATGTTGTTACTGCATCTATTACATATCTATAGGGACCACCCCCATAGCTGGGTCGGTGTGGAATTGTCTGATAGTGAACTTTAGGTGGAAGTCTGCAGATTTGGTTCAAATATCCATATTTCACATACTTTGCAGCTGAATTACACCAAAACGGTACATCCTAGAGCCATAGTTATTTATATATTTCGAATCAGCGCATTGAATACTACAAGTGTACCAATTTTCAGCAAAATTAATTTTTTTACTAATTTTTACAAAAAATAGTATAGAAAAATTTCCAAATTTGGGAAAAAAGTCGATCAAAATATATTGTAATGAAATTTAGTACACTTATGGTTTTCAATGCGTTGATTCGAAATATATAAATATATGCCTATGTATTTGTATTATTTCACCCACTTTTGAGCCATCAAAGATGACAAAAATATAGGATAAAAAAAATTGACTTTGAGTCTGCAGTGGAATTTTTGGGGGCAGACATGGGTCGTGGGTTTTTAGTATGTTGTTCCTGCATCTATTACCTATCTATAGTGACCTCCCCCATAGCGGGTCGATGGGAAATTTCCTGCTAGCGAAGATTTTGTGGAGGCCTGCACGGGCCACACTTAAAACTACTTTGAAGCTGCAGTGGAATGTTTGGGGGTACACATGGATCGTGGGCTGTTAGTGTGTTGTTGTTGCATCTATTACCTATCTATAGTGACCGCCCCCATAGCTGGGTCGGTGGAGAATTTCCGGCTAGCGAAGATTTCGTGGAGGCCTGCACGGGCCACACTTAAAACTACTTTGAGGATGCAGAGGAATGTTTGGGGGCACACATGGATCGTGGGCTTTTAATGTGTTGTTGTTGCATCTATTACCTATCTATAGTGACCGCCCCCATAGCTGGGTCAGTGGGGAATTTCCTGCTAGCGAAGATTTTGTGGAGGCCTGCACGGGCCACACTTAAAACTACTTTGAAGCCGCAGTGGAATGTTTGGGGGCACACATGGATCGTGGGCTTTTAGTGTGTTGTTGTTGCATCTATTACCTATCTATAGTGACCTCCCCCATAGCTGGGTCGGTGGGGAATTTCCTGCTAGCGAAGATTTCGTGGAGGCCTGCACGGGCCACACTTAAAACTACTTTGAGGCTGCAGTGGAATGTTTGGGGGCACACATGGATCGTGAGCTTTTAGTGTGTTGTTGTTGCATCTATTACCTATCTATAGTGACCTCCCCCATAGCTGGGTCGGTGGAGAATTTCCTGCTAGGGAAGATTTTGTGGAGGCCTGCACGGGCCACACTTAAAACTACTTTGAGGCTGCAGTGGAATGTTTGCGGGCACACATGGATCGTGGGCTTTTAGTGTGTTGTTGTTGCATCTATTACCTATCTATAGTGACCTCCCCCATAGCTGGGTCGGTGGAGAATTTCCTGCTAGGGAAGATTTTGTGGAGGCCTGCACAGGCCACACTTAAAACTACTTTGAGGCTGCAGTGGAATGTTTGGGGGCACACATCGATCGTGGGCTTTTAGTATGTTGGTGCTGCATCTATTTCCTATCTATAGGGACCACCCCCATAGCTGGGTCCGTGCGGAATTTCCTGGTACCGAAGGTTTTGTGGAGGCCTGTACGGGCCACACTTAAGACTACTTTGAGGCTGCAGTGCAATTTTTGAGGGCACACATGGGTTGTGGGCTTTTAGTATGTTGTTGCTGCATCTATTACCTATCTATATTGACCTCCCCCATAGCTGGGTCGGTGTGGACTTTTCTGCTACCGAAGGTTTTGTGGAGGCCTGCACGGAGCCACACTTAAGACTACTTTGAGGCTGCAGTGGAATTTTTGAGGGCACACATGGGGCGTGGGCTTTTAGTATGTTGTTGCTGCATCTATTTCCTATCTATATTGACCTCCCCCATAGCTGGGTCCGTGCGGAATTTGCATGCTAGTGAATTTTGGGTGGAGGCCTGCAGATTTGGTCCAAATATCCATATTTCACATACTTTGCAGCTGAATTGCACCAAAACGGTACAACCTAGACCCATAGTTATTTATATATTTCGAATCAGCGCATTGAATGCTACAAGTGTACCAATTTTCAGCAAAATTTATATTTTTACTAATTTTTACAAAAATGTATAGAAAAATTTGGGAAAAAAGTCGATCCCAATATATTGTAATGAAATTTGGTACAATTATGGTTTTCAATGCGTTGATTCGAAATATATAAATATATGCCTATGTATTTGTATTATTTCACCCACTTTTGAGCCATCAAAGATGACAAAAATATAGGACAAAAAATTGATTTTGAGCCTGCAGTGGAATGTTTGGGGGCACACATGGCTCGTAGGCTTTTAGTGTGTTGTTGCTGCATCTATTACATATCTATAGTGACCTCCCACATAGCTGGGTCGGTGGGGAATTTCCTGCTAGCGAAGATTTTGTGGAGGCCTGCACGGGCCACACTTAAAACTACTTTGAGGCTGCAGTGGAATTTTTGAGGGCATACATGGGTCGTGGGCTTTTATTATGTTGTTGCTGCATCTATTACCTATCTATAGTGACCTCCCCCATAGCTGGGTCGGTAGAGAATTTCCAGCTAGCGAAGATTTTGTGGAGGCCTGCACAGGCCAGACTTAAAACTACTTTGAGGCTGCAGTGGAATGTTTGGGGGCACACATGGATCGTGGCCTTTTAGTATGTTGTTGCTGCATCTATTACCTATCGATAGTGACGTTCTCCATAGCTGGGTCGCCTGTGTAAAGTTTTTTATTTTGACAAGTGTTCAAAATGTTGGCCTTCCGATTCCGTACAGTAATAGAGGTTGTGTTCAAAGCGGTTTCCGACGTTCTGAAGCATTGAGTTTTGTAAATTTTAGTGTTTAAGTAACCTCACAAAAGAAAAACTATCGGATTTAAATCTGGTGACTTTTGGGCCACTTCACCGATCCTCTTTGGCCGATCCCTGTGCCAAGAAAGGTTTCATCTAAATACTGACGGAGTGCAAGGGTATAGTGAGGAGGTTCTTATTCTTGTGTGTCAATCCGGGATGGAAAAATACTAAATTGTTAAAAGCAAGTAAAGTCGAATCGAACAATTTAAGAAATAAACAAATTGTTTGTCAAATATGGTATAACTCGACCTTCTGTTTACAGTTTGATGTTAAAATTCCATGACGCACCTCCATCGAAAGGCAGCACCTTGAGTTCTAGCTTGGAGTCTCATAATAATATATTTTTATGTGGTAACACTAATAGCATTAAATTGAATTTTACTGTATATTCTTTAATACCATTCCCGTTTAACAATTTGTTTTGCAATTAAATTAATATGTACTATTAATTATTTATGTCTCTATTATGTACAATATGATCATCATAAGCTTCAATAATTAATTAAATAATAACATTACATCAATTATCACTAGAAATTGAATCTATTGAATTTGCAATGTTTTTTTTTTAATTAAAATTCTTTACAAAAAACTGTAAACACTAAACATATGATATTAATTAATAATTTTAATAGCCGCGAAACATATTAAATGCAATTTGTAACAATTCTAAATCATGCACTTGCATTTAGTTTTACAGTCCAGTAAGTTTTTTCATTAAATATGCAGACGATTTATAACAATAATTGATGCAAACGCATTGAAGGGGAAAAATAAATAAATGAAACATGTGTTGAATTAATTATTGGATTATTAAAAAATGTTATTTTCTCGCACTTCTTGTGTCCTCCGTTTTTCTTATCATATAATTCTATTTATGGCGGATTCTTGGAGCGACTGGAAGTCGCTTATTCCCGTCCACTGGCGTATGTTTCTAAGCCAGGACAATTTCCTCCTTCCAATGCCTCGTCTTCCACCTTCGATCTTTCCCTGTAGTATCAGGCGTTGGAATTCGTATCGCTCTCCCCGTACAATGTGTCCCAGGTAAGAGATCTTCCGCTTCTTAATGTGTTCGAACAGTTCTCGGTCTTCCAAACCAGCCATCCTCTGACGTGTTCCGTCCACGATATTCTTAGCATCCGTCTCAGAATCCACATCTCGAATGCTTCAATTGGGTTGATAGAAACAGCTTTAAGCGTCCACGCTTCCGCTCTGTATAGGAGAACCGACCAGACATAACATTTAACCATTCTGTACTTGAGTTGGAAGTTTAAATTCCGGTTGGTGAGGAATTTTTTTAGTTTTAGAAAAGTTGTTCTTGCTTGTTCTATCCTGCACCTAATTTCAAGATCTGGGTTCCACCTGTCGTCCACCACAGACCCCAAGTATTTAAACTTATTGACCCGCTCTATTTGCTCTCCATTGAGTTGTAAATTTACGTTTGGTACGATATCTCTAGATATGACCATAAACTTCGTTTTAGTGATGTTAATCTTTAGGCCTCTCTGTTGACTTGCCTCATTGACAGTATTTAGTAGGGTTGGCAGATCGTTGGCATTGTAGCGTATATTACACAGGCCAACAAAATGAAAAAAAAAATTTGGTGCCAGAAATCTAACATCTGATTTTAGATGTTTTTAATGTGCTGATTCCAAAAATGCCACCAGATTTTTTCTATCAGCTCTAGTTTTTGAGATACACGTTACAGGTTAAATGATATATTTTTTTCTGATAAAGGACAACAAATAAAGAGATAAATATGTACTTAATCGTCAAAATAGGAATTTCCCAGAATCTAATTAGCCAAATGGATACCTGGAATTGTCCCTGACCCAATGTTCCTATACTAGGAACTACTCAATACAATGCTCTTACTTACTTTTATACCTGTAATTGCCTATGACCCGATCCTTCTATACCTGCTTGGCTGTACTTGATTTAGTATATTACTGAGTTTTCCCAAGTAAAGTTGTGCTATCATTTTGTGTAAATTTTGGTCGTTTTGTAGTATCAAGACACTAAACTGAAACAATGGCATCCACAAGCAGACGTACCTGTGTAAATCATCCCGATGTTTTTTGTTATGTGTGTGGTGAATACACTTTGAAAGAGAGCAGAAAAAGGATTTCTGACTTTGTGAAAAGAGCTTATCTTGCCTATTTTGGCGTTCATTTAGGAGATCAAGATAAATCTTGGGCCCCACATTTCATATGTAAAACATGTGTTGAACATTTGCGACAGTGGACAACTGGAAAGAGGAAGTGCCTAAAGTTTGGTGTACCAATGGTTTGGAGAGAACCGCGGAACCATCATGACGACTGCTATTTTTGTCTCGTTAATATTAAAGGCATAAATAGAAACAATAGACACAAATGGACATATCCTGATCTAGATTCTG
The DNA here is from genome assembly GCA_911728435.2 of Apoderus coryli. Classification (NCBI taxonomy): domain Eukaryota; kingdom Metazoa; phylum Arthropoda; class Insecta; order Coleoptera; family Attelabidae; genus Apoderus; species Apoderus coryli. Next base: position 17,631,576 of record OU452206.1, read on the forward strand.
CAAGAAGGCCTGTAGTGCATTCGGAAGAAATACCCGTTCCATCATTCAGCAGTCTACCCAAACTGACAGAAGATGATACAGAAACATCAACGTCTGACGAAGTTAAAAGAATTCAATCAGAAAACGACAGCGATTTTGAAGCAGATTTAGCAACTCCGCAGTGTTTCAATCAAGAAGAACTAAACGATCTTATAAGAGACCTGAATCTCTCAAAGGAATCCGCTGAATTACTTGCATCCAGATTAAAAGAAAAAAATCTACTTTGTCGAGGTACTAATATTACATTTTATCGTAAAAGAGATAAGGATCTGCTGCCTTTTTTCACTCAGGAAAATGACTTGGTATTCTGTAACAATATAAAAGGGCTCTTAGAAAAAATGGGTTTGCCTGAATACACTCCAGATGATTGGCGCCTTTTTATTGACAGTTCAAAACGTAGTTTAAAATGTGTTCTTTTACATAACGGTAACAAATATGGCTCAATTCCTATTGGTCATTCTACTACCATGAAGGAAGAATATGAAACAATAGCATTAGTTTTGAGAAAAATTAAATACGAAGAACATCAGTGGTCAACTTGTGTTGATTTAAAAATGATTAACTTCCTCCTTGGACAGCAGAGTGGTTATACAAAATATCCTTGTTTTTTGTGCCTTTGGGACAGCAGAGCTAAAAATGAGCACTGGGTTAACAAAAATTGGCCTTCAAGAGATGTCATGATTCAAGGAATACAAAACGTGATCAACGAACCTTTGGTTTCAAGAGAAAAAATCTTACTTCCGCCCTTGCATATCAAGCTAGGCCTAATGAAGCAATTTGTGAAGGCCTTAAATCGAGATGGAAATTGTTTTGGGTATTTGTCACGTAAATTTCCTGGCATTAGCACGGAAAAACTAAAAGCTGGTATATTTGATGGTCCTCAAATAAGGCAACTTGTTAAAGATCCACAATTCACCACATCAATGAACGAGACTGAATCTAACGCTTGGAGTTCATTTGTTCAAGTAGTACAAAATTTTCTTGGCAATCATAAAGCAGACAATTACGTAGAATTAGTGGAAACTATGCTTTCAAATTTTAATATTCTCGGCTGTAACATGAGTATAAAAGTTCACTACCTCCACAGCCACCTAGATCGTTTTCCAGAAAACTTAGGTGATTGTAGTGAAGAACAGGGGGAAAGATTCCACCAGGATATTAAAACTATGGAAGATCGTTATCAAGGACGATGGGATAGCCACATGATGGCGGACTACTGCTGGAGCCTTCAGCGAGACTGCCCTAGTAAACTCCATTCTAGAAAATCGTATAAAAGAAAATTTTTATGTGATTAGTGACTAATGTAATTATGTAAATTAAGTTTTTGCAATAAATACTTAAATCCATGTGTCTTTGTTTTTTTTAACTGTCAATAGTAATATTATATATTATAAATTATATACACAATTTTTTAAAAAATCTCAAAAACTAGATCTGATAGACAAAATCTGAGAACCTTTTTACATTCTGCATCCAAAAATTACTCAGGAACAGTTAAAAAATCGCAGGCACCAAAATGTGTGTTGGCCTGTGTAATCTTTACATCTTTGTACGTTATTCGATTTTGGTAGGGCTACAAATGTGGGGATGTTTCCAGTGTCGTATATCATATTAAAAAATCTAGTTATTATTTTTACGTTTTGGTCACTTATGAGGTGGAAAGTTTCTGATAGCATGTTGTCTGGTCCTGGAGCACTATTGAACTAGTATGATTTTAGTGTACAAAAATAGTATTTAAAATTGAGGAATGCTTGTGGAAGAAAATTATTGCCTTTGCATGAAAGGGGGTGAAATTGATGAAAGATCAAACAGGAAATTACACAAAAACTATAATTTTGATTTTAGAAACACTGTAAAATTAATTGGGCGCTAAAAAGTTTTTTCTTTTGCTTTAAATCTCCAAATAAAAACTTCAAAATTGAAAAATTATATAAAATGGCTGCAGAATAACATCAGGGCATAGGTGGGGCAAAACTGGGATCATAATAAAATATTTTAAGATGGGACAAGCGGTAAAGAGGCACATAGTAATGATATTATTGAATTGCTTGTTACATAATGTAACAAGACTTTAAGTTTTGTTGCAAATTTGTTTCCCACCAGCATGCTTTCACCAGACAGGCCGTTTCGTTCATCCACAACTCATCGGTGGTGATCGGCAGGCAGTGTGATCCAAATTTCCAACATTTACGAACAGCTTATACTAGCACGGAAGATTAAAGACAACAAGATGTGTTTGGCGACATCTAGTGTGAGCAGGCAACAACTCCATCTGCCAACACCAGTAGGATATGATGGAGTTGCTGCCTGCTCACACTAGATGTCATCAAAAACATCTTGTTGTTAATGATGATGAACAATTTTTGCGATTTTGACCTTTTGTTCCCTTGTACCTGGTGTTGTAATGAGCGAATTCCCACTTTGAAAGAAATAGATCAACAGTACAACAAATTAAATTAAAGAAACCTATGTAACACGTTTCCAAAATGATGATGGTGAGATTAAAGTCATTGCTGATTCTGTTTTAAGTGATCAATCAACTTTTACGTCAACGTCTACACTTGACGTTGACACACAATTAAATATTGACGGCACTGACAACATATGGCTTCAGAAGATTATTCTGATTTGGAAGTGGCCAATAATAAAGGACGATATTTCATCATCATTCATCGAGTTAAATACGCAAAGTTAATCGCCCTCAAATTGTAGGTTTTGGGGATACAGCAACCTCTTACATTTGAAGGGCGATTAACTTTATGTGTTTAAGCTGATGATGAGGATGTAATATCCTCGAAACATGTACTACATTAGAAAAAATAATGAGTGAAGTATACTGGGAATTTTATTTCTGGATACGCAAATGATTCCCCTAAATTTTGTTCAGAAGTTTTTTAGTAAATTTACCTACTAAAGTCGAAAATTTAGTTTAGTTTATTATAATTTCAATTTCAATTCAGAGTTTTGTATTCTATTTCAGGTACTGGTGGTGATGACGCAGAATCAATTTGTTCATGTACAGAACGCGAAGGTGATGCTTTTCCAAAGGCATTTGATAGAGATTTGGTGACACCCACTAATATTGATGAAGCGGAAAAAGACCAACGAAGTCTTGAGGAACGTAGAAAATCATTGTTGGACCATCATTGGCCTATGAGTAGCAGAGATAGACAGTAAGTTTATCAGAAAATGAGAAAAATATTGAGCTTCAGCAAAACATAAATAGTTATTTTGATTATTGAAATATTCTTTGTGATTTCCGCAGGTCTATAGATACTGATGAAATGCCGGCAATTTCAACGTCGTCCGTACAAGAAGAGGACGAAGTCGCGAATGGTGATGATGGTTCAGTTAAAGGCAGTTGTCACGATTCCGGTATCGATATCACTGAGACCAGTTTACCACCAGTTGTTCCTATCCCAACGAAAAAAGTAAGTACTATATTCGCAAATATGATTTTCAGTGATGAAAACTCAAGTATTCATTGCTTTCCAGCAATACAGCGATGCGGATATAGTTTTATCCAAAGATTGGGTGCCACCGATAACAATAGCTGCCACAATGCTTCATCCGAACAGTACAGACAACGAAAGTAGTCCGGCGAGGAAAAAAACGAATAGTGTGTCATTTAGTTTGGATAGTAGCGGTGAAGCGACCGATTTATTGACCACACCATTTTCCACTAGTTTTATTGAGACCAAAGATGATATGGAGAAGGCGGAGAGTAGAAAAAATAAGGTGAGCATCTAACCTCCTATCATTAAATATTCGAGTCTTGAGGGTTGCCAGCCAAGGGTGGGTTTCCGCTTATTGATTCGCAAGCTTGGATTGACAGGTTGAGCATTTTGCGAAAGGAGTTTGTAGAAATATTCCAAATTGTACCTGTAAATAAGTTCCAATCAAACCCTATTTATGTTTCCCAAGGGATCACATTTGGGGCCACCTCTGTGCAATGTATTTATAAAGATATTTGGGGTTATTCTAGTCACAGTTATTCTGTGAATGTTATTTGTTACAAGATGATCTAATTAGGCTTATACATTCGGAATTTTTTTGTTGAGCTTTGACCGATCAAGAGAGCTCTTGTTGTATGGCTATGTGATCTTTATCAGCTACGTTAATAATAATAATAGCATTTATTTGCCGAACAGTTTACAAACCCTTTACAGGACAAATATCTTAAATTAATACAAATAATACACTAGCCAATACAGATTAAAAAAAAATAAAAATAATTCAAAACTCATAATAACACTTCAATCATTAAAGTGCTCAGTGGCATATCCTATAACTTCACTCAAACCCGAATCGAAGATATCACAGTGCGCGCAAATACAGTTGTAGTTAGCACACATTATACTAAAAGGAGAACGTATAAGCACATTCGTCCTTGCTCTGTCAATGTGAACAGTTTGATTATATCGACCCTCCATTCTTGGAACACTAACATTTACTTTTCCACGCATATCAGGACAATCTATTTTACCATGCAGAATTCTTCTTGTCTCCAAGCTTTGCAAACTAAATCGATGTAAAAGTATGGTATAGTCGATACCCCTTTCAGGATAAATTCCTTCCTCTTTAAACATTAAAAATTTCAAGAATCTACGTTGGATTTTTTCAACTGTAGTTTTATGCGTATTATAAAAGGAATACCAAACCAATGAACCATACTCAAGCTTAGAACGAATGTAAGCATTATATAGAACCATCAAGGAACTAACATTATTAATGCGTCTGGGATTTCTATGTTTTTTTGGCCTCCGTTACTTTGGTCAAGATGTGATCCACGAAACCAAGTCCTGGATCAAAAATAATTCCAAGATCAACCACAGAATCAACGAAAGATATTACTGTCCTACCCACTCTATACAAATGCTGAATTTTACTTTTTTTCTTTGTAAATGTCATACTTTTGCATTTTGTTGGATTTAAATCAACCGACATCATTCCAACACATGATCCAAATCAGCTTGAAGCTCATCACAGTCATCAATACTCTCAATTTCAAAGAAAATCTTCAAATCATCCGCAAACAATAACTTGCCACAATTCAGTTTGTTAACCAAATCATTTACGAACAACAATGGACCCCAGTTAGAACCCTGAGGAACACCTGAAAGTGAGCGATATGTGAATGACCTGTATCCATTATAAGATACAATCTGCTCTCTATTCGAAAGATATGAATTAAAAAAAAATGTTTAAGTCCGTAACAAAACCAAATTGGTCCAATTTCTGCAGCAATATCCCATGATCCACCCTATCAAACGCTTTCGCGAAGTCCGTGTATATCACATCCATCTGGCCGCCCTTATCAATCACCTCTGAAATATTTTGAGTCATTAATGGTAGATCTCATTGACATGAAACCATGTTGCATCGATGTAATTTTATCTCGGACGGACATATATATGCGATCAAATAACACGCACTCAAACAGTTTACAGAAATTGGACAGAATGGATATAGGCCTGTAGTTGTCAACCACTGACCTATCACCCGACTTAAATACAGGAATCACCCTAGACTTCTTCCATTGAACTGGAAATGTGTTACTTTTTAATGATAAATTGAAAATAAAACATATAATGAAACATTCCCAGAATAAATAGACTAACTGAGAAACTGCACCGCCGTCCATCTCATTTTCATATCTTTCCAATGTAATTCAAATTAGCTTATGCAATACGCAGCCAAGGGCTTGATAAAATGACACAAGGTGAGTCCCATGGACTGATCTTCAAAGACAACTATGTCCTGGATTGTGAAAACCCCTCAGCTTCAAACCCGCTAGTCCTAACTCTTGTGACAATTTAAATTACGATTATAAAATGACTTCAATCCCCAGAAAGCGCTACTGGATGAAAAACCACACATCTTTTCGAGCCCTTTTTAATAATCATACTTAGGTGTGGGAAAAACATGCTCCAATTACCTATATACAATAATTATCCAACATATCTAATCAAAAGGTAGGTATTTCGACAATGATTAGGAAAACAATTCTGAGCAAATCGCCACCACTGTCATAATATAAATATTTGTAGCTTTATACCACCAATGTTGAAAAAAAAAGATAAGGAAACAAAAAAAAATGATCTTTTGACAAACATGAATTTTAAAAGCTTTGATAATTTTTGTTAATCAATACTTTTGCAGATATCTTTACTGCCCTCTCAAAAACCATGTGTTTGTCATAAAAACAGTATAAGGGTAGGTTTTTATTTTTTATTCACATAGATAGAAAATTAAGAACGACTGTGATAACCCTAAAGTCGAGAGAAATCTATGAGAATATTTATGTTTTAGTAAAACATGATGTAGACATGAGAACTTTTGAATACTAAGAAAACTGCTACCCAAGTATCTAGGTTCAGATAAGAGGCATGCTTTAATGTTTAAGTGGTGTGTGGTGTTCTATTTTGTTACAATTTAAACTGACCGTCTGACAAATCTTGTTACCCTCGAATTACAATGGGAAATGCTTACTACTACTATCCTCACGAAGCGCTTGCCAAGGATGAAAAAGAAATAGGTGTAGACCTGTTACTCAACTAATGTTCCAGAAGGAGGACCAACTCAATAATCCTTACTATTCTTGATCACCAGTATCTCATCCAGAACTTCTTCGTACTGTAGAGGTGCAAAAAACCATTTGCCCCAAATATCTACTGATTCCGACCATGATGATAACATTACGTTTCAATTTGTATTTTTTTTTTTGGTAATTTTCAGATGTTAAAAAGACTGTCTTATCCCCTCACATGGATGGAAACCCTTGGTGGAGATAAGGATGAAGAATCTAAAACACCTAGTCAGGTGTCGGTTGTGGATTCACAACATTCTTCAATGTTCTCAAAGGTATTCTCAAGGTAAGTAGATGTTACTATTATTGTGCATTGTAAATTTGCACGGTGCTACTAATCCACTAAAACATACGAGAGAGCGTTTTTATGTTACTGGAATCGTTTGATTCAGCGATACCTCAATCTGGAACATTTAAAAAAAGTATTTCAAAACAAACAGGCGAGAAAGATGACAGTACATCCATTAAAAGATTGAGGGTACATTAAAAACGCCCTCTGGTATCGTGTCTCGCAAAGAACTAAACTGCTCAAGAATTCTCTGTCCTTTCTATGAAAAAAACTATTTTTCATTAACTCTTTATTTTTTAAATTTGACAACGTTTCGGTGCATATTGAGCACTATCATCAAGTTAATAATTCTCAAAATAAATAAATAGAACTATGAAATTGATGATGGTTCCTGTTATGCGCCGAAACGTTGTCAACTTTGACAAATTAGAGAATAAATGAGAAACAATTTTGTTTTGTTTTTATCGTAAAGAAAGAGATAATTCTTAATCTGTGTTCAAGTTTCAGCGTTTTAAATAGAACACTTGTGTGTCGTCTTACATAATTCACTCGGTACTGTATTGTAATTTGGCATCAAATTCGAGATTGTTAAGCAGTTTATTTTCTAAAACTTCCACATTGCCCTGATGATAACCACTTTGACGAAACTATAACACAATTAACAAAATGTAATGTATGCTACTAACGTGTGGTACGACAATAGCTCACCCATACACCTGGTCGACTTCGGTACTGGATTATTTACGAAAACCCCTTCGGAGGAGAGCGGTGGCTCCTCCTCCGGTGGACCGCATTCAGCCGGTCCCCCATTCACTGACTCACCGTCATTATCATCAACATCATCCAGTTTCTTCCCAACGAACATCATCAGTTCGGTGGGTGCTGTTGGGGCGCAAGTTGGAGCTCAAGTCGGAGCTATTGGGAGTACAGTGGGTGCACAAGTTGGTGCTATTGGGAGCACGGTCGGTGCTCAAGTGGGTGCTATTGGGAGTACGGTTGGGGCATCTGTTAGTGCTGTAGGGTATGTGTGACTGATTGTTGTGTGTTTTTATTTAGTATTTTATGTTTTTGGTTTTGTTTTTGAACACAAATACACTTGCACACACAAGTTTAGTCACATATAAATAAATTTTAAGCATTTGTGGTGATAATTTTACTCAATACGATGCTGAACGTCCCGACCAATGATTAAGAGTGTTTTACATAACTATCTCCATGATTTACTATCATTCCCGCCCATACATTAATTTGGAACTTCTGTTTGCATACTTGCATGAGGATTTTCATCATTCCAAATATGTTTTTCTTGAAAACGGTTAATTTTTTCGTTATGAATGAAGAGTAACTTTTTTTTTATGAATTATGTGGTGAACTTAAATAAATAATTAAAAGTGAAAACAATAGAGACGTATCAAGGTTTGGGGACATTTTATGTAAGAGGTGGTCCGCCCCTGGTTTTCAATGCGAGATTGGGATTGTGTACTGGATATACTGTCGCAAGTTTCATGAACATTGATTTCACCGTTTCGGAGATATTACGGAAAAACCATCTTCAGGGTGTACCTTTAATTATTTTTTAATTGAAATTGGCTTTAAATGATGATGGTTTTTCAAAAACGAAACGTTGTAGTGAAAATTTGTAAACGTTATCTTTTTCTCCTCAAAAAGTAACAATGAGAAAGTGAAGTTCATTTTTTTATATCTGTAAAAACAATTTCAAAAATAAATAAAAACTAAAATTGCAAAAAATAGTTTTTTCAAAAATTCTCGAAAACGGCTAAAGTTAATTTAATTTTGAAAACACCATTGAAAAGGTGTTTAAATTGTACAACTTTTCTCTAATTTAACCGACATTGTAACTCCTACCGTTTTCAAGAATCCAATGCTATCCCATCATCTGCTATGTCAGCGGACAGTACCGTGCACTCTATAGTAAACACTACCACTGCTCGCCGAAAGATGAAGAATAAGATGACAGCGGGTCCCGATCTGGTACCTTCTTTCCTTGTCAGGGATTGTATTGGAGCTTTTGTGGAACCTTAGTGGCTTCTTAGTGCGAAGTTGTAAGGGATTTGTGAGTCTCGATGCTCTTATTGCCCTTTATTTTGCCTATGTTCGCTCTAAATTAGAGTATGGATCTATCATTTGGTCCCCATTTTATTCATATCATAAGCAGTCATTAGAAAAAATACAACGTAAATTTTTGAAATATTTGGTCTGGAAGCTCCAACTCGAGGATACGATCAGGGACTTCTTTTAGCTCGATTTTCAATGCAAAGTCTTGAACTTCGTCGTGTTTTGTCATCTTTAATGTTTTTGTATAATATTCTCCATAACAAGGTGGATTTCTTTTTTTCAAAACTAAACTTTAATATTCCCAGAATTTCCACTAGACACGATTGTTTGTTTAGATGTGAGCGTGCTCGGACTAATATTATATACTTCTGAGTACTAATTATTGCCTTAGATATGAAACAAAATTTATCTTTATGATATGTCCCTTACCAGAATTTACAACAAAAACATCGTCAAAGTCCAATTCTACCAAGTTCAATTCCAGTTTTTCATTGAAAAAAGCAATCACAAATTGTAGCAAATCTTTTCTTTCCTTCGGTGGTTCTAGCCCAAATACTAAGATGTTGTTTCTTCTAACTTTGCGTTCAAGTTCGACACACCTTTTTTCTAAAGTTGAACACTTTTCTTCCAGAGTTTGGATTCTTCCGGTCTGGTTATCTAATTTGTCCAGGATCTTCTGATCAATAAAGCTATTATTATTATTATTATTATCTTCAAAAGCACCATCTAGTGGTCGTTAGTAAAAATTATAAAAGGTATTTGATATTTATTCATATTCCAGGACATTAACTATTTAACCAGTTAACCATTTATCGATTTAAAAATAGAATTTGGAATCAACTTATAATTAATTGGCTATTCTCACATATCTTTGCAGGTTTGCCTGACTACAATAAAAAATGCATCTTAAAATATTTCCTTTGAATTACCAAATTAATTTAATTGTATTCGACACCACACTGCAAATTAATTAACAACACTAATAGTTATTAATTAACACATTTACTTTTTTTTTTTATTTATGTGTTTAATTAGTTAATGATGATAGGAAATCATTTATCGGTTTAATTGTTAATTTCAGACGATCTTCAGTCGGTACATTCATACGTCAACCGACAGAGGGTAGTTCAAAGAAGAAAGAACCACCACCTAAGCTGGATTACAGATCAATGGTATCTGTTGAGGATATGCCCGAATTGTTTGTGTCATTCGACAGTAAGTTTATAATAGTCAATATTATGTTTTCATAATTAATGGTGGTATCTGAACGTATTTAAAAATTATTCATTATTATAGATTCGTGTTATTGGTTCATGTATCATCATCAAAATGCACTAGTTGCATATGTGTTTTTTTAGTAATTAGTTGAGACATTGTTTGGTAGCAGCATAATATAGTTTAGTTAAATTCAAAAGGAGAGAAGTCCCAAGAGAGATCCTTGGGGTACTCCGTGTATTATATCTCTCTTGGGTCGAACCAACTGTGTAGAAATCGCTCGGACGATCTAGCGCGAAGTCATGAACGGACGTCAGATATCTGGATATATCTGGTAGAGAACGGATCCGATAAAATATTTTTGAAACAGTATTATGTTAAATTTATTTGCTGATGATTATTGTTGGAAATTATGGCCGGGTTTTTGGGGAAGATATTTGTAAACTAGTGTAATTTTAGCTTATAATAATTCCCTAACGGAGGAGACTGAATTAAAAAGTTCAACGCATTTTTTTCATATTAAGTAGTTTTGTTTACCTCACTTGTATTTAGGATTTAGATTTCTATTTACTTTCGTATTTTACATTGCTTTTTGTTTCTTTTTAACATTGCTGCAGTTCGTTCGCCAAATTATGGTCTAGATTCTATTGGTAGGTTAACATAAATGCATGTTATAATTTACCTATTTAGTTATCAATGCACCCGTCTGCAATTTTTCATGACTCATTTCACTAAGTGTCCCTGAAGTTTTTTATTTTTTTAAGCTAATCAAAATTCAGGGTTTTTGTGTTCAAATAGAAAATGTTCCTGGTTGTTTGCTTCATTTAATTTAGCTTTTTTAATAAAACTATTGCCAACTCCTTTAACAAACCTCAATATACGAAGGCCACTGATTATATTTTGATCTTAATAATCAAAACACAGTTGCTTTATTGTAATTCAACCATGTGTCCTAAGATTTTTTTTTGAATACGCTTCAAAAACCTCCAAAACATGGCTTTTGAATACATCTAGGGCTTCATCTGTTGACGAATATGGTTGTCCACGCAATTCTTAGTGTTTCGGAATAAAAAGGACTGTAAAGCGGATCAATTCGACTTTTTGAGCGTTCTAGTAGTATATGTGTGAGCGCTCACATTGTCTTGAATGATCCCACGACTTCATCAAAGACTTGCCGCAAACAATTGATCGTTCGATGTTCTTCTAAAGGACCAGTTTTACTGAAAAAAAAAAAAACAGGCAGCCTTTTGTTTTGAGTTGAGATAAAGGGACTCATGTCTCGTTGAGCAGATGTCAAATGTAGAGGTTGGAGTTGAGACGACGAATTTCTGCAATTATGTTCCTTTTTAATTTCCTGCATAACAAGCTTTGTTTTTTACGATAGCGTAGAAGGGCCACTCAAAATATTTTTTTAGAATTCTGACTTTATTTGCAGAATTCTGTAAAAAAACTCGGAATTTTTTATGATTCTGACTTTTTTTACAATATTCTGGCTTCTGTCTTTTTTTTACAGAATTCTGTAAAACAACTCAGAATTATGACTATTCTAACATTTTTTAATTCTGTTAAAAACTCGTTCATTCTGATTTTTTTTACAAAATTCCGTAAAAAACTCGAAATTTTTTGTTATTCTGACTTTTTTTACACTATTCTGTCTTCTGTCATTTTTTACAGAATTCTGTAAAACAACTCAGAATTATGACTATTCTGTAAAAAAATTCGTTCATTCTGATTTTTTTTACAGAATTCCGTAAAAAAACTCGGAATTTTTTGTTATTCTGACTTTTTTTACACTATTCTGTCTTCTGTCATTTTTTACAGAATTCTGCAAAACAACACAGAATTATGACTATTCTGTAAAAAAATTCGTTCATTCTGATTTTTTTTACAGAATTCCGTAAAAAAACTCGGAATTTTTTGTTATTCTGACTTTTTTACAATATTCTGTCTTCTGTCTTTTTTTACAGAATTTTGTAAAAAAACTCGGAATTTTTTGTTATTCTGACTTTTTTACAATATTCTGTCTTCTGTCTTTTTTTACAATATTCTGTCTTCTGTCTTTTTTTACAGAATTCTGTAAAACACCTCAGAATTATGACTATTCTGACATTTTTTAATTCTGTAAAAAAACTCGTTCATTCTGCTTTTTTTTTACAATATTCTGTCTTCTGTCTTTTTTTACAGAACTCTGTAAAACACCTCAGAATTATGACTATTCTGACATTTTTTAATTCTGTAAAAAACTCGTTCATTCTAATTTTTTTTACAGAATTCCGTAAAAAACTCGGAATTTTTTGTTATTCTGACTTTTTTTTAAATATTCTGTCTTCTGTCTTTTTTTACAGAACTCTGTAAAACACCTCAGAATTATGACTATTCTGAAATTTTTTGATTCTGTAAAAAAACTCGTTCATTCTGATTTTTTTTTACAGAATTCCGTAAAAAACTCGGAATTTTTTGTTATTCTAACTTTTTTTTACAATATTCTGTCTTCTGTCTTTTTTTATAGAATTCTGTAAAACACGTCAGAATTATGAGTATTCTGACATATTTTAATTCTCGTTCATTCTGACTTTTTTTTACAGAATTCCATAAAAAAAATTGACTTTTTACAATATTCTGTAAAAAAAAAACTTGGAATTTTTCAATACTGATTTTTTTTACAGAATTCTGTAAAAAAAACTCGATCATTCTGACTTTTTACAGAATTGCGTAAAAAAAACTCGGAATTATTTTTTTACAATATTCTGTAAAACAACTCGGAATTTTTCAATTCTGACTTTTTTTTACAGAATTCTGTAATTCTGTATGACTATTCTGACATTTTTTACGGAATTCTGAAAAAAACTCGAACATTCTGAATTTTTTTACAGAATTCCATAAAAACTCTGATTTTTTATCCTTCTGACATTTTTTACAATATTCTTTAACAAAACTCGGTTTTTTTCTATTCTGCCTTTTCTTACAGAATTCCGTAACTTTGCATAAATGTCCTTCTTTAGTGATCAGTTTTTGCACAGCATCAATGTTTTATAGACGACAAGTGATTTTTGAGCATCGTCAGTGAGACTGACGGCCAGTGGCATCCTCGCCAGTTAATTCCATTTTTACGCTGACACACAATTTTAATAGTACTCGTATAATAATAATTGTAAACAGTACAAATATGGCTCTATTGACAAAATGTTTGGTGTAGATTAAAGTTAACATCGTAAACTTCCCAGTAAAAACAACAGCTGACACCTAACAACAATAAATATTGCCAAGGCTCAAAATATAAACAGTCGCCCTCGTAACTTGCATCGATGCCCTTATATAATAATAATAATAATAATAATAAAGGGACTTTATTAAGGGCGAGTTTCTGTTCAGCTAACCCAAACGTACGAGTACGGGTTGATTTTTATAATATCTTGACGTTTATTGATGGAGTTGACAATAATAAAGTTACCGTTATTGATTTTACTTATATTTTTATATAGAATTAATACCACGGCCAGCACGTTCTTGCGATGACCCACCACTGTATCTGCGTCTACGTATGGGTAAACCGATGAATAAACGTATACCACGTTCCACACCCCTAATGTCCTACGGGAAGAAAAAGATGCGTCCGGAATATTGGTTTAGTGTACCACGGAATCGTGTTGATGAGTTGTACAAATTTATACAGGCTTGGGTACCGCATCTGTATGGTGAACTTGATGAAGACAAGGTGAGTTAAACAATAAAATTATTTTGTTATTATTGGATTTCCCGGGTGTCATATTAAGTCAATTTATCGGCGGAAAATGTAAAGTACAGAGTGGTTCAAAAGAAAAGTATGTATGTTTGAGCTATATCTTAAAATTGGGCTTGCGAGACCCGAGGATTAAGATTAGGATAATTTCAAAATTCAAATGAGATTTACATGAAAATATCGTATGGGAAAAATTCATCAACCCTAATTTGAAATGCAAATTATTTACGTACAAATATCAATTGGAGTTGAGCCCAAAAATGATGTGATTCCTACAAGCAATGAACTGGCGGAGAATAATATTGGAAGACAGGTTTTACCACTGTTGGGCAAGGAAGGGAAATCTCGATAGACGCCCAAGGGGTTGCTTATCACTTCCCTGGGTAGTGTGGTACTTTAACTCCACTAAAACTCTCCCTTATTTGTTGTTTGGCTCGGGAACCATCCCTTTTCCATGTCCTTTGTTGCTGTAGTCTTCTGTTGTTGATTGTCCTCTGTTGCTGTTGTCCTTTGTTGGTGGGGCCTAGAAAACACTCTGTAACATGCATTTAATTATTTGAACTGAAATAAAGAATAAACAATGTCAATTGATGTCTTCCTGCTGGAGATTCCTTCGTCCTTCATCGATTCCTTGGTGACTGGTGCAGCCTGGCACCGTCTTCTAATGGGTCCGCCATCTAACGTTTTTTTTTTCAACTAGTGCTTATTTCGTGAAGGGTAACACTTAGCTCATGTCTGATTTGACAGATAATTAGTTTTATCCTTCCGCTGAACGAATATGGTTGTGTATGCGCTTGAACAACGCTGGGAAATATTGCGACATTACTTTGAAAATCATGGTAATGTTGCAGAATGCAACCAAAACGAGTCACTGTTTGGTGCGGATTTTGGTTCGGAGGCATAATTGGGCCATTTTTCTTCGAAAATGAGCAAGGGGTGGCCGTTACAGTCAATGGCAATCGTTATCGGGCCATGTTGAACGAATTTTTGTTCAGAAAAATTGAAGAGGAGGATATTGGCAACATTTGGTTTCAACAGGACGGCGCTACGTGCCACACAGCCGAAGCTACACTCGATATTTTGCGCCCTGTTTTTGAAGATCGCATTATCAGCCGCAGAGTCGTTTGGCCACCTCGGAGCTGCGATTTGACACCGTTGGACTATTATTTGTGGGGTGCCGTCAAAGATAAGTGTTACGCCGACAAGCCAGAGACAATTGACGCTTTAAAGGACAATATTCGTGAAGCCATTGGTGAAATACAGCTGCACACAATCGATAATGTGCTTAAAAATTGGACCGATCGTGTAGGCTACTGCATGGCCAGCCGAGGCAGCCATTTGAATGAAATTATTTGTTATTATTAACCGGAAGGATTGTACTTTTAAATAAAAAAAGAAATTTGAGAAAATATTCAGCAGTTTTTCTTTTATAGCATTTTCAAAAAAAAAAAAGTTATCGGGCAGACCCAATACATTGTAGTTGACTGCTTCGCGAATCAGTAGGTTTGCATGTGTCTCTGCCATTGTAAAGACCTTCTGGGCTCTCAACCTCATGAATTTCCTCAGGGAGTCGAGTTTGAGGTCCCTTGGGACCTGTGCGTTTGACACAAACCACGGTGTATCCACTGCCATCCTTATTGCCTTGTTCTCCGTGGCCTCTCAACGTTTCAGGTAGGATGGTGCCGCGTATCCCATGCTGGACTCGCATAGATCAAGGCAGGTCGCACGACTGCCTTAATCATTTGGAGCTTGACCTGCAAGGGCATCTTGCTTCTTCTACAGATCATCGGGTAGAGCTTCGAAATGATGCCTTTAGCGTTCGCGTTGCTCTTCTCGATGTGCATGTCTACAATTAGGATGCACTGATGGAGGAGATGAAGAGCGTGAGAGACCTTACCATTTTTTACAAAATTAATAATATCATTCGTTCATTTATCTTGCTCACATACATTGGGTTCCATATTCCTCCCAGAGCTGTTAGGACGACTCATGTGCTTCACGAGGCATATTACCGGACAAATTACGCCAGGGGTAGTTTTATTCCTAGGGCATCTCGTTTGGCCAATCAATGTTTGTGACTTGGAACTGGACTGTTTCTCCCCGATAAATTAGTTCCTGGGCCACTTGATGCGGACCTCCCGAGAGGGCGACTTTTCTCAACAGATTTTCACAACTGCTTTGCGTTAGTAAGTGTTTGTCCGCCTGTTTCTTGTGATTTTCGTATTGTAATAATTGGATTTTGTCCGTAAATAAATAAATATATTCGTAACTCTACTTCTTCCTCGTCTTCTATCTAAAATAGTGATAATAACGACCGTTATTTATTATAAGCGTACTGCATTTCAGTAAAAAAACAATGAATCGTAGCGACTGCCAAACCCGACGGCCAGCAGTCCTACCGAAAACGTACCTTGAGGGAGATTTTTTAACTTGAACGACCAAATTCACTATGAAAATCAGTCACCTGAAATATACCTCGTATAATAATACAAAAAAATAATTAAACGTGGTTGCTGGTACAATAAATAAAAGTAATTGCACAACAAAATAAAATCGAATGTATTTTACGACCTTCGCACAGTTATATGTAATACTTTCTCCGATTTGGTTATTTTTTTTTTGTACATCATCATCATCATCGTAAGCGACATAACACAATTAAACTTATTAAAAGAAAATTGAAAAAGTAAATTAATAATGATGTGTCGTTAAAATAATATGTCTGGCACTGCTATCTGTCGTTTGCGTTAATTCTAATTGTCACAGGTAATAGAGATAATAATAATTATTGTTGTTGTGGCATGGCATTACCGGAAAATAGCCATCGACATATCAGTCAGCCTTGATAAAATCATAACAAATGTAATTAATTATTCAAAATTTATGTTTTATGTAGTAACATCTGTCGGTCATCGTAAATTTCATGTTTTCGAGAAAAGTGAACATTTTTAATGTTGGGCTATCGATTATGTGAAATTTTTAATGTGAAATAATATTCGTTTTGTAATTTAGAAAACGTATACAGTAAAATTAAATATTTTAACTATTATTATGACGATATTTTCATGTAAGTTACGATTTTTCTTTTTATTTTTTGTATGGTAGTTGTTGGTTTTTTAATCACATTTGTTTATAAAGTAAGTAAGTAGTAAGTGAAGGTTTGGTTGCACGCTGGTAAAGTCCTCAAGTGTGTTTTTAAATTATTAATATTATTAAACGAAATAGTAAACGGCGATAGCCGATGAGACTGTTGCCTTGTTTGACGAATAATTTTAATATGGTGGCACATCATCCACCATTTACAATGAATAGTGTATCATTGTTGTACTCTAGATTGTAGCAAATGTTCGAACTGTGCTCCGTTAACTTCTTCTTCAGTAATCAAGCCGTAATTCGAATTCTTTCATCACGTTCCTATCATCTTTCATCACGTTCCTAGCGGAACTGCAGAATTGGTGTCTGATCAACAAATTGCCTCTTAACGTAAACAAGTGCAGAGTGATAACTTTTTCTAAGCGACAGTTCCCTGTTCGTTTTGAATATATGCTCGCGGGTGCTGCTCTAGAATTGGCATACGAAACTAGGGATCTTGGTGTGTTGGTTGACAGTGGGTTAACTTTTGATCAGCACATAGAGGAATTAACACAGAGTGCACTTCGTTCGTTGGGTTTTCTCCTAAGAACCACATCTAAATTTCGGAACATCATTTGTCTAAAGTCACTGTATTTCTCTTTGGTTAGATCTAAGTTAGAATATGCCTCGATTATATGGTAATTTAAATTTGTATTATTTGGTATCATTTGTTAATTGTCTTGTAATTGGGCGTAAGTCTGTTAGGCAATAAAGGATTAGTATTATTATTATTACAGGGCATGTTTCCTGAAATTCATTTCCAATAAACTAACCTAACAAACTCACTCCTTAATTCAAAAATTAGAAATAATAAAAAAAGTTTCCAGAGCTGGGATTCGAACCCAGGTCCTTCCGCATGCAAGCTTTGGAAAAAGTTATGTCCTCTCAATTGAGTTCGTATCTTACAAAAATTAACGTATTACCTTCGAGGCAATCTGGATTTCGGTCAAATCACAGTGTTGGATATCAACGATGATATTTTTAAGGCCTCTGATAAAAATGAAAATACTTGTCTCATCCTTTTAGACTACAGTAAGGCTTTCGATACCCTCAATCACTCCACTCTGTGTTCAAAACTTCTATATTTCGGTTTGGATGTTACTGCCGTGGATTTGGTGAACAGTTTTCTGACCAATCGCGTTCAAAGAGAGGTTTTAAATGGAAATATTTCGTCATCTGCAATTATTACAAGAGGTGTTCCGCAGGGAAGTGTTTTATCTCCACTTTTATTCTTTTTATACACATCTGATTTTCACAAGTCACTGAAAAACTGTTGTATACATCAGTACGCTGATGATACACAAATGTACCATTCTTTTCCTTATTCCGACGCCGTTGTGGCTGCAGACTCTATAAATCAGGACCTTGAAACTATCAAAAGCATATCCATTGCTCATAATTTAGTATTAAATGCCAGTAAAACCCAATTACTAATGTTTGGACCACAAAGGGCTACTATCATTCGGAATCCATTGTTTAGGGTAGTGCTTAACAGGGAAGTTCTAACTTTTGTTGATTGTGCGAAAAGTCTCGGTGTTTATCTTAATGATGATTTGCGATTTTCTAAGCAAATAAATGCGTTATTGCAAACATGTTACGGCAGCCTGAAGGTGTTGTATATGAGCAGGGACATATTTGATATCAGGCTTTGTGAATCTCTCATTCTATCAAAATTAAATTATTGTAATACTGTGTATTGGCCAGCACTTCTCTATAAAGATAGGAAAAGTTTACAAAATATACGTTTTTGTTATAATCTGAGAAAGTACGATCACATTTCCGGTCATTTCCAACAGACTAAATGGCTTAGTTTACATGAGAGATTTCAACAGCATTTGGCATGTCTGACATTTAAAATTAATACCATACGGGAGCCTGTATATTTGCATTCTAAACTGCTGAGGGGTACAGATGTACATAACAGAGATACCAGGGCTAGTGTCTTTTATACAGTCCCGAGACATCGGACTGCTCAGTGAAAGGACCGCTGAACCTTTCACTATAATGCAGTAAAATTCTATAATTCAATACCATTGAGTATTAGGAATCTGCCATCCTTGACTGCTTTTAAGAGGGATCTTAAAAAATTTCTATTTAATCAAATAGTGTAGCGATCGATCGTTCATTAATTTGGTATGATGATTTTGTATTTAGTTCTTAGGATTAGTAGGCTTAAAATTGTAATAAGGCAAAATAATAGTTCTATGGTTTTTCTATGTATGTATTATTTCAGTATCTGTACAAATTGTTGAGTTTGGTTGTTAAATGGAAGAGCAACCCTGTAAAGCAGATAAGAAATGCTTTCCAATGATGTATCGTATCACTCGACCCCTACTGCTATTTGAAAATTTGAAGGTTTTGTCCCTAAGAAAAATTTCCGATCTAATTTATGGGTGACTTTAGATCCGCACTGTGTTTTCACATTGAAAATATTTGTTTTAAGATATGCAATACATATTTGTTGAAAAGATGATTATCATTTAACATTTTAATCTTATTTCAGAAATGAAATGTAGTATTTTTTTGTTCTAATTGTTAATTTATTAAACACAGCGCTGTATTTTATTATGCATTAACAGTGAAGATGAAAATATATTTAATTAAGACGTACCTAGTGCCGATTCTTTTTAACACGTAATCACCTTGTTCAATTAGTCTTACTTTTGTGATGTTTAAGGTTAAGGAAAGAGGCTTCATGTTGGTGGAGATGGACACAGAATTGTGGAGCGAGGAACCAACTCCATCAGCTAGCCGACATGGTAGCCAAGATGAGGAGATAACAGCAGAACTTACCAAAGAAAGCTGGGAGGTAAGACTTTACATTTAATTTAAAATGGATTATTTCTCAGTAATGTAAAGTGGACTTTTGCAACGGATTACAGGGATGTTGATAATAAAAGTATTAGAATATTAAAAGATCAAAAGTAAAGTCAAAGAAACCGCGCATCTCATAGTTTCATTTTGAAAAAAAAAAAAAGTTCTGATTCAAAGAAAATGATGACTAAATTCAGCGGAATACTTCTGACCGCTGTGTCTTTGATATTATTTCAATTTCATACTACCAAATTTAGCTTTTAAACCGTTATCGCAAGACTGTCTTCCGCAGAAGGATCTTCAGACGAAACACTAGTATTCAATGGATCTTGAGTTTATGCAAACCTATCCAACATGAGTGCAGACAAAAATTACTGCTACAATTGAGTGTTTTAAGCGTTGAAACAGTTATTTGTTTCACGCGATGTGTGAGAGCTCACATCGTGACGGAGATGCGTTTTCTTCCTTGCTTCGAATACTACTGGCAAAGCCAATCAAATACGGTGATCCAACATGGTGCTTCATCACCCAAATTTGAGGCGAGTTGATGAGATTACTGTTGTTTTCGACATAATCCACAACGAAAATGATAATGAATTAACATTTTAATTCCCAGATGGCTTTCTAATTACTGTAACAACAATAATAGCACTCAAGGTGTTGCCATATAATGCTTTCCAACCTTTAAGTTTGTTCCGAAAATTTTGATAGTAGTTAATTTTTCAAGCACCAAGTTTTAGGAGTTCTGACAAATCACTTACCCAAAGGAATATACGTCTGACCATTTACTAAACGGTAGTTCGTTTTCATGGAATTTATGAGCGTCTAAACTTTGCTTCATTCAGTTTCCTTCTCCATAGTTTGAGTTTAATCTGATTTGCTGACGTCAAAATATTCATGTTTTCCCTGGATAGGGAGTACAGGATTTCATCATTTGACAAATCATGCATTAAAATGGCAATTTTCTCAAAAATCGGCGTCACCAATATCTGATTATTTGGCCCGTATACTCCCATGCCCTTCTATTCCTTTTGAACCGTCCGTATACCAGACGGATGTGTTTTCTGGGAATCGTGGTTCCCCATTTAGCCAATTTTGACGGTCTGCAATGACCACTTCAAATGGGATTTCAAAATCATGTTTGCGTGGCAAAGCGTCCGACGGTTTTCTTCCTGAATCCAAAGGTATTAGATTCAGGATTCCCATGTGTCCCTCTAGATCGCCAGATTTGTATTTCATTACCTGTGCCAGTTTCAGAGCGCTAATTGCTGCCTCTTTTTTGACTAGGACAGGCAAAGGTATTAGATGCAGCAACGTTTCCATCGCTGCTGTGGGGCAAGTTCGGATTGCCCCTGTTATTCCTAAACATGCAAGCCGTTGCAACTTTTGAAGACGGCATTGTGTATGCTTAATATTAACTTTTGGCCACCATACTAATGGAATGTATGTAACCATGGGTTTAATGACTGTTTGGTACACCCAGTATAGTTTTCAGTAGGAAGGAGGTTAGACTAATAGGCCTGTAGGACTTAGGGTCATCCTCTGGACGGCGTCCTGTTTTCGGTATAAAGGCTACTCTAGTTTCCCTCCAAGCTTTGGGAATATGGCCGAGGATAAGGCTTGCTGTGAAAAGCGTTTGCAACGATGGTTGCAGTATTTCCAGACCTTTCTGAAGGAGGGCCGAAAAAAGGCTGGAAGCTGTTTATCGCCCATTCTATGCGATTTTTTGTGAATATTTTCCCCGCAAGTTTTTTACCAGAGCGGTTGGGTCTATATGGTACCCTTGCCGTTCCGGTAGCTGCTGGAGTTCGTTCACAGATTCGCGACCCTGGAAAGTGAGTTTGTAATAAGACTCTAAGACTTTCCGATCGATCATTATTAAATTGGCCATTTGGATCTTTGAGTAATCCTATGCCATTGGAGTGATCCTTCGATAGGACTTTCTGCAGTCGCTGTGCGGGGGCAAGTTCATTGACCCCTTCACAAAACTGTCTCCAAGATTTCCTCTTCGCCTTCCGTAGTTCTTGATTGTATTCCGTAAGAATTCTCTTATACTCCTCTCGGTTTCCAGATTGCCTTGCTCGGTTTTCAGCTTTCCGAGCTTCGGCTCTCAGCTTAGCTAACTCCCTGTTCCACCAAGGTACGTCTCGTTTAGTTTCCTTTTGTTTTACAGGGCAGCTATTTTCGTAGGCACTTACAATTATATTGTTTAAGTGCATGGTCGCTGTGTCTAATTGTTCCACTGAATCGAGGTGGAATGTGAGGCCTTCTAAATCTGAGCACAGGTGGCTTTTGTATGTCTCCCAATTGAGTAGCGAATATGTTGATCCTTATTTGTCGGTGATCAGACATTGAAGGTTCCTATATATGATATGACCTATAACATTATCCCCCGTGCTCCTCCGTTTGGTTGCACATGCGCAGAGAGCAATATTTAAATGTTCTTTTGACACAACTTGTACATCTCAAGCGGCAAAAAAACTTCCACAATTCTATAGGCCACTTTGAAAATGCCAGCAAAGTGTTGTTTGATGTTGATTCAATCTTACCAACCATGTTGTTTACCAAATCTACACAGTCGATGGATTTTTTTTTCTTTACCAGGAAGTCAAAGATACGGGTCAAGTGCCGCTTATAACTTATCGAACCATAGAAATATCTCAAATTTTGAGTACCTAAGTACTTGGCACTTCATTGTTTAAAATATATAAGCAGGAACTTCAAACAAAAAAAAATGATTTGGCATTGATATCTTGTACACATATATTTGCTGGATTATCGTTAAATCTAATTATTATCGTATGAATAATAATATTATTCGAATTCATAACATAAATAAATTCTTTCCCAAGAATTTCAATTAATCATCATATTAACTAATCAATCAAAAACTAAGTACGTCTTAAAACGAGATGGTAGTGTTTTTGTTTTGTTTGTATTTTTTTAAATTTTCATTTTGTCAATTGATCTTGTCGAAACGCTAAGCAAAGTCGGTAAAATGTCCGCGGATTTAATGCTAGTTAACGTTCAGACTGTTAGTGTTATTTCTAAATTTATTAGTAAATATAATAAGTCTAATGGAAAGAAGCATAATAGATATGGCATTGATGTAAGTTAGAACTTTTTTTTTTAATGGAGGAAGTCGCTTAAGAAGTCGGAATTAGATCACCCTGATTCTGCGAGGGTTGCTATTTATGTATTGAGAACTGCCAACACTGCTAATGCCAGATGATATTTATTCAGCACTAAATTTGATGGCCTGGGAGCTGTGGATGCTCTCATATGGCGTTATGAGGACTTGTCCAGTGGAATATCCTCTCTAGACATCCCTTAGGTCTGGTGGCCAATTTCAGTTTCGTCTCCTATGGATTCTTGGTTCGAGAAGTGTCTGTAGAAGAACGTTTGTGGGTTGCTCTAGTTTTGCATCATATTCAGGTCTATATGCAAAGTTTGGTGGGTGACGTACCAAATTAATCCGTTTGTTCTTTCTATTATGAAGTTTCTTAACAGGTCGCGCCAGCAGTCACGCATTCCCGGTTCTATGCAATACAACAACAATGTTATTGAGGATCCGCAAAGTATTATTGAAACGTTTGCTAAATACTTTGAAAGTGTCTTTGTAGGACCTGTGGGTTGTGGTAATGATGATGCATTATCGCTCCTGTGTGGAAATGATATCACATTTGGAAATATAACTGAGGGAGAGATAGTTATGGCTGCTCGCAAATTAAAGAACAGGTTTACTTCCGGACCTGACGGGATTCCCTCATTCTTGGTCAAGGATACAATTTCAGTAATGTGCGTTCCTCTGTGTATAATTTATAACTTAATATCAAGACGTAATACTTTTCCTATGGTCTGGAAGAATGCTAAGGTGTGTCCTGTTTTCAAGAGCGGAGATCGTGCGGATATAACCAATTATAGGCCTATATCAATTCTGTCTAATTTTTCTAAATTACTTGAAATAGTCCTTTACAATCATATTTATCCAATTGTTCAACATGGGCTGGTCCAGTATCAGCATGGTTTCATTGCACACAAGTCCACACTTACAAATTTGTCAATTTTTTCACAATACGTGTCTGGGACGTTGGATAACCGCGGTCAGGTTGGCGTTGTATACACCGATTTGTGCAAGGCGTTAGATAGAATTGATCATACAATCCTTATACAAAAGCTTCCGCATTTTGGCTTTAGCGCTGATGCCGTCTGTCTTCTGCAATCTTATACTACTGATAGAGTTCAGTTTGTGTCATACAATGGATATACATCGACATATTATACAGCTCTATCTGGAGTACCTCAGGGTTCAAATCTGGGACCTCTATTATTTTTATTATTCATTAATGATTTAGGAGAATTATTGAATTGTAGTAAACTGATTTATGCAGATGACTTAAAGATTTTTACAACGATAAGTACGCCGCAGGATTGTATTTCGCTACAGGGCAGTCTTCAATTGGTGAATGCTTGGTGTGAACAAAACAGACTTTCCCTCAATCCTAAGAAATGTAATGTTGTTTCTTATACCCGCAAAACGTCCCCGACCATCTTTTATTATAATGTAAATGGAGTAATTCTTAATCGAAAGGAGTCTATTAAAGATCTTGCAGTTACTTTTGACATGCATTTCACTTTCAAGGAACATATTACAGATATGGTGGCTGGTGCGACCAAAGCTTATAGCTTTATTGTTAGAAACAGCAAATATTTCGAGAGTGTCGTTACTTTGAATACTCTATATTTTGCATATGTAAGATCCAAGCTTGAGTATTGCTCTTTGGTCTGGTACCCCTGCTATGACTGTGATATTCAAATGATTGATAAAGTTCAGCGTAAATTTTTAAAATGTTTAAGGAGAAATTTGTTTGTTTGTTTAGTATAAGCTTCCTATATAAGATATTCAATAGTGATGTAGTGTGCCCTGAGCTACTGGAAAAGGTATCTCTGTTGGTTCCGCGTATCAATGCTAGAAGTTCTATTGCATTTTATAATGAGCGAGCCAGAACAAATGTTATATTAAAATCTCCCATTTATACTATGTGCCGGCAATTTAATTTGGTTAATGATCAGTGTGATATATTTTTTGATTCTCTGAATGAAATATTGTCTTCCGCGGAATCAATACTAAAGGAACTTGATGTTCATGAATACTTGTGTACTTTGGTTGATTTTCGTTGTTTATTGATGTACCTACTGTTATTTAATATAGTTAAGCTTTAGTTATAGTTTGTTTTTGTATGCATTGCTCTGTAAATGGAACTTGTTCTGTTGAGTAATAAAGCTATTATTATTATTCTCAATACATAAATAGCAACCCTTGTAGCCGAGACGATATCAGGTGCAGTCTGAGGTTAACACTACACCGGGCAGTTGTCTGTGTTAACGCGAGACTTGAGACTAAACACCTAGGCCAGTTCGAGACTTGATTTATTGGTTTTCTTTAGTGTTTTACTTTTTTCCATTTTAAGCGCCCTAAAAAGAACACTATGATATATCGTTGTATAAAGAACATCTCCTCAATTGATAACCTGAAAATATGCTAGCTGCGGAAATCCTCAAAGCAAAACTGTAAAGTCCTGGCAAATCATTCAGATCAATCGACACCGGTCGGCCTGCGCAATTATAAGTATTTCAGTTCTGCTCCTGTGGTATGTAGAGTCCATGGGGCTTTGTAGTTTTCCTTTGAGAATTTCCGGAGGGTATGTGGGTATCTTCATAATGCATTATATGGCAATCGTCTAATAATATGTAAGATCAAATTTAAAAATTGTATCTACAAGTTTTTGATGCGAGTTAGGTTGAAATAGCCTACACCCTGTCGATGAAAATTATTAAATATTTTACAATTTGAACTCAAATGTAGAGAACATATCTGTGTAGTTTTTGTAGGAAATATAAATAATTTTTGGGTATATTATATGCAGCTGATCAAGGCACCGTACGCCAAATTGTACAACATCATCAAAACACAGACCATGTCTGCAGATGGCAGTGTGGATGAGGTGAAATTTTCAGTTTCACTTAAGAGCACGACAATATAATACCCAGACAATCCACTCTAAACACTAAATTGTAGATATGCACCACAACTAAACATTCAAATCACAATAATTATTCCATTTCATGGTTTGATCAATTGGTTAACGAATCATTTCAAAATTATCTCAGTTAAATTGACGGATCATCGCAAAAGTCTGTCAGGTTGCAGTTTCTTAAGGCACTACGTGGACCACGATTTATATCTTGAGTTTGAACACATTTTTTCAAAATATTCGCAATCGGAATTGACGTCTCTCTAAAGGTACACACGATGAGGCAATAACACAAAGAATGAGGTCTATGAATTTGATCCTCCTGCGACCATATAAATCCTGAGACAAAGAGTTTTGGACACATTTAGAACTAGTATTAACGGAAATACACTTGCTAGGGTTGGACGAAAAACACTCACCTTATTGTCAAAAATGTCTCGATGTAAATGGATGGACATTTTGTAAATTAATACCCAGTTACGAAGGTGCCTATCCTCTGTGGATGTTGGCTATCACATTGGTTCAAATCACTCTATTCACCGCCGCTCTGAATAGTGCTGTTGACGTCATTCCGGTCCATGTTCGCAGATTGCGCAGCCATGATATTCGTCATCGTCCTTCTGACCTTCGACCCTCTATGTTCCCCTGCAGGATAAGTTGAAGAAGGTGGTATTTTTCACCTCGCATGACATGTCCAAAGTATTCCATTTTTCTGCGTTTGACATTTGGTAGGAATTCTAGTTGTCCACTGATGGGTTGCAGTACTGTGTCGTTTGATACGTGGTGCACCCATGGGATTCTTGGCATGCGGCGATAGCACCACATCTCCAACGCATCTATGCGTTTAGATGAGGCATCAGTAAGGGTCCACGCTTCTGCCCCGTATAGGAGGGTTGAGAGTACATAGCATTTTAAAATTCTTATTCTGGTATGGATGTTGAGAGATAGGCTGCATAGTATGTTACGCATCTTGTTGAATGTACCTCTTGCTTTTTCGATTCGGCATCTTATTTCTCGAGAGTGATCCCAATCCTTATTCAAGGTACAGCCCAGGTATGTAACTGTCTCGGCTACTGTGAGAGCCACATTGCTGGCGGTGAACTGTAAGTTTCCAATGGTATTTTTACTGACAATTAGTATGTGTGTCTTCTTACAGTTTATATTCATATCATATCTCTTGCATGCGGTCTCTACACGGTCTATAAGCCTCTGAAGTCCTTCAGCCGTGTCTGCTATAGGGACGGTATCATCAGCATATCTATGTTGTTTATTATTTCCCCGTTTGTTACAACTCCATCCTCCATGTTCTCCAATGCTTCTTTAAATAGGTGTTCCGAGTATACGTTGAATAGAAGAGGCGACAGTATACAACCTTGGCGCACTCCTCTCCTTATATTAAACTCTTCCGATGTTTCATTTTCCACCTGAACAATGGCGTTTTGTTGTAAATATAGCTTTGATATTATATCTGGGTCTCTGTCGTCGATTCCTGATTCACGTAGGATTGAGATAAGTTTACCGTGTTAGAAAAGTTACGACTTAACTTTACGAAGTGTGATATTTCCATGAAACTTTTATGTACTACTTGTGAGACTTTACTGGACTCCAAAATGGCAAATTTAAGAAAAATGAGAGTTGAGGCGGGTTGCGGGATAAAAAAGACGATTGAGACATGTCATACATGCCATCTTATTCGTCTGAAAAAAATGTCCGAATAATTTCACATTTTGACAGCTGTCAAATTAACCGTTTCGGATTTTCTAGCGAAAAACGAAATCGACCATTTCCGGTTTTCAGCCGACACCTAATAACAACAATAAATGTTGCCAAAGCTCAAAATATAAGTGGTGGTCCTCGTAATTTTACCGGTGCTAAATGAACAATCAAGCAGGTGGAATAAGGAGTTTCTTATTGCCTAACTTTTGGTTGGATTATTTTGTATCTCAAAATAGTCGGTCAGTTTTTGTCTCTAATATGTTTTCCTTTATATTTGTCAATGTATTCTCGTTGGATGACTGTATCGCATAGAAGTGGCTAATGATTAGCCTCATGTTGGCTTTTAAAGCAGTGAATTTTTCGGAATAGAGTGGGATCTGATGAATCTTTCATGGGTTTTCTTCGCGGCAATTCTGTTTACGAACCCTCGTAACCAAAGATTATTTTTTGCCTAAAATCTGGATCAATCTCAAACTGCTGTAGCTTTTAATGTCCACGTTTCTCTTTCTTGATTTATGCTGGGACATTGTCGTCAGCGTAGCTTTGTATTATTTATATTACGGCAGCAATTCATTAATGTAAGTTGTTGTAGCACCATTTCTGGACACATTTCATAGGTCAAACAATGCATAACTATTTCTGAAATACACGTATAGCTTTCTAAAGTTTTTCCAAAGTGGCATATTGAGCACAGTTCAGTT
Source organism: Apoderus coryli (assembly GCA_911728435.2). NCBI lineage: Eukaryota > Metazoa > Arthropoda > Insecta > Coleoptera > Attelabidae > Apoderus > Apoderus coryli. The sequence continues at coordinate 17,659,921 of OU452206.1, forward strand.
GGGTGCTGTTAACGACAAGCTTACCTGCCTAGGTAAACTGTATCGCAGATGGAGATACTAAGTGCGGACCTGGCATGATCTATTTTAAAATCAGTGTCTATACCATTATGTATATATTATATTCCCTTACCTATAAAATTTGTATTTATTCGAACTAGATCTATTTATAAACAGCTAAAAACAAAACAAAAAATCACACTTATTACCCAAAAATATAAATAATTACACTATAAATATTAATTATAGTTAGTGATAGTGTATAAAAAATTAGTGGCTTTAAGAAAATCATTGTGTAGTATTAATTTTCTTTTTTTTTGCAATAGTTATTTATTATTATAAACTGTTCTTATTATCTACTTGTTTCTACATAGTCGTTATTGTAGTGCTCTTGTGGTATGTCGTTTTCATGGCATTTAAGCAAATTTAATTTAAAACTGTTGAAAAGATTATTTGGATCTGATCAATTTTCAAGCAGTGCCTAATAATTCTGATTACTTTCATGCATATTCTAATACGATATAAGTATCAAAAATAAGTGCTCGATTATTATTTATAGTATTTCATTCAGAATCATTATAAATGGAACCTTTCTTGATGTTTTTTATTTGGAGTAGCTTTAATAGCTCTGGAGACAGTTCTTACACTCTTCTTACGAGAGCAGGAATTTCTCGAGCGTTTGTAACATGTGATGCAGGACATCTCTCGAAAAGCTGGGTGTGCTTTAATGAATTTTTGAATACTGAGTTATTTTTGCACGTATCAAAGACAAAACTCGCTCACATACAATATAGTTTCTTCACGAGGGATTATTTCAGAATAAATACTACATAACTAGACCCACTGAATTGTACAGGGTATACCAAAGTGTATTATTGTAATATTGCTTAGCTTCTATCTAATATAAAACATTTTTTTTTTTCAAAAACATTAAATAAAAAAGTTTTCAAGGGGTTCTGTTAATTATCTGCTTGGTATCATATTACATGTATTTTATTTGATTTTTTAATAATAGTAGTATATTAAATGCTTGATTTAAGTGCTAGAAAAGTCATTAAATTTATTTAATAAAATAGTGAAATACATACTAATTCGAGTTTTCTATTGGTATTTTTTATATAAATATATAATTCTATTGTCGCTATTTACATTTTGTGATAATGTCATCTTCTAGATATTTTTCTTCATAACATTTCTAGGTTTGTATGATAAACAGTACCTAACTCAAATAATAAATGCGTGGTCCGTTAATGTCATTTTCATTCATAAAGTGTACGATAATTTTAATACCTATAAAGTAAAGGACTCAAATAAGATGTTTATCGTTATACGCATGTCTGAAAAATAATCCAAAAACAGTCCGACATCAGTACTTACCAAGGATCGGTTTTCACAGTTCTAGAACCATTCTGATTCAAACCAGAACACCGAATTACTGCTCTATATCAGTTCAACAAAACCCGAACATGTAAATTTGAACTGCGCACAGTCCTGACAGTTCTTGTACGAACCAGAATAAAGCTATCGATTCTTCTTTTACTGATCCTGGCTATTTGACAATCCAAGAAGAAGAAAGAACATCATACATAACCTAACCTAATAAAAAATCAATCAACTCAATGACAGTTGACGCCACTGACAGCTATTATTCATAATCCGTTAAACCGTTCACCAAAAATAAAAATATTGTGTTCATTCCGTGTTGTTAGGGGTTAGGCTTTGTATAATAAACAGTACCTAACTCATTAAAATAAACTAATAAATTCGTGGTCCGTTAATGTCATTTTTATTCATAAACTGTACGATAATTTTAATACCGATAAAGTAAAGGACCCAAATAAGGTGTTTATCGTTATCGCATGTCTGAAAAATAATCCAAAAACAGTCCGACATCAGTACTTACCAAGGATCGGTTTTCACAGTTCTAGAACCATTCTGATTCAAACCAGAACACCGAATTACTGCTCTATATCAGTTCAACAAAACCCGAACATGTAAATTTGAACTGCGCACAGTCCTGACAGTTCTTGTACGAACCAGAATAAAGCTATCGATTCTTCTTTTACTGATCCTGGCTATTTGACAATCCAAGAAGAAGAAAGAACATCATACATAACCTAACCTAATAAAAAATCAATCAACTCAATGACAGTTGACGCCACTGACAGCTATTATTCATAATCCGTTAAACCGTTCACCAAAAATAAAAATATTGTGTTCATTCCGTGTTGTTAGGGGTTAGGCTTTGTATAATAAACAGTACCTAACTCATTAAAATAAACTAATAAATTCGTGGTCCGTTAATGTCATTTTTATTCATAAACTGTACGATAATTTTAATACCGATAAAGTAAAGGACCCAAATAAGGTGTTTATCGTTATCGCATGTCTGAAAAATAATCCAAAAACAGTCCGAAATCAGTACTCAAGACCAAGGATCGGTTTTCACAGTTCTAGGACCGTTCTGATTCAAACCAGAACACCGAATTACTGCTCTAAATCAGTTCAACAAAACCCGAACATGTAAATTTGAACTGCGCACAGTCCTGACAGTTCTTGTATGAACCAGAATAAAGCTATCTATTCTTCTTTTACTGACCCTGGCTATTTGACAATCCAAGAAGAAGAAAGAACATCATACATAACCTAACCTAACCTAATAAAAAATCAATCAACTCAATGACAGTTGACACTACTGACAGCTAGTATTCATAAACCGTTAGACCGTTGACCAAAAATAAAAATATTGTGTTCATTCAGTGTTGTTAGGAGTTAGGGTTAGTTGTAACAAAGTTGTTGTGCATTAATATAATAATATTGTGAAAAAACCCAACGTGGAAATTAAGCCAGTATTATTTATTAATTAAGAAAATGAAGATCAGTTGTTCCAGTCCTTATAATGATGTTAGTATGGCATTTATATTTTATTTGTATATATTATGTTGATTTTTCATCAAACAGAAAAAAGTGTAGTAGTAAACAAACAAATCTGCAACAGTTCCTGGTTTGGTTTTTTCTTTTTGAAAAGTCCCGGGCTTATCGTGGAATAAAAAGAACAATTTCTTCTATCGTTATCGATAATATACCAGTTTCATTTTCGACCTTCTTAAAAATTCTGAATTAAACTAAGGCGGGTTTAGCCAACTAATAATGGATAGTGCATAATGCATAAAGAATAATGCTCAATACATAGTGCATAATCGATAATTCACAACAAAATATAGGTGTTTATCCAACTCATAACTTTTATGCATAAAGCGAAAAGTGACAATTGACTAGACAGCAGGTTAACCTATTACCATTGTCTTTAAAGATAATGCTTTTACTTTGTGTTGGACTTATTTATGTTTTAATAGCTTTCAAATTAAAAATTCTGTTAATTATCACATTTTCAATTATTATTTAGTTTATTTTGTAAATTGAGGTTATGTAAGTGTTTATAATTTATTTGCGGCGCATGCGTAGTGATATTTTTTGCATAATTTAGTGCATAAAGTTGAAAGTTCCCAACCTTATGCATTATGAACGAAAATTATGAATTATACACTATTCGTTGTATAAACAGGTACATGTAAATGCCATGTTTTAAAAATTATCCATTATGCACTAAAATTATGCATTATGCATTATTAGTTGGCTAAACCCGCCTTAATAAGCATTAACTGTTTACAAAGGTTGTAAGAAATTCCAATATTTACTCGAATTAGTATTATTAGATTTGTTAGTTTCTTAAATTTTTTAGTTTTACAATGTTTAACATATGCTCTTTTCCTAGGTGATACCTATGTCAGAGGAGTTACGCAAAGCCCTCTACAGTTCAGGTACGCCTTCGTTAGACATTGACATCTCCCCACCGGAACTCGTGGGCACCACTGAAATTTTGACAGATTACCATCGAGAGTGTTTTTGTCGCCATCTGCCTGCTCGAGCTGAAGGTTATGCATGGACATTGGTGTTCAGTACCAGTCAACATGGTTTTAGTTTGAACAGTATGTATAGGAAGATGCACAAATTGGAATCGCCTGTTTTGTTGGTTATTGAAGATACCGACAATAATGTAAGTAGTTATTATAAAATTTAATTAAATAAAGAAATCTCTTCACTCTTTTTCTGGTCGCCCGTATTCAGGCTCCCGGATTTGTATCCTGTCAACTATTCTGTCCAACTTCTCAAAGGTCTTCGAATCAATTCTTCATGATAAAATATTTCAGCAAATAAAAAATCGGATTATTTTGGAACAATATGGATTTTTTCATAGGCGATCTACTACGACAAATCTAGTTGAATTCCTACAGGCGGGAATTCCTGCTGTTGGTTTGGGCAAACAGGTCGATGTTGTCTATACAGATTTTTCGAAGGCTTTTGACAAGCTTAACCACAATGTAATAAAAAATAAAATGAACGGGATTGGGTTTCATGAGAGCCTAATAACTCTCTTTGACTCATATTTATCAAATAGACGCCAGTTTGTTGAGTATGGTGGCTTTAGATCTCCTGAGTTCGTGGTCACTAGCGGTGCTCCACAGGGAAATAACCTGGCTCCACTGATTTTAACGACATTGTTCACGAGTCAATGTCTCTTATTCGCGGATGATTTGAAGGTATTTCGGACTATCTCAGAACCTTCCGATTGTTGACCGCTGCTGACCTGGGCGTGCTTTTCGACTCTAGTCTTTCATTTGTGCCTCATGTGGCTGCTAGGACTGGTGAAGCTGTGAGATCCTACGGTTTTATCGTGAGAAGCTGTAGGAGTTTTCATAGCATTGATGCGTTGAAAGTTTTGTATAACTCTTTTGTGCGTTCGAAGCTCGAATATTGCTCCTTGATTTGGTACCCGATCTATCAGATTCATGTGCGGAATGTTGAGAGTGTCCAAAGAAAGTTTTTGAAATACCTTTCATTTAAGGTAGACGGTATTTATCCTGACAGAGGGATTGAATATACGTTGTTGCTGAACAAGTTCAATTTCAAGAGTTTGGAGTTTAGAAGAATGTTTTTTTCTCTAAAATTTTTGTATGATCTTTTACATAATAGAATCGACTGTTCTGAACTCCTGGCTCAAATAAATTTTAACGTGCCCAGACTTGGCGCCCGCAATCCTTTAACTTTCTACTCTCAGCGCCCTTGCACTAACCTCTATACAAAATCGCCCGTATATGTCATGTGTAATAATTTTAATTTGATTTGCGCTGACTGTGACATTTTTAATTGTTCAAAGGAAGCACTTAGGAGGGCTGCTCTGACTGTTTGTGCGTCGTAGTTTCTCTTTTTGTTCTTGTTAATTGTTTAATTAGTGTAGATCAATCATGTTTTACTTTTAATGGATTGCTTATTGTGTTATGTATAATATTTTGTTTTTTTTTTTTGTGGAATTACCTATTGTATTATAATTTTGCTCTGTTAAGGGAGAAATCTGTTGAGCAATAAAGGCTATTATTATTATTATTGTAACGCTCTACAGAGCGATCTGAATGTTTTGGCAGAATGGTGTGTGGAAAACAATCTACCACTGAATATCAGCAAATGCAAATGTTTAACAATGTCTAAATGCCGTAGTCCACATGAATTCGATTATCGGATATACGGTGCTTCCTTAGCTAGATGTGTGCTTACCAGGGATCTTGGGATCACAGTGGATTCTGATCTATCGTTCAATGATCATATAACGGGTATATGTGGCTGTGCTCTGCGTAATTTGGGATTTATACTGAGAGTTACTTCGGGATTTGAGAACATCGATTGTCTTATCGCCCTTTACTATGCACTAGTTAGAAGCAAGCTTGAATATGCCTCAATTGTATGGTCTATATACCAGACCCATATTCTAAAACTTGAGAAAATACAACGCAAATTTTTAAAGCATCTTTGTTATAAAATTGATGGTCATTTTCCTTCACGAGGTATCGAACATAGACAGCTGCTCGACAGATTTATTAATGTCGATTCTCTCGAATTTCGGCGAGTGTTCAGTTATCAACTATTTCTATTTAAACTGATCAATTCTCTGATTGACTGCCCCCGACTTCTTTCGCAATTAAATTTTAACGCCCCTCAATACCATTCTCGTAACCCCTATTTATTTCAACCACCCCGATTTCGCCACAATTATGAAGGGAAAACACCACTGACAAGGGATTGCACGCTATGTAACGGTTGGTTCTTAAATATACATGTAAATTATTTCGGCGGAAGTGTTTCCTCCTTTAAACGGGAACTAGGAGAGTATTTAAGGCCAGTCCATTTGTAGATGTTTTTCTGCATCATTGCTGTTGATGACGGTTCTAATCTTTCACGTGTATTTAATTTATAATAATTAATTTATTCCATTGTCATATATATTTTTTTGTATTTTTGTGTTTTTTTGATATTTCTGGATAATTTATGCATAATATGTTTTGTCTTGTAATTGGGCGTAAGCCTGTTAGACATAATAAAGATTATTATTACCAAAATCTTGTTTCAGGTATTTGGAGCCCTAACATCATGTTCTCTGCATGTGTCCGATCATTTTTACGGCACGGGGGAGTCGCTACTATTTCGGTTCACGCCCGAATTCCAAGTGTACAATTGGACGGGTGAGAATTTGTATTTTATCAAAGGCAACAACGAATCCTTGAGTATTGGTGCTGGCGATGGTAAATTCGGTCTATGGTTGGACGGTGATCTCTATTTAGGCCGATCGGAGAAATGCAAAACATATGGAAATGATCCACTGACGCCCAAAGTGGATTTCGTAGTGAAAACGTTGGAATGTTGGGCATTTATATCAAGTTAAAAATTAGACATGAATTATTTTTGGTAATTATGTTATTGTTGTTGAGGAGTATTTGATGATCAAAAAGAATATTAATAATATCGTCTAAAATAATAATAGAATAATAATATATAAATAAAGAAAATATTTGGTTTTAATATCATACAAATTATATTATTGGTGCTTTTGATATGTTGTATAATATTATAATATTTTTGAAGGTCGTCGAATAAGGAGAAGTAAATTATTTTATTTATGTGAATGGATTGAGACATCATTTATTAGACACCTACAAAGAAAATTAATAATTACAAAAACCAATTGATTCTTTTTGTCTAATTTCATGAAAACGAGCGGGATCCAGAATTTAACGAACTAGCCCTATAATTTATGTTAGAGACATTTAAACCCCATTTATATGATGATACTTTTGTTCTTAATTAATATTGTTACAAACCACAATATTAAGCATAAGCGGGAAGGGATCCCGAAAATTATTTTAAAGCTTTTAGAAACTTATGGTGTTTCCTATACTCAGAACAAGTCAATTATTAAAAATAAATTTATTTAAAATACTGTGAACATTCTGTTCTGCCAAGTATAACTGATGTTATTAGCCCAAACGATTAACTTTTCACAGGAATCTTGTCTTACGGGAATATTTTTGTAAACAAACAGTATATGCGACCATCACAACAGTTACAGAAATATTTTATATTACCATCGCAGTTTGTAATCCTGAAGAAGTGCTGATAAGAGCAGGAAACGTCGCGAATGAAAACTATACCAAACTTAAGTTTGGAGATTTCTTCTTCTTTTAGATTTCGGTGAAAGATCATTGGAACTGAGTCCCCTACGCCGTACAGAACCCTATTTTCTTCTTTATGTCAGTGTTATAATACGCTCTCAACAGTGTTGAGTATTTTGTCTTTCTTCTATGAAGAAAACAAAATTTTTGGCAACAAACTAATTAATTGCTTTTCAAAATATTGGCCTTTATGGTCGAACCAGTTCTCAAAACATTTTCATCACTGTCTTACTCTCTTGTATATCAAAAACATGTTCTTGAAGGCTTGCACCGCTTTTTGAGGTGATGAAAATCGCTGAGCATTTTCTTCTTTAAATAGTGAACTGTTTCACGTGCCGTGTGCTTGTCATGATGAATAATAATACAATGTTTTCGATTTGTCTGATTTTGTAAAGGGTTTTCCAATAAGAGTGATATGATTTCTTTAAAAAAAACACACTTATTGTTAAGGAAATTCAAAAGTTTTTTTTATGGAATGTGAAGTACAATCGATACAATTAAGTTCTAAATAAAACGTCATTCAAATGGCTTCCACGACTTCTTCTGCAGGAACGAATTCGATGACCCCAATTTTCGAGCACTTTTTCCACTAAATCAAGTCGTATGTCATGAATGGCACGTTCAATATTGACTTGTAAAGCTTGAAGAGAGTCTGGTTTATTTCGAAAGACCAATGATTTTCAAACAACCCCACAAGAAATAGTCTAATGGTGTTAAATCACAACTTCTTGGAGGCCATTCAATATCACAATTTTTTGAAATAATCGAATCTCCAAACTTTTCTCGCAATAATTCAATTGTTGCATTTGCTGTGTGGCACGTAGCCCCATCTTGCTGTAACTAAATGTTGTCAAGATCAACTTCTTCCAAAATCGGCCATAAATAGTTGGTTATCATCGATCTATATCGCTCTCCATTTACAGTAACGGTGTTACTAGCATCATTTCGAAAGTAGTACGAACCGATGATTCCACCAGACCAAAAACCACACCAAACTGTCAATTTAGGTGAATGTAATGGTTTTTCATGAATAATTTGTAGATTTTCTTCGCACCAGAATCGACAGTCTTGTTTATTTACCGCACCACTCAGATAAAAGTGTGCCTCATCGGAGAAGATGATTTTCTTAAAAAAAATCGTTATCGTTTTCAAGTTGTTCCAAGGCAAAATCAGCAAATTCACGACGTTTACGGTGGTCCAATGGCTTCAGTTCTTGAGTGAGAACAATTTTATACGGATGCAAATCCAAATCCTTTCTCAAAATCCGCCAGGTTGTGCTTTGAGACAGTCCCAATTGTTGAGAACGTCTTGGAATCGACAAATTGCGGTCTTCAGCAACACTTGCCTGAACGGCAGCAATATTTGCATTACTTCGGGCGGTTCTTTGTCTTATTGGCACTTGAACAATATGTAAAGAAAATGTACGCTCAAAATTTTCAACATTCGACGAAGAGCGAGCACACTTGGACGATTATTACGACCATAAAATGGCAAAAGCGCACGAAAAGTTGCAATTGGAGAACGATTATCGAATGACAGATCATGACATATTACAAATAGCCGCAACGTCGCTTCAAAATCATATCATCCCTATTGGAAAACCTCATATATGAGTTTTCGCAAAAAATTGCTGTATACCTTTCAGTGTTAACTGTTCTTCGATTCTCTTAAAGGAATTGTTGCGACGTATCCAGTACAGCAAGCGATAATTTTCAAATAAATGTTCATACAAAATCAAATGTATTTAGCCTCTATCTCACTGTAGGTGGCATGCTGATCTTGTTCTAACATTTTGCGTATTTCTCATTAACAAAGTAGTCGTTTGTAAAAATATAAAAGGTGACCCTCTTAAACTATACAATTAACCAATTTTAGTTGATGACACTACACACACATTATTACGTCGTGATTGCTTGCGTAGCTCTCCAAAGTTTGTGTTGTTTCCTCGGTATTATTTATTAGTTATAATACCAACTTCAAGAGAATTATTTGGGACTGGAATTATATTATTTCTTATGCGATGAGTTTTTTAAGAAAAATAAAAAAAAAAAACTTGCAAATGTCTTATTAGAATAAACTTCTCGTGCATCTCCTCTTACATTAACGAAATGCGGTGTAGGTTCAGTTGTGGAGGGCAAAATGAACAGTAACATCGATTATTACTATATACAACAAAGAAATGAAATAAAGTAACATGTACGAATTAAAAAAATTCCGTGTCACAAGTGGGATTTGAACCCACATCTCCCGATTGCCCGTCAAGTGTTTTGACCAATTAAACTACCGTGGCACATGTATGGAACTTCTCTTTGTACATTGTATATGCCTTGCTTCCTATGTGCTGTGCTACGTGTCGGTCTTTAATTCAAAGACTACAAACTGGTAATGTTATTTATCTTTTGCTAATCGCAAATAAATTATATATAAACAAAGATATTCAACTAAGTTGACAGCGTATAGTATATCATCGATATACAAACTAACCTAATATTGTATATCGATGATATACCATACGCTGTCAACTTAGTTGAATATCTTTGTTTGTTTATATATAATTTATTTGCGATTAGAAATATCATTGCACTATGGAAGTGTGTAGTCTTTGAATTAAAGACCGAGACGTAGCACAGCACATAGGAAGCAAGGCATCTACGAATTAAAGAAGTTCCATACCGGTGCCACGGTAGTTTAATTGGTCAAAACACCTGACCGGCAATCGGGAGATGTGGGTTCAAATCCCACTTATGTCACGGAATTTTTTGTAATTCGTACAGGTTATTTTATTTCATTGCTTTGTATATATATAATAACACGAACAGAAATCCTCAGTTCATATAAAGGTGCCTCCTCATTTGTAACAAAACCCCGAATAGTAATAACGTCACTAACATGTTCTTGACACGGCAAGCGCAAACAATTCCGTTTAGTCTTAGGAACGTGTCATCCCTTTGATGCGGGACCCAAAAACCGACAAGCTTTGGATAACATCGATGTTACGAAGAAACACGACGTTGTTACGTGTCACAGGCTGCTCGTCCCGAAGTTAATGCCTGAACAAAGTATCTCTCAAATTTTGATTCTTAAAGATTAATAATAAAATGTGCTAAATTTGTGTCTTTTGCTGATTTAAAAAAATGAAATTCCCCAATACGCCAATTAAAGACAGCTGTATGTTCCCTATTTTTAATAAAAAAAAAACAATCGAGAAAATATTGCTATTTTGTTCGTCACAACTTGACCCACCTAACCCATTAAGGTACGCCTATGAAAAAATAGCATTGAGGAATAGTCAGGATAAGGTACGACCTTTAGATTTACCAGAAACTCCTTTTTCTAACTGGATTTAGTACTACAAAAAAAAACAGAGAGTGAATGAAGATTGTGATATGTATATTATTGAATTCGATATTATGATTTGCATTTTCGAAAAAATAAATAATTTAATATATCATGTTATAGAAAAATATTTGTGTTACCATTATGTTTTACCTAATAAGTACAAGTTAACATTTTTATTTTGATATCAGTTGTTTTTTATTATATTATAATATATTAAAAAAAATCAACAGACATCAAGATAATTTATTGAGAAATTATAAAAAAAATAAAATATTAAACAATTATGTATGTATATTTTTATAATAATAATATTAGTAATGATATGAATAATATTAAAATTATTGTTGTATAGAACAAATCATTATTAATAAATAATAATAATTATTAATTTATTAGTTATACATAATATTAATGTGTTAATTTAAATTGAGATTTTTGTAGAACTGCTATTATTATAACTCTAGAATATTATCATATATATAAAAAAAATAAACCTATTATTGTCCTAAATAAATAATTACCTATACAGATAATTAGTTATTAATTAATTAGTAGCTGATTAGTTATGCAAAAAAAAAAAAATAGTTGTTAATGTGTGCCTCATTTTTGAGAGTAGTAAATACTGTATAAAAGTAAACAAATTTGCCATATTTATTCTAATTGTTTCATATTATATTGTTTTTGTAGCCCAGACAAATTAAAATTAGTTGTCATCAAGATTATAATATGTAGTTTTAATGCTTATTTAAAACTTTGCATTATAATTTAAAAGATTGACATTAAGCCTGTCATTATGTGTGACATTAGTGACAAGATGTCAAACTTTTATTCATAACTCTGTGCTTGAGATGTCAATTGTCAATGTTAAATAGATTGTTGCGAGCGTACTTATTGACAGTTATGTAAAGAACTAAATTTTTAGAAAGATTTGCGTGACAAGTGCGTCAAACATTGCAACATGTGCGATACACCTTGGATAATCTGGAATGCATTTGATTTCTGGAGAACGTGTAGTAGTATAAAAAAATGTACAATTTAATTTCCTCAAAGAAACATAAATCCATTGCTACGATAATAATTAAATAAGCGCCTAATAAACGTTTAGAATTAAAAAAAAAAATATTTTTTGCGTCAATTAGAAGCATAATATTTATATATAAAATATTTTATAGGGAAAAAATATAGATACCTACTTGTATATAATATAATAACATAGAATCATATCATTTGTCAATTCTCAAAAACTAGGACTTAGATAAACTATTAAAGCCAATATTTATTTTTAAATTTAATTAATTTGCTATGTTTCTTGGTTTGTTAAAAAATATCTGAACTATTTTTCCTATAGATTCAAGCCTGAAGAAGGTAGAAATTTTATAAAAAAACGTCGCCAAGAATCTAATCTTTAGTAATTTTTATTGCCTCATCCGATCAGTTGTAAAGGAGAATAGAAACTTAGAATTTTGGAGATAACCGAAAATTGGAACCTATAAAATATTAGATATACACGTCTCCCATAATGTTCGCTATATGCAGGACATTTTTTTTATTACTGTTATTTAAACAAAAAGAATTTTTTTAGATTGTCTCGTAACCTACGAAAATAAAATTTTAAATTACCAATAGTTGAAAGCTCGCTCAGAATGTCATTGATTTTTCAAAAATAGTCATCTTTGCATGTTTTATGCGACGGGTTAGCAAATATAGACATATATACAGGGTGTCCGTAAACTAACGGAACGGCGATTATTTTCAAAAAGGTACATTTTTAAAAGAAACGCCGAGACACGTCAGTTTTGATTTATGTTTAGCACTTTTGTCGCCTACGTATTTCATTCGAAATCTGCCGCATGGCAGTGCCACCCCTATTTTTAGGGCACGTTTGAGTTACTGTTGCCGTTTTGAGTACAATAATGTGCCACGTCTGGGGGGTAACATTTTTTTTGAGAAATGGCAGGATTTCCTAACAAAGTCATATTTTATTTTTCGTATTTTGACCTACGTTACTCTCTATAACCGCCCGATTTGAACCTCTTAGACATCTCAAAAGCCATGTTTATCTAAATAGGCCACAAAATTTAGATGAATTAAGGCACCGGTACGGCATGTAAAACGACACGTACAACGCGACATTTCGAAGGTTAAATAACAGTAATTAAAAATTTCCTATCGAAGATCGTGAGGGATACATTTTCATAAATTATATGGAAATTAAACACTGTCACATCCACCAAATTATTTTATAAATAAAACCTATTAAAATAGGTCATCAAACCATGTTTTGACAGAATTGTCAAAACATGTTTCGGCCCCAGCAAGGGTCATCATCAGTTGCACAAGTACATATCATATAACTTAGTGGAAAGAAAAAATTGTTCTTTTGTTTTAAACAATATCTAACATTTAACTTAAATTTAAGTCAACATGATTGGGGTTCGTAAGGAAGCACCCAACAAAACAACATTTTTTTTCTTTCCACTAAGTTATATATGTACTTGTGCAACTGATGATGACCCTTGCTGGGGCCGAAACATGTTTTGACAGAAAGGTTTGATGACCTATTAAATAAAATAATTTGGCGGATGTGACTGTTAAATTTCCATATTATTGGACGTCCACAGCAGTATGGACTATTTCATAAATTGTTGAGTTGATTTAGATCCACGCAATATTGGTGCGAAATAATGACCGATGTAAATGTGACGTTTCGAATTAATGAGTTTTTTTCTTAATAAAAACAAAAATATCACGAAACATAGAAAACTTCAAAGTATTTCTCAAAGAAAATGACACTGCTCTATAAATGATTTTGGGTTCAAGACTGGGAATTGTGAAGATTATATTAGAATTGAAAAAAAAATCTGTACAATTTATTATAAAATAGCATATTATTAATAATTGTTTTTTGAATTGTTAATAACGAAATATATATTACGCTGACTGCATGGCAAACATATGTCGCTTAGTCTTTAAGTCATTGTTAAATAAAATAGTATTTTTTTTTTTTGACTACAAAATAAAAAAAATATATTACAAATCATATAGTTTAGTCATTTTAGATGTTACCTAATTTTAAAATATATTTTTTTGAATAATTTTATGATGGGTTGAAAAGATATTCAAGTACAAAATTTTTCAAAAATAAAAAAGAATTTTGCAGAAGTTATGGGTAAAAAAAATTAAGCCTGGCGTTTTGCTACCAGCTGCTAATCTCCAGTACTGTATTAAATTTTACTAGTACCTAGTAGGGAACATAGGCAATAGGCAAAAAACTGCAATGTTAAAAGTTCAGAAGCCAAATTGCACTGAATATATCAAGGATGAAGCATTCACATTCTTTTACCAGCCGTTCTTATCCTTGTAGCGCTGTTTCGCACAAAACTTCGATTAGCCTACAAAATGTTTAGTAAATTTGAAAAAAATTGGTTGTGTCGTCTCAAAATTAACGAAACAATTTTAATAGTTATTATAAACTAAACGTAACAAACTAACTAGTTCCTCGCTCTCATGAATTTAACGTTTCATTTTCAATCTTAGAAATCTTAATGACAGAACAGTTTTCTTTATCGTGCCTCGTTTTGGTTCTAATAAAGCGAGTAGGTACAACGTAATTGCTTTGAGTCATCCATTACCAAACGTTGCCATAAAATCCTTCTTCGATTGCCGCCTCAAAATCTCAATCCATTTCTCGATAACGATGGTATTCTCAGGATAGCTTGATCAATTCACAATAATTGTACTTTTCTGAAAAAAAATCTGCTCTGCCTACTAGAACAAATCGAATTCGTTTAAGCATTGATCAATATCATCGTCGTTATTGCCAAGTTGGTTTGCAAGCTTTTAGATGTCTAAATGTATCTAAACATTCCACCCCGACAGGGGTGGAATTTGCAGGCCAGTTTCATAGAAGTAACACCAGATCTATCTACTGAATCTTTTCCAGCAGCTTTGTGTAGAATTATTGCTCGAAAAGGAAGAAATTTTTGTTGAATTGAACTCAATAGGTTTATGAAACATGGAGTTGTAGAGGTGAAATTGGTGGAATTTGGAAGGTGAAGATTAAAAAAGGATAACCTGGCCGCTGCTCAACTAATCTTTACCAAATTTGGTACAAAAATACAAATTTTGAGGAAAAGAGTAGATTTTGCACAGACGTAGGTGAAGGGAATAAAAAGAGGGTCAAAGCTTGAAAAAATCATATTCGCTAGAAAATAAATGAAAAAAACTAGGACATGTTCTTTCAATGAATCGTGGTATAAAAATATCTGTGATATAACGTGATTCGGGGAGTTCATAGAAGGGTTTTTTTTTTTGAAAGGGTCCGTACGACTTAAGTCTCCGGTTTCACTGCAGCCTCATGAGCTTATTGTGAAAAATCCCCGTATAATATTCCACCCAATCCAGCAGCCCTATACCCTCCACTAACTTGTGGAGTTCAGTTATGTGTTGGGTGTCAATATCTGCTGGCGCAATCAGCGAATGCCCAAAGATAGCGTGTCTTCTTCGTTGTAACACACTCACATATTACATGGTAAGCTGTTTCAACTGCCACATTACACAATCTGCATTGCAGGTCCCCATTGTACAGCCCCATCTTATTTATGTGGTCTCTCAGAGCGCAATGCCCAGTAAGGAGTCCCATAGTTATTCGCATCTGACTCCTGCTTAATGATAGCAGTTTTTCAGTGCGTTTTGTTGCGGCACCAGGTATAAACCTCTTCCCATGCTCCTGCTTGGGAATATGTTCCCAATATCTCTGGTGCTCGCTTTTGGCCCAGAACTTGAGTCATAGAAGGGTTAAAAAGTAGATATTTCTCGAGTTTTAAATATCGTTCTGTTCTTATTACTTTGGAAAATATCGTCAATTAGCAACTGGCCAACTGGCTATATTCTGTTAGTTACTGTCTTACTATCATTTTCCAGATCTAACAAATCCCATTGTATCTTGCTTTATAGTAAAGCGATATTCAAACGACAGTTGAAACTATATATTTATAAATATCTATTAACAAAACTACTTTATTCAAAAATTAGAAAAAAAAAATTGCTAGAGCTGGCATTCGAACCCTGAACTTTCCGAATGCGAAGCGCACGCTCTATCAATGACGCCAAAAACCCTTTACTGTATTATATGTAATAAGAGTTATGGGCGCAAATATCAAAGGTCGCTGTAAAGCAGCAAAATGCTTTAAAATGATGTATCACTCGACCCCTACTGCTATTTGAAAATTTGGCGGTTGTGTTCACCCCTATCACAGGGCTAAAGCGATTTCAACCAAAAACTAATGGGTTCATCCTAGGACTCCCTCAAACTCAATTGGTTAAACCGTTTAGGTGCTATCGGGGAAGAATACTTACAGACAAACGGAATTCCATCTGGAAATAGTCTTAATCGCCTCAAGGAACTTGCGCATTTGCAATTTTCGCATTTTTTTTAGCGCGTTCAAAATACGTTTTCTACGACTGTCTTTAAATCCCTTATTATATGTTCAATCATGATTTGAAAATGTAGTACATTGTACTGCTGTTTCTCATTTACCCGTGCACAATAAATATTTCCCACTAGTTGGCTAGCAACTAGTGCACGGGTAAATTTCCTGGTAATGACAAAAGTAGCGTCGGGCATGAAAAACACCATAGCAACGCCGACCAAATATGTGTCATTTCATGTTCGTTGCACAATATACTAATTCCCTAAGCGGGAAAGTAAAAATAAAGCGGGAAAGCATTTATTGTTATTTAGAAAGCAACAATTACAAATTGAACCTTTCGCGCTTTTGGTGGTGCGGTGAATTTCGTCGAGGTGTTTTTTCTTTAACGAAAAACGGGTTCTATATTGAAATGAAAAGATAACTAAAACCACGTTGAAATAATAGTACTTGTAGGTTTATTTACTATTTTAATATTTAAAGTTAATTGTTTATTATTAAAAAAATTATAACAGCAACACCAAACACTATGATACGGTAATTAAAATTTGCTTTATCGTATTAATCACTGTCATCGTGTCGCCTTGACTTCTTCTTTTTATGCGATCGATGGCCAGGGCTGCGCGATCGCGATCTGTGCTTTCTCGATTTGCTTCTTGATCTCTCTCGTCGTCGAGATCTGAAAGAAATTTCGTTGAGAACTATTACAAATTATCTGTCTGAATTGCTAAAAATGTTTCAATTTCATCGTGGAACTTGTTCTGTCGCATTTTCAAAAGTAATCTGTGTGGGTACAAACATAATAGAACATAATATTAAAGGATGTTGGTTAGAAGAGAGAACATGAAAAAGGCGGGAATTTGAATAAACTTCAACAGAAGTCTAATTACAACAAGATGTTTTTGATGACATCTAGTTCTGGTTTTAGCCTTGAAGTATATGTTATCAATTTCGAAACACCTTCGATCTTCTTCGTCACTGCCCAAATCAACTTGCACGTAAATAAGTGATCGACAATTTTAACTATTTCAATTTAAACTTACTTTTCCCTATCATGATCTCTAGGTCGTTCCGATCGACTCCTCGACTCCCTCTCTCTGTCCCTTTCCCGATCCCTAGAAGGACTTCGACGACTCGGTGAATACCGTTGGGAGGGTGAAACATCACGCCGTGGATGCGGTGGTCCCATCTGTGCCCCACCTTGAGGTGGCGGACACATCTGAGGCGGGGCACCCGTTAGCGTTTTTATATCAGACGGTGTCCAATTAGGATTCGCTTGAGCTAAAACGGTTTATTATTAGAACATTTGATTATAACGGAATTGTGACAAGTTTCCTTACCCCATTGTGAATCTTGTGTCGGTTCATAACCATAAAATGGTTCTGGTTCTGGATTGAAACCATAGGTTGGCTCGAAGGGTTCATAAGCAGCAGCAGGTGGTGGAACGCTCATGTCAGGGAATGCATTTGGTTTGCGGCTGTATTCCCGTCTATCCGCCGTCATAACCTATAATTATTTTAACATAGGAAAATTGTAAACAAAAACAGAAATTATTTGGGTCTAATAACTGGTTGGAATGATTATGCCATGTATTAACAAAGTCCCTTTTAACATAAAAAAAAACATTCAAAACCTACAAGACTAACACAAATGGAGTTGTAATAAGGTCTTTTCACGAAAAATGGTGCTTAAAATACGAGGCACGTTTTTTTAGTAAGTACCGTTTTGCGATTCCGCCGCCGCAGCGCTACGGTCGGCGTTCCGCGCATGCGCGCTGGTTACCTACATCTCTTGTCTACGCACTGACGCCATTACAGTCTGATTCCTCATTGTGTACGTTGTTTACTGCGTGTTTAAGATGCCTCCGACAATCTTGAGTCCCGCCGATTGTGAAGTACGGGCTGTTATACGATTTCTTAGTGCTAAAGGCGTAAAACCGATCGATATTCATCGTGAGATACAGACAAAACATTATGAGTGATGGAATGGTAAGGAAATGGGTGAGAGCATTTAAAGATGGCCGCACAAATGTGCATGATGAAGAACGGAGAGGGCGTCCTTCGGTCGTTAATGAAGATTTGGTGTAGAAAGTCGAGGAAAAGGTGAGAGAAAACAGTCGCTTTACAATTTCATCAATGTGCGACTGCTTTCCTCAATATTCTCGTAGTGTTTTGTATCGCATTGTGACCGAGAACTTGAATTACCGGAAATTGTGTTCACGTTGGGTTCCAAAAATGTTGACGGATTTGCACAAAACCCAACGTTTAGGCAGTGCATTGACTTTCCTTGAGCGGTACCACAATGAAGGTGAAGATTTTTTAGACCAAATTGTTACTGGTGACGAAACATGGGTGGCCTACGTCACACCAGAATCGAAACAGCAATCCATGGAATGGCGACATTCATCATCACCCAAAAGAGTGAAGTTTAAGCAAACAATTTCTGCCCGGAAAATCATGTGCACAGTTTTTTGAGACAGAAAAGAAGTATTGCTAGTGGAGTTTCTGCCTCGTAATGAGACAATCAATGCAGCGTCTTATTGTGAGACATTGAACAATCTGCGTCGTGCAATCCAGAACAAAAGACGTGGCAAGTTGAGTAAGGGTATCGTTTTGCTGCATGACAATGCCCGTCCACATGTGGCTAATCGGACCAAAGATCTCATCAAATCTTTTAAATGGGAAACTCTAGATCATCCTCCATACAGCCCTGATCTGGCGCCCAGCGACTACCATTTGTTCCTGCACTTGAAGAAACACCTGGCTGGTCAGCGTCTTCAAGACGATAACGAAGTCAAAACATTTGTGATACAGTGGTTAACAACTCAGGCGGCAGAATTTTATGAGGAGGGTATTCAAAAACTGGTGCCACGTTATGACATTGCCTCAATATTCACGGAAATTATGTAGAAAAGTAGATTAAGGTACAGGCTTTCATGTAAAAACAAAATTATTGCGATATCTTTGCACGTCTTTTTTTAATTCCAAAACGGTACTTACTTAAAAAACATGCCTCGTATATAACGGATTGCCCAATGATGTCAAGACTATGCAATATTCACGGAAATTATGTAGAAAAGTAGATTAAGGTACAGGCTTTCATGTAAAAATAAAATTATTGCGATATCTTTGCACGTCTTTTTTTAATTCCAAAACGGTACTTACTTAAAAAACATGCCTCGTATCTGTACAGACAAACAAAAAATTTCCAAATATCAATAACATACTCGCAAAACAAGAACTATTTATGTGATCAGTTCGATAAATATCTAAACTAAGCCCCATTTTACTGAACAGCACGCTCCAATAGGGGCTGAAATGTTCAGTACCTAAACGGCAACAACAACGGCTTTTAAGTACTGAATATTTCAGTGTATTTCTTTGCAACATTTCATATTCTCAACTCCCAATTTTGTCCTATTTTAATAATAAAAAAAAATATTTTGAATCGCTAAAAAACTCAATATATTTATAAGACCATTTAGTGATCGTCTGACCATGGAGCACAATCAACAAGGACTTAACATTGCTGTGACTTTGACGCTTTGAAATACAAACAAACGACGATCTTTTTCAAGCCGCACACGCTCGGTTATTGATTGTAATACTGCCATATGTACGGCGATATTTGTCGTATGTATTCTGCGTATTTTTGTCCCTTTTTGGGACAACCGCAAAAAGATTGCTGTAAGCCGGCGAGTTTGCATACAATTATGACCGCAGATGGGATGTTTATGGGACAAACCTAGTGTTTATGTGACGTTATATACAAGCTGTAACGAGGGTGCTATTTTCAATCAAATTGATTGATAAGAAATAAAATGTACTAAATTTTTTACCTGAATTGTGTTCATTTTGGGAGGTTCGTGGGGTTTCGGCGGCATAGGAGGCCGTATGTTATTCATACCTAAAATGGACACCAACAAAAATAAGATCTATGTAACAACCAAACTAATTACTGAGAAATTTGTAAATGAATTCATTTACAAATTGCCTTAGCATGATAAATTTCCTCACAATAACCACACACTTCAGCTGTTGATTATGTCTGAATAATTTTCGATAAATAACAGCCCTGTTGTGTTTATTATTTATTTAAACATCAAGAAGACTGTTAACGAGAAATTCGTGTATTACCAAATACCTAATGAATAAAACTCCGACCGTCTTTCATTAGATAGGTACGTATTTTTTTATAAGTTAATAAAAAAACTTAAAGGTAAATTGCTTACCTGCGAAATTTGGATTATATTTAATATTGTCATTCATCATAATATTCATTGGTCTTGATGGCAATCCTATTGCATTTAATGGAACAATCCCAACCCCAGTTTCAGAAACTCTTATTCTTTTCTGTCTTTCACAATACGCTTTCCACGTGTCCTCATTAAAACCATAATTAAAATAATCAGTAATATCGGCACCAGGCTTCCGCCAAGGCTTATCCTCAATAGTGTCTATATTATAGTCATTCGCTGGAACTCCATTGATTATTCCAATCTGTTCAAATTCTTCTACATTAAATTTACTTGCAACTTGATTTATGGTTTTATTTTTATCACCAATTGTCGTGGTTAAACCACCACGTTTTATATTTACTGGAGCGTATGAGGTTGGGGTCTTAATATCCCCAATAACGACATTAATATCGTCATCGCTCTCATCATCTTCTAAGTCTTCCTTATCACTATCATCTCCGTTTTGTTTCAGCTCGCCATCTTCAGCATCATTTTCTACAGGAGTATTTTCACTGTCTACCTCCTTTTCGAGACCTGGTGGACCTTCATCTTCAATTTGATTTGTAGGCGTCTAAAAACATTTTCATGTATATATCATTGAGGTTATGTATTGTATTTTGTAGTTAAGTTTGTACCTGGGAATCTTCTGCAACCGGTTCGTTTGTTTCAATTTTCGATTGTGGATCATTTTCTGTGGATTCAGTTGCTTCATTTTGTAATTCTGGCGGGTTTCCATCGTTATTATCGCCATATAACCACTGTTCATCATTTTCAAAACTTTCTACGTCCTCTGCCATTTTTATTTTTATAAATGGACGATTGTACCGGACTGAAGTTAGCTTGTCAAAATTCTCACATCAGCTGCTTTTCTGCTTTCATCGACAAAAATTTTATTCCACAGATATAGAGGAAGGAGAGTAAGTTTGACAGATGCGAGAAATATATTAGGCTGCCATGTTCCACCATTGACAGTGGCGTATCGTCTTAAGAGGTGCAAATTAAGTATGAAAAAAAAGTTTGTATACATTTTTTTACGAATCGTGACTACCAGTTTTCAATATGCTTTTTGTTTTATATAAAATAAAACAAATATTGATTATTTTAATAATATATTATTTTATGAAACTCATTTTGTGAACTTTTCAAACAATAATAACTGATCCCCACTCAAATCCAAAAATGTGATCCTGATCGGTAATCCCCTTGTCCCACTGAATCATTAAAAATTCGTGTTTCAATTCATTTGATCAAGTATTCGTAACCTAAAAATTCGATTTTGTCAAAAATTGAAATCATGAAAGGATTATAAAACAAATATTTTGACAATCAAAGTGTTTTGAGCTAGCAGAAGGTTATACAGAAGGAAGGAAGTTTTTTGAACTGCTCGGAGATATTTCCGGCCTTAAACGGATTGTTTTGAATTTGTTACTTTTTAGATTATAGTTTGTCTATTTGTTTTTGTTGTATGTTATTTAGTGTTTAAGTATATTATTAATTAGTAATTGTTAACTTTGCATTGCTTGTAATTACCATTTCTTGGTGTCTGTAATGTATTGGTAAATAAATAAATAAATAAATGTATTAATGTTTGAAATAATTTTAGAAATGCTTATAGTTTTATCTACATTTATTTTAGATAGTACTCGTATAACCGTAGATGTTCAATACTATAGAGAAACTACTATCCCCACTGCGCAGAACTAAAAAAGGTCAATTATGAAAACGTCATACCGTTGCGTACTTTCAATTAAAAAGCACCTTTAATGGGTAGATTAATGACTATAGTTTAGTGACACAACTATAATAAGTTCATTAAAGTAGATATAATTTTGTGACATAAGTTGACGAGAACATTTTGTACTAACACGAACGTCAAAGTCAAAAAAAAAATGTGTGATTAAAGTGGGATACGCTTTGCTATAGTATTTAACCTCTTTGGTTCTAGCTTTTGTTATAACGTAACCTAAAAATACTAGAGAAGCTATCCATGTCGTTACAAGTAGAACGAGAATCGGGAATTTTTAGTCACATTTATGTGTAAGTTTTAACTTGATGTAAATAATAAGTACTAAGTACTACTACTGTGATTTTCGCCCCCAAAGACGACCCTTCCAGTAGGTACATTAGAATCTATTATCATTAAAAATATAATAAAAAAAACTACCTATTGAAAACAAAAAAAAATCTTTATTGAATCACACTTTTTTTTTTTACTTTCTTTTGGTCTTTCGGTATATAATGTAAATCACAATACGAATTATCTTATAATAAATAATTTTACATTCAACATTTGATTTAACACATATTACAAATAATATATTAAGTTCGAGAATGCCTCTCACAATACTTTTACTAGAAACAAAGAGAATACTTTTTTGGAAAATTATTTAAGAATTCAGCTAGAGGTAGGTTTTATAATGAATTAAAATTAACTGTTCATAGTCAAATGTTGAATATCATCTAATAAACTATTTTTAGCCTTTTGTGATATATCATCCATAGATTTCTTTGCACTGCTCGTTAAGTCATCAAGCGACTTTTTCGTTTGATGCAAAATTTCGTCGGTGCTTCGAGTAAGATCTATAACTTCATCGTTAATTTTATTTATTACCCATTCCATGGCCTGTCTGCCTTTATTCGCATTTGTTGATATTTTCGTTGCCAGCAAGGCTTCCATATAGCTTGTTAGGGGAACTCCCTGTACTGTAACTACGGCTTCTTGCTTAAGAAGCGTTTTTTCCGAGTCGGATGGATGGGGAATGTATTTAAGTGTTTCATTTACTGCTATATTTCGACAGAATGTGAGATTTACAGTACGTAACACCATGTGGCGTGCAGATGGATTTACTTCCGAATTTTCTGCAGCGTAACATATTTTCGCGTTGCCGATAAGCTGTAATAAAAATTTGATAAAACCAAAACGGAAAAGGTGCTTGATAGGAATTCATGAATTTGATCAAATTATTGCCTAGTTTTTAAGTTTATCAAATAATAAAATTGAAGTAACTAATATGATTCTTAAAATGGCAATTAAAAAATCTATTATTAATAATACAATAGGTACTGCCTATATCTCAGGGAAAGAATTTCAGCCGGTGATCATTTATTATTGTGAAAATTTAATAGATATATGAAATAAATAAATAAATACCTATGGACTATAATCTAAGTCTAGAGATAAGAATTATTGATATACCTAGGTGATATAAAAATAAATAAACTACTTACGTAGGTTGTCAGATATTTCACTGGAAAAAATATAAAGAAATAGTTTTCGTAACAATTAATACAGCACACTGAATAAACTGGGAATATAGAAAGTTTCTCTGCTTATTTACAAATAAGTATATTTCTTAACAAAAATTAACTACCTATCTAAATTAATTCACGTGTAAAATGGTAATAAAAATCCTTGAATATTAAAGGTCGCATACCAGTGTCATTACACTCATTACAAATCAAATTTATCGTAATTTTTGGAACAATAGATACAACCCGTTAACTCTGATTCCATGAAACTATTATTACGAATAAAGTTCAAGGTTCACCCAGCTGTTAATTATAATTAATTCATAACCTAACTAGGTATATACATGTAATACATTTTTTCATAAAATACTTTACTATTTTTGGATAACTTCCAAATAAAATTTTAATATACAAAAAATGACGCCAACACCTTTTTAAGTAAAATAAAATAATTATTGTGAAATTTTATTATTATGCAATATACTTACTGCTTGCGCCCATTTAGGAAAATACCATATCGAACTAACTAATCTTTGTGTATGTAATACTCCATCCACAACCCTTCTATCGACCACATCAGTTCCAATTACTGCGGTATTATGGGGATTGGGGTATTTTCGCCAAGCAGCAGTGGCCACTGTCTCCCACGGATGGCTACAAACATAAAAGAAAATTAGTATATAGAATAATTAATTCAAAGTAATTTCGTACTTAAAAGTGTGTTCACTTGTCCAAATTTTCATGGTTTTAGGAAGAAAAAATGAATTCCAAAATAGTAAAAACTTGTAATTAAAATTAATACAAAGAACACCCTGCTGTCAAACACGACATGAGCATTTTATACCGATGACAGCAGTAAAGGACTAATTATTGAAATTGAATGTTTGTTTATATTCAAAAATTACTTAATTTAAAGCACAGAGTCTACTTACTATCAAGACATGAGATTCATTTTGACACTAGAGGACCACAACTATTAGGTTCGTTACAACATGTTTATGGACTAAGGCCGGATTTATACAACATAACCAACTTTTAAAATTAAATGCATTGTATCATAATAAATAGGGTTTATGGTTTATATAATATTCATACATGAAGTATAAGTGTTAGTTATCAAATAAAAATATCCTATCACCGTTGGCTGAATATAAAACACAAACAGCAAACAGGTCTGCTGGTCTCATGTGACATAATCACTTGCCACTTACTGTACGACACACTTAAGAATGATACACTTTTATATGGCCTATACTTCACTTCCATTTTTGTTGTAAATGGACTTCTAAATATATCTTAAAAAAACTTATATGGATGTTGACATCGGAGAAGAGCCGTCACTCTTCTCGGGTTGGCATCATGGTCTGAATAATAAACATACCACAGATCTAGGAAGTTTCTAGATCTGTGAAACATACATATTTTTCTGAGGTATGCGCTCTTTAAGCATACGTTAATTTTCCTTTTGTGCCGAGCTAATGGCAACGTTCGACCATGGGTCGTGTTTCCGTGGGTTGCCGTCGCCGATCGGTGGCGTGCGTTTCGCTTTGTTTTTGTTGTTTTGAAGGTTTTGGCGCCATAAGCAAAGATTACTTAAGTCATTGTCTTGTTCATAAAGACAATGCTTAAATTAAGTAGTCTTTGCTCTTTACCATAAGCTAGTGCTCTGCATCTGTAACTATATATCTAAACTAACTATAAAATAATAATTTAATTGGGGTTGGATTGGATTGGATTATGGAATCGGAACTAAAAGGTATGTGCTTACTTTTCGGTTGACATAAGGAATTCTGTTATTCTATAAATATATTAATTTTTATATTAATATATAAATATACCTAATGACAATAATAATGTAAATATTTTGCTGTGCATTTTCTTGATTTTAGGTCAGGATTTTATAAAAGAAGAAGAAAAGGAAATTCACAGCAAAATATGATAAAGAAAAGGTCAAAGAAAAATAAAAATAAATTTATAATATAAATAGTTATATTAATGAAACATAATTTAGGCGCATAGCGGGCAGAATGACTGGTTTTACCTACACAAGGGATTTTGATTAATTTAGCAGAGCCTCAATCTAATTCAGTAGAACCAGACCGAGGTGTGTAGGTTAAACCAGTCAGTTTGTCCGCTATGCCACGAAATTATTTTTCATTTATATTTACGGACACAAAGTCATTTTATAATTTATATTAATATAATATAATAATTATATTATATATAATAATATAATTTATGTTAATATTATTAATATAAAATTTAAGTTATATAATTATCATTAATTAATTGTTGGTAGGTATACTTTGGTCAAAGATTAATTAATCTTGGCTTTGATTTACCTATGTTTTTATATTATACTTTTGCCACAGAAAAAGGAAGCTATACGCTAGAGTCGATCAAATTTTGCGTTTTGTATGATATTGGACATTCTAATTTGTTAATTTACACTTACGACTAGGTGTATTCAATGGCTTTATAAAAACAATGGTATATTTAAAGTTATGATTCCTGTATATATGAATACAATGCATTCAAACTTTGTGCTTTTGCCTATATTTATGATTATCTTGTATAAACCCGGCTTACAACAAGCAGACGCGCGCATGAAAACTCCCATTGGGTCGACACAAAAAGAAAATAACGTATTTATGCTGTTTCTTCTTTTCTTTTGGCCATTGGCCACTTGCCTCATTAAGAATTATGCATTTGCTGTTTTGTTATGCACCATGCTAAATTGTAAACATCAACATTTGTATTATTGAGCAGGGAAATTTAAATTGTATACAGAATATAAATTTGCGGGAGTAATTGTTTATACCATTGTCTTCATTCAGTTCGTTATGAATCAACAACTAGAAATAGATAAAGGTCGCAAAGAATGGATAAATCTATTCGACAAAGAAGTTGAAGATATTTGGATAAGGAAGACTTGTAACCCAAAACGTCAAGTATTATTTTGTTTAAAGTTTGTTTCTGACCGGGAGATTGCTAGTAAGTTTATAGCTGGTTTTAAACAGATGCTAAACACTATGCAGGTTCTGATACAAATTTGTACGTTTTAGTTTTATGTATACAACTTTGTCGAAATTGTACAGTGTAGCACTAAAACTAAATATCATTCATACTGGCTTACATGAGTCCCTAAAATTGGGTCTAAAGTGCTAACACAAATATAATACCCGCAAGCTGTATGACGAAATGTTTATTGCTTACTCTATAGAAACATCTTATTTCATTTCTGTTATACCTATATAAATAATTATTTACAGAGAGAACCAAACGAATAGAGAAGATACGAAATAATATCGTAACATCAACAACTGACAACAACGATAATTCCCCAAAACCTCGGTAATATATACGTATTAAAAGTAACAATTTAAATATGTATTTATTGTTTTAGTTGTGCATTAGATAAGTCACCACATGCAATGCGACTTAGAAGTTCTACGGAAATAGTTAGAAGTAAGTACCTATAACAGATTATTTTTTTAATGAGAAAATAGTGTAGAATTTGCTGCTGCAATTTTCTTATTGTAGTTTGTTCTCCTGTTACAACTCTGGCGTTGTTATACTAGAAAAAATGTTGACAAAAGTTCTTTCAAGCAAAAGGTTGACCGCATAAAACTGGACGAATTATTGAAGTAATACCAAACAGACGTCAAATTTATGTGTTTTTTTTGTTAGATCCAATGAGTAACGGTTGGCGCTCACGTAAAAGAACCCAGAATAGACGGGAAGAAGAATCCTCGGTGACATCTAATTCAAATAAAATATCAAAACCATTTTTACGAGTTTTGTCTGCAAATTTGAATGATTCTGGAGAAACCACGAGTTTTCACAGTTGTGTACCCGATACGCATGCTAACAATAACGAGGTCAATGGGAACCATGTTGAAGTCAAAACTGGTATGTACCTATAACATCTAATGTTCATTATTTGTGCTGCAGAAAATTATAATAGAAAGGTAACATTGCGGGAAATAATAAATACAAAAAGTAATTTAAAATTGTTCATGACATACTCTCGGGAGCGTATAATAAAAGTAGTTCTAAAGCGCCGCTTAACTGAGGCACTGAGCCCCAAAGGGGTACCCATTGACTCGCATTTTCGGCTCTAACTTTTGAAAGAAGTCTTGCAATTTAATGAAATTTTAATATTTTATGTAGGCCATACAGTAGATGTTTTACATCGTTAGAGCCACTCCACCCGTTACGTCAAAATGTTGACAGTTGTCATTGTACAGAGCTGAAGACTGGTTTTTTAAATACTTTGGTAAATCAGCTGGTAAAATTTTAATAGAATCATGAATTCTTAAATTGCTGCGTATATGCAGTATTTTTAAAGACTAATTGCCTCTGTGCTTTTGAAATTTTCTTGAGATGGTAAACCACCTTAGGGAGGTCGATTGATGATCAGGTTTGTGCTCTCTTCAATGAAACGCATATTTCAAAGTCTACTGTAAGCAGATTGGTTCAAAAATATTTGCAACTTATGGTTGAACGTTGTGCTTGCTATTCAAGAAAGCCCTCACGCGTCATTTCGTCAACTGAGCAGCGATACAAGCAACTGTAAAACGTAAAAACAACTCTTATAAAGTCAGATTAGTACAGGAGCTGTCAGAGGACGACTTTGTTTGGCGGAATGAATCAAAAAATGCCCGACACGTGGCACATCATTGTACTCAGGATGACAGCTGTAACTCAAAAGTGTCCTAAAAACATGACTTAGACCGTGGGGCCAAACTGACGTGTCTCGGCTTTTCTTTTAAAAATGTACCATTTTGAAAATAATCGCCCGTTACTTTGTAACCATTTTGAAATTAGCGGGTATTATGTATGTACATACAAATTGTTACGGTTCGATTCAAGTTTTACGAACGGTTTCAAATAAAGAAGAACAAACAAAGAATATCAACTTGAATAATAACAGAATCAAATTATTAAATGAAAGAAACAAACAACTAAAATAAGCTTTATTAATCTGTATTAAATTACTCACCTTTATAATTCTGGATCACTTTCGGTCACCCACGTTGTATTTAAAAGAAAATATTTAATTTGTTGCCCCTTTTGTCAATAATTTACCGAAAACTTTATTAGAAATAAAACGCAAAAGTTTGGGCTAAAAAAACTTAATTTAATAATTAAAACTAATAAAGAAAATGAATAACAACAAGAAATAAATATGTATAAATTAAAGAAAAGAATAAAACAATTAAGCGAGAATGAAAATTTAGAAGAAATTCTTAGGCATTACTTGTACAACTTAAAAATAGGAAAATTAATATAATTACGAATAATTATATTAATTCCTATACGAAACTTTAATCACAATTGAAAACTGAATTTATTTCAATTACTAAAAGAAATAAGTTTAAACATTATAAAAAAAATTGATTAAAACAGAAAGGCCTTCAATTAAAAGAATTAGCAAAACTTACGGAAACATTAACAATTCGCTACTTCAGAATAAAATGAAATGGACGATTTTATAATGACTTCTCAATCTCCCGAATCAGCGACTGGACAAAAACCCATTGTTTTTTTATGCGCCCGTTATATATCTTATTTGATATGGGAAACTGTGACACCCTCCAACTCTCCTAGCTTCTGTAGGTATATAATAATAAGAGTTCGACATTTAATTTGTATGAAGATGTTCCGAAAATGTTAAATGTTTAGACCACACTGTAACTGAAACATGCCATTCTTCGAACAAGAAAAACACGGTCCATCTGTTTCTAGTCTTCTTTATCTTTACAGTCTTTATTACTTTTCGACTTGAAAAAAAAAGGTCTTTTCTAGATACAATTATCACAGGCACCCAAGATAATATTTTTATTACTTGCAGATGTTGTCAAATATTGAGATTATATTTGTAGACATATTATGTAGAAAACTATGAGACATATCTATAAAACCCAAATATAAATACAGGGTAGGACAAAAGTGTGTCTTATTACAACTTTACGGACACCCTGTATTTATTTTTATTTAATTTTAGCTGCAGATGAACCTTCAAGTAGTGCAGATGAGCCTAGTACTGGCGAAAGTGAAGAAAGTAGTACGGAAGCAAATGTCGAGAAACCATCATTGTATGATATGGTTAAAGGTAGCAGAAAAAATAAGCCTGGAACAAGTGAATATCTGCAAAAGAAAGATGATGATCATACGTGGTGTATTCTATGTAAAAGACAATTTAACGATATAGTTACACATATTAGTACAAGCCATATGAGTTTTTATTCTCGTTATAAATAGAAATAGTATAAAAATGTCTGTGATTTAGTGAAAGCACATGAACGCTCTGGATTAGGTATTATCCGTCTAGGAAAAATAATGAAAAAAACTTTGTTAATTATATTTTAAAATTGTTAATTTAATATACCTGCGTAATGAAACATTTTAATAATTGTATTATTTCGATTATTCCCCCAAAAACTAACCTAACAAACTACTTTGTTCAAAAATTAGAAATAAAAAAAATATCCGAGAACGGAATTTGAACTCAGGACCTTCCGAATGCAAATCCCGCACTCTACCTCTGTCGACACTGACACTTGATGCGATTTAAGGTGTATAATATACGAACTACCTAACTGGTGAAATTTTAAACGCAAATTTCTCGAGAATTATGGAGGTAAATATCAAAAGTAACCTATTGCTATAAAGTAGATAAAAAATGCTTTCAAATTATGTATTTTTCACCAACAAACAACGATTTTTCACTGGCGAAATAAAGAGAATGGGAAAATGATCTAACGCAAGTAACGCATAGTTTAAAGATTGCTGATCAAAGCGAATAGAATGGCAAACTGGCATAGGGTATACAGCTGAACTGCTGGCTCTGTGAATCCCACAATATTCCAGGTAGAGAATGCCTTTAGAGAGAATCTAAAAAAGACACATTTTGTCAATCAAGTCGCATTAAATGCACTGAAGTCGTACACCTTAACGTCAAAGCTAATATGAGAGTGCAAACTGTTCACTGTCCCTGACGCTACTGCCAGCTCACAAGGACGGGATCACTCTGACTCGGGTGCCGGGAGAACACGAAGGCATAGAGAGGGAAACGAAACGGCGGAACGTCTTGCAAAAGAGGGGGCACACACTTCATTCTGCAGTCGGGAATCCATCTTTGGGACAGTCGAGTAGGTCAACTTTAACACCTTACGAAGCAAGACAATTGGCCACCAGAGAGATCAATAGCTTCATGAAACTTCTTTAGATTAGAGTCATTCAGAAAATATCTCTTTAGCTCGAAGACAAGTGAGGCTAAAGGACCATCATTTCTGGCTGAATATCCAACATCAGAAATGCCGAAGTGCAAACATAATATTATGCAATTTTCGGACAGTCTCACACACCTGTCTCCAAGTTCAAATTGCATATTTAAATTCAATATCGGCTTAGTAAATCATCATCATTCACTCGCTAACGAGTATGAATTACTCCAGGGATTCTGCTGTGAACCCTAAGATGGCTAAACAGACTGAACCTCGAGCTGCAAATTTTGTCACACGGGCTCTTGTAGGTGCGCTGCCCCATCCATGCGTTCTGTCTCCTTTCGATGCTGTCTCTTTGCATCTTCATGTGGCCGACGCTGCCCCTCAAAAACTTGATGGCCCTCGTAAATGCTACTCCTCCAGCTCGGTCGGTCGTTTGCGATCTGATCCCAGTTGATCTTCACATCTTCACACACACTACTTCATGTTGGTCTTCAGAACATCCTTGTACCTCTTTTGCTGCCCTTCGTGAGTTGACCTTAAGCTGTGAATAGAGGATTCTCTTTGGAAGGCGTTCCGTTGGCGTGCGGATTACGTGGCCGGTCCATTGCAGCTGGTGCCCGACAATCATCCCCTCAATGCTAGGTGTTTCAGCTTCCTCCAGAACGCTGATGTATGTTCGTCGGTCCTGCCATTTAATTCCAAGAATTCTTCTAAGACATTGTTGGTGGTACTTCTCTGGGGTTTTTAAATGCCTTTGATAAGTAGTTCAAGATTCACAGCTATTCGTAAGGATAGAAACTACAATAGCATTGCACACACTGGCAGACTCTCATCCTCAGACTGCTGAATTTCATCATCGAGATTGCTGCCGAGGTAAGAGGAAGTCTCGATGTTGTGAAGTTTGTCTCCGTTAACTCGAATATGTGGTGGGACAGCCAGTGTTTGGTGCAGACTGGTAGATGGTAGAGAATCTGTTTTCTTTATATACAGTTCAAGCCCGATTGAACAAAATTCCTGCAAGACCCCGACGATGGAGAGGAGAGAGATAAATTAACCCCCTAACCACAACACGTCCCGTAAATATTTCTCCAATCTAGAAGCGACATTTCACCCGTTTGTGAATATTGTAAGAAAATATAAACTAATTTTCTGAATACGAAAATAAAACAAGTTGATGATTTTAGTTTGTTATACTTTATTAACTAATTTTAATTAACAAAAAACAACCACATATAAAATAAAATAATGCTTAAATGTGTCTATATTTTACAATACAATAATATTCAAAATGAGTCTTAAAAATATATAAGTAGTTATGAACTAAACTGTAAAATACAAAACGCATTTATTCGCATATTTACGAGATCCTTGTTTGAAAACAGTTCCTTAATTATTATCACAACATACAAACTTTTCAGTAGGATCACAGTGTTTTAATTAAAATTATTTTATAAATATAAAGTTAACAACTAAATTAATCTATGCATTAATATATATTTAAGTAACTATGCTTTGGTATATACGTATTCACTTCTGATAATTTAGATAGGTACCGTCAAACGGGGTAAATTTGATCAAGTACGCCCCTGTGAAAAAGCCACTGCGCAGGTGGAAACGACGGTAATATGACATTTGCGCTGATCAGCTGTTCACAAACATTGTAGGGGTGTGAACGTGAAAATGGAAGTGCGTAAGTGGAATAATGGTAAATGCCTAGCGTTAATTGACTTGAATGAGTATCTAGTGCTATGGGATTCTAATAATTCTTTTTATTACTCGAAAAACATAAAAAATTACGCTTGGCTTGAAATTCCAACAAAATAATAAACCGTACATTGCCAAAACGCTACTATAAATAGTAATAGTATATTACATAACATGTGCTGTAAATGATATTTTACATGCGAGAACATGGAAAATTATTTACAGCTCGAGTTATGTACTGTACTTTTTGTACGACTTTGCAGAATCAAAATCCATTTCAGAATTAATATTTAAGCAAAAATGTTTCACACAGAAGAAAAGGTAATTATGACAGTTAAGTATTTGACAAATACCTAGTGTAGAGGCCAAAAAAGAAAATGAAAAAAAAAAAAGAATAAAAAAATACCATATAATTTTCTTGTGATTTTTAGAAAAAAACCGTATTCCTATTAGGGAAAAATCGGGCAACTTTACTTTTGAAATTATGTTCTTACATAGCAATTTATAAATATTATTGAGTTTATTATCACCCAATATCCAAGGCATCTACTGTGTAAGAGCTGTTTAAAAAAAACCCGCATTTTTAATCGACATAACCCCGTTTGACGCGACCCAAAGAAAATTGTTATTTTTTAATTAAGAATTTGTTTTATATTGTCCTATTTTTGTAATTTTTTTGTTTTCCAATGGCTGTTTGTGTGAGCCTTAATAAAGAGTTATTTTTGTATTTGATGCATTTTTTATTATTAGCTTTTGTCTATAATTTTGATTGACTTGCAAGGCTGAAGTCGATTTTCCTTGGTTTTACATTAGTTATTAAAAGGTAAAGTCTGTCACCTTTTAAGTGAACAAAAACAAGGCGAATGATTTAGATTAAAAAAGTATAGTGAACCCAATATTCAAGGCATCTAGGTACGTTAATTTATCCATTAAAAAATAATCTTACAGGGAGCTGTACCTTATTTTTGATTGATTTAACACCGTTGGACGGTACCGAATATATTTAGCAAGTTCCTAATAAAACTTATTATCAAAGAGTTAAATTGGTTAATCCTGCATTATAGGTACAGGGTATTATTTAAGTACGTGGCCAAACTTCAGGCAGTGGTTCTTTGGGTAATTGTAAGATGAAAAGTTCACAAAAACATAGGTCAAGAAATGCTTCATTTTCAAGATTGATATCTAGCTTCGTTTTCGAGAAAAAAACACTTTATTGCACCGGGACAATAGCCTTCCTGGACCTATATTTATATGAACTTTTCATCTTGCAATTACTCAAAGAATTGCCACGTACTTAAATAAGACCCTGCTTATACTATATTCATAGTATAATTCGTTTGAAAATTCACCGCATTCCCAAAATCTCCACATGGAGGGTGGTGTTGTTAGCTAAACACCACGCTGCCAGCCTTTAATTTATTTTATGTAGGTACAAGTTGCCAGTAATATTTTCTATTTATTCTTTATTAACGGACAATGCCATAAAAGAACTTTAGGCTTAATTTGTCATACGAAAAAGCTCATGAAATATGTTGAAGGTCCTTATTATGTAGGCCGAACAAGAATTCAAATTTTAGTTCAGGGCAATGAACTTTGTAGTTGAATAATTTAACGAAAATAATCTCTGCGAGCCTTCAGAGTAGTGCGGATATAGTTTAATACCTACGGAATAGGTATTAAACTATGATGCGCCGTTGATTGAAAATTAAATATTTCAATCAACGGATGCGCGTATTCTATGATGCGCATATTCTAGATGTGGTCTAACCAGAGAGGAATACAAACACTTAACACTCATTTTTATTAAAATATTTAAGTGGTGTTGTCATTGAACACACCGGTTGATTTGTGACACTATGAACATAAATATACAGGATTAACTAAATTTCGATCACAGATCAGCGAAATTTAATTTCGATCACATACTTACATCTCAGGCATGGAAATCGTAACCAAATACTTTTGAGATAAACAAAATAAAATACATACAATAATTGCAATAGTTTGACAATAAAATTTATATTATTATTTTATCTAATACTAAATATATTGATACTTACTATTTTATCTACACGGTAGAGGCACTTCTTGTGCTAAAGCTGCAACAAAACTTGATACTACTTACTTTTCTATTTAAAGCACGACATAGTTTTCATTGGTATGTAGTCAGAATCAGATTTCCCAGTCTCTGAGAACCTGTAATTAGAGCAGATACGATAAATATTTGAAATTAATGTGGTATTACGAAGGACTTTAAAAGGAGCATAGATAGTCATTGTTTTTCTTTTTTATTTGGTTTACACTTGAAGATTTGCGAGCACTCAAACATCTTGTCAAATATTGGACAATTTGAACTCCCAAAAAGTCGAATTGATGGGTGATCAATACATGTACAGTCCTGATCCTAACACCCAAACATGAAGAATATATTGTGTAGACAAGGATTTTCGTCAGCAGAAAAAGTCGGGGATGTATTCACCTGCCATGCTTTGGAGGCAAATAAATAGTGGCCCTAGTAGTAAACGAATAGGTTTTTTCCGACATAATTTTTAAGATCTAGAAAAAAATGTCTTAGGGGTATAATTATTATTTCAATTCCTTACAAAAATACTTAAAACAAATCTGAAAGTGTAGTTTCATTGACAATGTTCGCAAAGTTTCTTTTTAGGTATACAGGGAAAATAAAAAAAATAACACAAGGGTGTAACTTTTCAGGGAATGATTTTTTCAAAAAGTTTACACCAAAGATTCACCTTAATTGTCATCACTGAATCGCTTCTTAAATTTTGTCGGTGTTATTTAGCTATAAAAATTAACAATTATTGTACCAAAATACGTACCGTTTAAACGTTTGGACAACTGATATGGCTGAAAATCAGTGTTGCCAGACTAAATACTATATCTTACGATGACTTTAAAATTATTGTATTGCCTACAGGGTGTCCGTAGAGTAAATAAGTAGTAAATACAACTACAAAACTGCTGCTGACTCAGATTTTTGAACGATAGGTGTAGGTACAATTCAGGTAGAATATTATTCCAAATTCCAAGATTTAATTCAAGATTATTAGTTGTTATATCTGTCTGTGAGACACAAAATTTTACTTCCTTTTTATTTTTTTTTTTGTCAATTTCAATATAGGACTCAAATGATTTTATAAACCTAGTTGTTTTATTCTCAGAGTCGATCCCCGAATTATTTACTATTTAATAGGTTATTGCTTTTCCGGAATTCGACCGACGCCCGCGGTGAAGATAAATCAAGTGGCGCCAGGCAAGAGAACACTTTTTAAGTTGGATTAAAGGTAATCGTATATCGACCCCCCTTTTTCTCCACTGTTTCAAAGCTAGTCCGAAGGCCACCGCCGCATCAGACAAATTTATCAATAATTCGAGCGATCCTCTTTATTAAAAATTTATA
Source organism: Apoderus coryli (assembly GCA_911728435.2). Taxonomy (NCBI): domain Eukaryota; kingdom Metazoa; phylum Arthropoda; class Insecta; order Coleoptera; family Attelabidae; genus Apoderus; species Apoderus coryli. Next base: position 17,696,094 of record OU452206.1, read on the forward strand.
CGTCACAAGTATTTCATTCGAAAATAATCGTGTCGTGCTTTTACAAGTTGTTCAAAGGAACACATCGGCATTCTCAGGAAAATTTTACTTTTCCCGATTACATTCAGCTCATAAGACATAGCAACAGCTATAACATTTCATAACTAAGAGACTGAGAGATAACCCACAAATGGAATCAGAACGATTCAAGTGAAAAATCATTCGAGTGATCATCCGACTTTTATATTCATTCAGATTATTGAAAACATTCGATTCTGCTCAACACTAAACATGACATAGATATTCGACAAGCCGAAAAAATTCTGGTGATATGTGAACAAACACATGTAGGCCATAAGGGTCCCTTTTGGGACACTACTCTAATTGTTAAGATGTTCTTCCGTCTGAGGGTAGAAAATAAAAATGCAATGCTATTTTTCTTGCATGAGTTCTCTTAAATGTTCCTCTTCTTTTTTCTCAGATTAGTTTTTTTAGTTGCTCTAAGATTGACCTTAAACTTCATGGGTTGGGTTGGTTTATGTCATTGCATGGAGTCAAAAAGTTTACACCAAAGATTCACCTTAATTGTCATCACTGAATCGCTTCTTAAATTTTGTCGGTGTTATTTAGCTATAAAAATTAACAATTATTGTACCAAAATACGTACCGTTTAAACGTTTGGACAACTGATATGGCTGAAAATCAGTGTTGCCAGACTAAATACTATATCTTACGATGACTTTAAAATTATTGTATTGCCTACAGGGTGTCCGTAGAGTAAATAAGTAGTAAATACAACTACAAAACTGCTGCTGACTCAGATTTTTGAACGATAGGTGTAGGTACAATTCAGGTAGAATATTATTCCAAATTCCAAGATTTAATTCAAGATTATTAGTTGTTATATCTGTCTGTGAGACACAAAATTTTACTTCCTTTTTATTTTTTTTTTTGTCAATTTCAATATAGGACTCAAATGATTTTATAAACCTAGTTGTTTTATTCTCAGAGTCGATCCCCGAATTATTTACTATTTAATAGGTTATTGCTTTTCCGGAATTCGACCGACGCCCGCGGTGAAGATAAATCAAGTGGCGCCAGGCAAGAGAACACTTTTTAAGTTGGATTAAAGGTAATCGTATATCGACCCCCCTTTTTCTCCACTGTTTCAAAGCTAGTCCGAAGGCCACCGCCGCATCAGACAAATTTATCAATAATTCGAGCGATCCTCTTTATTAAAAATTTATACGTCACAAGTATTTCATTCGAAAATAATCGTGTCGTGCTTTTACAAGTTGTTCAAAGGAACACATCGGCATTCTCAGGAAAATTTTACTTTTCCCGATTACATTCAGCTCATAAGACATAGCAACAGCTATAACATTTCATAACTAAGAGACTGAGAGATAACCCACAAATGGAATCAGAACGATTCAAGTGAAAAATCATTCGAGTGATCATCCGACTTTTATATTCATTCAGATTATTGAAAACATTCGATTCTGCTCAACACTAAACATGACATAGATATTCGACAAGCCGAAAAAATTCTGGTGATATGTGAACAAACACATGTAGGCCATAAGGGTCCCTTTTGGGACACTACTCTAATTGTTAAGATGTTCTTCCGTCTGAGGGTAGAAAATAAAAATGCAATGCTATTTTTCTTGCATGAGTTCTCTTAAATGTTCCTCTTCTTTTTTCTCAGATTAGTTTTTTTAGTTGCTCTAAGATTGACCTTAAACTTCATGGGTTGGGTTGGTTTATGTCATTGCATGGAGTCCTGCTTGTACTTAAGTTGGTAATGATGGACCCAAGTTTCGTCTCCTGTATCAATCCGGGGCGTGAGCCTTCTCAGCACCCACCTTGCACTGACCTTTGTCAAGCAGAAATTTAAAAATGGTTGTATCAAATTGGAGTATATATCTGCGTACAGTTCTTCTGCGACTTGTTTCTTCTTGAGCTGAGCATATTCCGGTATAATTTTTTCAACAAGTGTCGTAGTATTCACTTTAATAAGCCCCGGTTTTCCTCAGGAACTCTATCACTGCGCGGTGTTCCATTTTCTGTTTACTTTCTGCCCGATTGAATTGCTTTCTTTTACAAATGTACAATTTTGCAAATAATCGTCCGTCCCGTTTTTCTTTAAGGGTCCGTTCGACACAAGTCCCCGGTTTCAATGCAGCCTCATGGGCTCATTGTGAAAGTCCGTCCGTTATAGAAAGAAAACAATAACAAAAATCATAATAATTAAAATTAAATTTAGTACCTAACAACGCACAAAAAAAATTAATACACTTACATGACTTCAAAAGAAAGAAAAAAAGAACTCTTTTATTAGTTCCACAGAAAAATTAATTTATAATATCATTTGACTTTGCGGCTACGAGAGTAGGTGCTGCTTGAAGCGCGGTTGATACTGGTTACGCCATCGTAGGTAAAGCCTCGATTAAACATGGCCGTCCTATAAAGTAGCATTGCCAATTTCAGAGGATTCCGGATGTTTAGGGCGTGGACATTCTGGCGAAATATCAGTTTATCGAAAAGGTAAGGAGGCGATCGATTTAAAATAACTCTTGACAGAAAACTTAAAAACGAATACCTAAATAACTTTGTCATCTTCAACCAATTCAAGCTTGAAAAAGCCTGGGAAATGTGATGAATCTCCGGAGATTATGATTCAACCGACAAGACTTTCGCATAGGAATTTACGCATATTTTTCGTCTAATAATTTGAAAACCGTCGTTGTTGGTTTCATAATACTGTTTATTTTGTCTAAACCTAGTAGAAAGAAATTCCGTCTCTCATGCTTATTGGAAACTGCAACCGCGTTTTCAATAGAATTATGACTTTTCTTTACAGCACTAGTTCTGTCATTAAAAAGGTAAATATTGACATTTATGTTATCAAGACATACTTGACAATTAGATGACATTTCTGTTTGTCTATTTTTCTGATGTCTTGCCACATACAGGGTGGTCCAACGAAAAGTTTGCACCTAGCTTTTCTCTTTTTTTTGTAGTCGAATGCGAAAATGCTCGGACACGTCGATTTTGCTTTTGAGGGGGACACATTTTAAACATATTTTTCGATCTGCGCCTTTAACCCCCTAGCGGGGGTGAGTAACAACCCTAAAATTTTAAATGGAAAGAGGGGTCTAATGACATATCATTTGAAAGGACACAAAATTGTCTTTCTAATGATACCCTATTTGTCGAATTTTACTAAAACAGTTAATACGAAAACGACTTTAAATAATTTTGGTATTAATGAGAAATACAAATAAGTTTTAATTATTGCGAGTGAAAACACCTGCAATCGTTAGTACATTCCAATGTTTGTTAGTTTTAACATTGCTTTGTAAAAAAAGTAAACAAGCTGTTAAATTGATTTATTAAAACGTTACATTAACAAATGTTGAAAATGTGACCCATTTGATTCCATACAATAATACAGATTTTGTTCAAATCTATTTCTAACATTTTGTAGCATATCAGGTGTTATGTTTCTGCACTCTTCTGTAATGCGTTGGCGAAGATCTTCTATGGACTCGGGCTTCGTGGCAAAACATTTATTTTTTAAGTGCCCCCAAAGAAAAAAGTCTAAAGGCGATAAATCCGGTGACCTGGCAGGCCATTCAATTGGGCCCCTCCTTCCAATCCACCGTCCAGGGAACCGGTCATCTAAGAACTGTCTTACAGGAGCCACATAGTGCGGAGGTGCTCCATCTTGCTGGAAATAAAGCCGATCAGCAGTATGATTTTGGTCATCTTCTATTATTTGTGTTATTAAAGGATCAATTGTGTCTTCAAGCATGTTTAGGTACACTTCACCAGTTAAATTTCCAGGAATAAAAAGTGGTCCTATAATATGATTTCCTAATATGCCACACCAGACGTTTATTTTTTGAGGATACTGGGTATGAACCTCACGGAATAAATGTGGGTTACTGTCATCCCAGTAACGGCAATTGTGCCTATTTACAGCTCCATTCAAATAAAATGTGCATTCGTCGGAAAAACAAATGTTAAATAATAATTGCGGATCTTCAATTAAACGCTGGCTCATTGCTTCACAAAATTGCAGCCTTCTATCAGGATCATCCTCATTTAGTTCCTGTACTAATTTGATTTTGTACGGATGAAATTTGTACGCTTTTAAAATTCGTATTATGGACGAACGGGAGACACCTGAGGCTTCAGCTAGTTGACGGGTACTTTGACTATGATCCATTTCAACATGCCCTAAAACAGCGACTTCCACAGCTTCATTTCTGATCGGTTTCTGCGGCTGGTGTTTTACATTACAGACAGATCCGGTATCTACAAACTTTTTAACTAACTTGCCAACGTACACATCATTCACATTTTTATCGGGATGTCTCTCATTAAATAAGCGAGCCGTAAGTCTAGCACTACTATTATTTTGAAAATAAAGTTTAACAATTTCAACTCGTTCTAGAATGGAATAAATCATTTTGTACGGTAAAAGTAAAATAACTTGAGAAGCAACCAAACTGAATCAATGAAAAGACTAAAATAAACGGTGTAAATTCTTTTCCTACACGTATCTGCAGTTTTTATTTCAACAAAAAACGCAAACGATTAGTGAGGAATTTAGTTCTGATAAATAAGATCGTGTTTTTGAAATCCCGTTTTTCTTCAAAGTAAATAATTTAGAAATGATTGTAGTTGTTTTCAGTCGTAATAATTAAAACTTATTTGTATTTCTCATTAATACCAAAATTATCGGCTTAATGTCTTTAAAGTCGTTTTCGTATTAACTGTTTTAGTAAAATTCGACAAATAGGGTATCATTAGAAAGACAATTTTGTGTCCTTTCAAATGATATGTCATTAGACCCGTCTTTCCATTTAAAATTTTAGGGTTGTTACTCACCCCCGCTAGGGGGTTAAAGGCGCAGATCGAAAAATATGTTTAAAATGTGTCCCCCTCAAAAGCAAAATCGACGTGTCCGAGCATTTTCGCATTCGACTACAAAAAAAAGAGAAAAGCTAGGTGCAAACTTTTCGTTGGACCACCCTGTATAAACGTGTCATGTGACAAGACTTAGTAGTGTTGGTTTTGTCTGTATTTTGGTCTCATATAATTCAAATCAACAAAACTTTTGTTCAAATGCGGTTATAAAATAATGACAACAGCTCTGCAACACGGATAGGGATCCAAAACAATAACAAAAAAAACATTTAACACCATTTATTTCTGAAAATTCATTTATTTGTATTACATTAGCAACTACAAATTTGAAGCTGTCACAGCCCATTATCAATAAAAATTTAACCATCACTTCTTAGACATAATGTACAAATCATTATTATTCATAACAAATATTAGATTAGATCCATATGTTTACCTTACTAAATACTTAATATTATTTAATTTCATTGATACTAATAAAAATTGTCAAGCCAATAGATATTGTTTCACTAGTTTTATTTTACATTTATTTTCTTAAATTAAATCTAACGATTAATTATTATTATAATAATAAATTTCGAAACTGTTGGTAATGAATTTTAGTTGGTTTTATTGCATGTATTGTGTACTGTTTTAATATCCCAATCATTTAATTTCCAGGGGTGTATTTTTTGTTTAATTTTATCTACAAAAAGAAAAATAAAACATGATTTACTGCAATAAAAAAAAAATGATACGATTTCTTCAATGAGAATTGCTAGTTAGTACTAGTATACGAAAAGCTTCATATATTCCGGAAAGGGTGCTGACAAAACGCACGACATTAGAGGAGATTTTTCTTGAAAACAGTATGAACAAATCTACTTTTGAGTTTTGCAGTGTCCAAGCGCTTCTATACAGGGTGAGTCACGAGGAACTGTATAAGTAGAGGCACGTTAGGGGATTATCAAATGTCCATTAAAAAATGTCTCGTTGTTTTGATTGTTAATATACAGGGTGAATTATGGAGAAGCCTGAGAATATAGTGACCGCTTTTGCCGATTTTTTTCAAAGTGCTTTTCTGCCATCGCAACAGGTGGACTATTATACTCCAGATGGAAATGCCGATATTCCGGTTAGTATTGGGGAGTTAAATGTGACAGACATTCTCGATTCATTGAAAAAGTTAAAACCCAAGATGACGGCAGGACCAGATAATATTCCCGCATTCGTTGTGAGGGATTGTGCCTATGCTCTGGCGGAGCCTTTGTGTATATTGTTTAATAAATCAATCTCATCACATGTATTTCCTGACGCCTGGAAAATAGCGCGAATATGCCCTGTACATAAAGCGGGCGACAACGATAGAATAACAAACTATCGTCCAATTTCAATAATATCGAATTTTTCAAAGATTTTTGAAACGGTATTGCAGAACAAATTATTTAATCAAGTTAAAAACCTCATATTGTGGGAACAGCACGGGTTTTTTCAAAAGAGATCGACGGTATCTAACATCGCAGAATTTCTGCAGGCTACCTATCCCGCCCTTGGAAAAGGACTACAGATTGACGCCATATATACTGACTTTTCAAAAACATTTGATAGGATGGATCATACAATGATGCAACTTAAAATGAAAAATGTCGGCTTCACCCATAATCTAATAAAGTTTTTCCAATCATATTTATGCTCACGCAGGCTGTATGTCGAATATAACGGGTTCAGGTCACATGATTTCATTGCGACCAGCGGAGCGCCCCAGGGAAGTAATCTCGCGCCCTTATTGTTCGCCATATACATAAATGACATTACACAAAATATTGGGAATGAATATCTGTTGTTTGCCGATGACTTGAAGTTGTTTCGTGTTATTGAAAACTTGCAGGACTGTTAGGATCTACAGACCGATTTGAACCGCCTCGTAATATGGTGTACAGAAAATAGAATTCCACTAAACATAGACAAATGTAAGTATGTGAACTTTTGCAAGGGGAGGAATATTCTTGAGATGAATTATAGTGTGGATGGGGCGGCCTTGGGGAGATGCGAGGTTGTCAGAGATTTTGGAGTTTGGGTTGATAGTGATTTGTCCTTTAACCATCATGTGGAGCGAATTGTGAATGATGATGATTACTTATGGTAGAAGAATGTACAGTTCCTCGTGACTCACCCTGTATAAACTGCCAGATCGTATTATGAAACTGTTCACGTCAGGATTAGGACTTTTTCAACCCCGTATGTGCTTCACAATTCTTCTATAGATATACGATATAATTCACAATTCATAAAGGAGACTGAATCCAAACCACCAATGATTCAAATTAACTAGCTAAGTTAGTTCCAATATGCGGTTCACGGGTAAATACTAAGATTTCCTCAATGGGTATTAGATGGATGAATCAATGACAGGGATCTGATAAAACTCACTTTAGTGGAATACTGAGTATCGAACACAACTATATGGTGTAAATTCCGGTCAGAAGAATCGAAGGACCAGTAAGTTTAATTGAGGTGAATTGTTGTGAACCTCAGAACTGTAAATGACGTCGAAGGGTCTGTGTCATTGAAATTCGAACCGTTCAATGAGACGACATTACATCAGGCAGTTCATTTTTGAAGCTTGAAAATGTTTAAGCAAACTAAACAGGAACAGTAAAAAATAGTTGCGAGGTGTCTTGAACCGACACATCCAGTTTTGTAGCTACTAGCATCGTGTATGCTGTTTTGTCAGTACAACTTCGGAATATGCAGTAAAGAACTTTCAATTTAAAGCAGAAGTATTTACACATGCTCTAGATTGCTTCTAAATTACGCATGTAAGACCGGAACAAATATTTTCATACTACATAACGAAAGCTATTTTTTTAAGCTCAAAAAATGCATTCAAAATTATTATCAATACTAATTTCACCTATTTTCAATTGACCGTTAGAGAGAATTAATGTTTCAAAAATAAAATAAAAACTATACTCTTTCCAATTTAAAATCAGAACTAAGATAATTAGAAGATACAAGGTGTCCATGAAATGACCACAAATTCCTCAACTAAAAATAAGCCGATCGAGGCAAATATACTAATTTGCTTGCTTTGTTCTGCCTCTACAGGGCCCTGAAGTTAATATCGTTTTTCGAAAATGAAATGATATCGATTTCCACTAATTTTGGAACTAAGAGTTACTATTATGGGCGTGCTTTGACTCAAATGCGATCTTTCGTTAACCCTTTGTGTCCCATTGCGGAACCACTAATCAAAAAGTATTTTCCTAGTAGACTAGTAACCGTTGGCCGGAACCACCTCTAGCTGTGGTTAAGTGGGGTATGTGATGCGATGAGCGCTTAACCATCGGCATTATCTTGTGTCATACAGTCGAGATGTTACATATTGTATGTCTTTTACAAAATATGGAGTGTAGGTGATTGCTAAAACGCTTTTGTGGTAATTCTCAGAAGATGTCAGGTATGTTTATTGTTATTTTACGTTGTTGAAATGTGATCTTACTATTTGATTTATAGAATAGGCAAGTTTCAAAAATTGCAACTGATTTTTGATTGTTATATTTGGTGGTTCCATATGGAACCTCTAGTACGTTCAGTACAATTTAATTAGAAGTTTTCTGATTTAGAAAAATTGGCTGCAAAAGCTCTGTTCGACATTTTGGAAGAAATTCCATCGGACAATGACTCCATAAACTCTGATGACGTTGAATTGAGTGATGAGGCAAATAATGTTATGGAACAGGACCCAATTGAAGAAGCACAAGACGATCAGGAAATATCAAAGCCGCCTGTTCCTGTGTCAGTGGTCAAAAACTTGGACTAATATTGTAAACTTCAACCATTTCTCGAAAATTCACGACCACACATTCCGGATCATATTGAGACCCCAACAGACATTTTTAGACTTTTATTTTCGGATGACCTTTTAGAACCAATTGTTTTTGAAACAAACCTTTACGTTGTTCAAAAAAAAGTTGAAAATAACACCCACAACGGCAGATCAATTAAAATGATTTCTGGGAATAAATTCTGTACCGAGTTACAAGGATTATTGGTCCTCAAGAGATGAAATTCAGGATAATTTTATTGCATCATGCATGAACCAGTTTAGGTATGATGCACGCACTGCAGCACCAAAAAAGAGCCATATAGAACCAGATGGAATTGCTCATCATACAACGTTGGACTGCAAAAGCTCTGTTCGACATTTTGGAAGAAATTCTATCGGACAATGACTCCATAAACTCTGATGACGTTGAATTGAGTGATGAGGCAAATAATGTTATGGAACAGAACCCAATTGAAGAAGCACAAGACGAACAGGAAATATCAAAGCCGCCTGTTCCTGTGTCAGTGGTCAAAAACTTGGACTAATATTGTAAACTTCAACCATTTCTCGAAAATTCACGACCACACATTCCGGATCATATTGAGACCCCAACAGACATTTTTAGACTTTTATTTTCGGATGACCTTTTAGAACCAATTGTTTTTGAAACAAACCTTTACGTTGTTCAAAAAAAAGTTGAAAATAACACCCACAACGGCAGATCAATTAAAATGATTTCTGGGAATAAATTCTGTACCGAGTTACAAGGATTATTGGTTCTCAAGAGATGAGACTCAGGATAATTTTATTGCATCATGCATGAACCAGTTTAGGTATGATGCACGCACTGCAGCACCAAAAAAGAGCCATATAGAACCAGATGGAATTACTCATCATACAACGTTGGACTCTGCCTTACCAATAAAAAAATGTTTTCTTCAATTTCATAAACATTAATGTGAATTTAATGAATTATAAATAAAGTGGTCAGTTTTTTTTTATTAAACATATCCATCGCTGCCGAATCTGAGTTATTGCAAAGAATTATCAATGCTGCAGATTATTTTAAAACCAAGCCAAACACGCTGCGTAAAATGCAGTTTAATTTTTTGAAAAGAATGAATTTATGCAAAGTGCATAATTTGCATTTTTTAGTGTTTTTCTCCTTACCCGTACAGACCCTTGTTATTGTAGGTATTTATAGCAAAACACGCTAATAATGGTATTAATTCTTAGTATTAAAATTAGTGAAAAGTTTAGAAATTATTCCGGCAAAACGATATTAACAACAACAAATACATTTTAATGTATCTCAGTTTAATTCGCGTAAGCCGAACCTATTTAGATTACCTCAAACTCATACTAATTATGAACAAAGAGCTCCATTATTCAGGGCATGCGACGTGTGCAACAGTTCCCATTTGCATCATAATATTGATTATTTTAATAAATCTTTAAACCGATTTCGAAAAAGCCTTTGGTACTACCTTCGCACTCTTGAATTTTAAATAATTTGTCAGTTATTTGTATTATTTGTATATAAGTATGTAATTTTTGTATATTTTGTTATATTGTATTTGTATCTTATCATTGTTATTATTATTAATAAGCACATTATTATGTTCAGAATTTGTATGCAAATATATTGTCTTGTAATGGGGTATTTCGCCTGTTAGACAATAAAGACTATTATTATAAATTTGAGAACTTTAGCGCCATATAGAGGCAAAACGAAGCAACATTGGATATTTGCCTCGATCGGCTTAATTTTTAGTTGAGGAATTTATGGTTACAGTCATTTCATAGACACCACGTATAACTTCACTATTCGATAATATTCGTTAAATACTCAAAAAAGCAATTATAAAAATTCATTTTACAATCACAAAATGATCAATAAAACATCACATTACACAACACATTGGGCATTATTTTGATTTATTATTTAAATATTAATAAAGGTACACTTAATCTCGTAGCTGCGCACACACTATGCCGAACGAACAGAACTAGTGTTCACACTAATGAATGTCATGTAATTTTCCCATTACACTTAATATGCGAACAGAAAGTTGAGCTAGAATTACACGGTGGGTTAAACTACTACCAAATAAACTAAAACACGTTTTACCACTTCACCAAAACACTTTCTTTTTAATTCTCGAGGAACAATGTTAGCATCCTCAGAACAGAATTAAAGTTTTAATTCTCCCTTGAGGATGGAGAATAAAAAAACTGTTTTGGTGAAGTGGTAAAACGTGTTTTAGTTTAGTGTTCTACGCCAAAGGTGCTACTGATCGATTATACTACCGAATTGTTTTATATGTGCAACAAAGTTTTGAGCAGAATAGAAAACGATAAGCAGCAACATGACTCATTCCTTTCGCATTATTTATCTGTCCGTTCTTATCGTTGTCACACGCTATATCAAGTTAACAATACTTCTTTCTTCAGATAAGTCAACCATGAACATTTTTGGATTGACAGTTAGTTATTCAAGCTAGCAGTTTGAATAAACTAAAATAGAAAGAGACTAAGTGTACCTAAAGATCAATGTATGACAAGCTAAGCTGTTTACGCTTAAACGGAACTTTAAAAGCAAATAAAACTACATGGAAACACAGGACAAAAACAGAAATACAAATCAAAACAATGCCGATTTCATCATACTTAAAAAAGAAGAGATTCTTTTCTAGTTTTTTTTTTAAACATTTAAACAAACAATGTTGTTAGCACAGTTAGAACCAAAATTATTGTGTGTAACTAAGTAAATATGTTTGGGGGAATAGAACGGGTTTATTATTTTGGTCTCCCTATCAGTGAGCCGCTGTGAATAGTGCTGTATATGTTTTAGTAACTGGGAGGGTAGTGGACTCACATTGATAGGTAGCCTCTGGCTTGGCAACGTTTCCTTCCGAACAAGTATACCAATAAAATGATCACAACCAAGACGGCTAAAATGCATCCGACCACTACTGGTACAATGTCTGGGGTGTTGATAGCGTCACAGTCCCAAGCTGGAAATCATAAAATTAATTAATCATGAGTAGTTGAGAGGAGTTTTAAATGAAAAAACTATATAAACACTTTACCCGAATCAAAAGTTGTTGATGTAGCATTTCGGAACGCCTGATACTGCAAGTGACTGATGTGTAAGTATCCCTTGGTAATGTTATAATCATCAGTCAAGTTTAATGTTTGCAATTTGATGCATTTGTAAGATTTTTTCAATGAAGTACTGAATTCGGCGGATTTATGGAGGAGATTAATCATTGTGGGTCCTGTAACAACAAATTACAACATTAACGTCTTGTCTAAAGGTTCCTCTCATCGATCATATATTAAAGAGACCACTGGCGACGACGGCGAATTATTAAATGCATTATGCAAGTTTTTGAAGGTTGCCTCCAAACTGGGACAAGACCTTCCCAATCGGATCGCGCAATAATTATAATGCTGCATAAGAAAGGAGATATCACCAACCTCCAAAATTACAGACCCATTTATAATGGTCATTATACCAGAGTTCCTCAGGGACTCAACTTAGGTCCTCTGTTATTGTAATTTTTATAACTAACTTAGCTGAAATAATAGACTGTAGGAATGTATTATTTGCGGATAATTTGAAGGTACATATACGAGGTACCGTTTTGCGATTCCGCCGCCGCAGCGCTACGGTCGGCGTTCCGCGCATGCGCGCTGGTTACCTACATCTCTTGTCTACGCACTGACGCCGTTACAGTCTGATTCCTCATTGTATACGTTGTTTACTGAGTGTTTAAGATGCCTCCGACAATCGTGAGTCCCGCCGATTTTGAAGTACGGGCTGTTATACGATTTCTTAGTGCTAAAGGCGTAAAACCGATCGATATTCATCGTGAGATCTCTGAAGTTTACGGACAAAACATTATGAGTGATGGAATGGTAAGGAAATGGGTGAGAGCATTTAAAGATGGCCACACAAATGTGCATGATGAAGAACGGAGTGGGCGTCCTTCGGTCGTTAATGAAGATTTGGTGCAGAAAGTGGAGGAAAAGGTGAGAGAAAACAGACGCTTTACAATTTCATCAATGTGCGGCTGCTTTCCTCAATATTCTCGTAGTGTTTTGTATCGCATTGTGACCGAGAACTTGAATTACCGGAAATTGTGTTCACGTTGGGTTCCAAAAATGTTGACGGATTTGCACAAAACCCAACGTTTAGGCTGTGCATTGACTTTCCTTGAGCGGTACCACAATGAAGGTGAAGATTTTTTAGACCAAATTGTTACTGATGAAGAAACATGGGTGGCCTACGTCACACCAGAATCGAAACAACAATCCATGGAATGGCGACATTCATCATCACCCAAAAGAGTGTAGTTTAAGCAAACAATTTCTCCCCGGAAAATCATGTGCACAGTTCTTTGGGACAGAAAAGGAGTATTGCTAGTGGAGTTTCTGCCTCGTAATGAGACAATCAATGCAGCGTCTTATTGTGAGACATTGAACAATCTGCGTCGTGCAATCCAGAACAAAAGACGTGGCAAGTTGAGTAATGGTATCGTTTTGCTGCATGACAATGCCCGTCCACATGTGGCTAATCTGACCAAAGATCTCATCAAATCTTTTAAATGGGAAACTCTAGATCATCCTCCATACAGCCCTGATCTGGCGCCCAGCGACTACCATTTGTTCATGCACTTGAAGAAACACCTGGGTGGTCAGCGTCTTCAAGACGATAACGAAGTCAAAACATTTGTGATACAGTGGTTAACAAGTCAGGCGGCAGAATTTTATGAGGAGGGTATTCAAAAACTGGTGCCACGTTATGACAAGTGCCTCAATATTCACGGAAATTATGTAGAAAAGTAGATTAAGGTACATGGCTTTCATGTAAAAATAAAATTATTGCGATATCTTTGCACGTCTTTTTTTAATTCCAAAACGGTACTTACTTAAAAAACATGCCTCGTATTTTCTATTTTATTCCTCTCAAAAGCAAAATCGTCGTGTTTTTGCTGAAAATCGTGTCTACTTTAGAGTTATTCTGGGTGGCAAGTTTTAAAATGAAAGCACTGTATGTATGGAGTTTTATTTCTGTTTGCATGACTAAGTATGTAATTCTATTATAAATTATTTTATTTATTTATTCTAATAATAAAATATTTATCAGTAGCAATAACAGCTATACTTGTTCGAATTTGTCGGTATTGCAATTAATTTAAGTTTAAATCACACGATTTGTTATTGACCTTTCTTGAATTAAGTAAAAAAAATTATGTTTTTGTTTTAAAAATTATTAAAATACTCACAATTCAGCGAATTTTCTGGTTTTATCTTGAGTTCCTAATAAAAAATAATATATCAGTTTAAGTCGATGACTATTGTTGCTAATGTACCTACGATAGTTCTCAATATCAATGCTAATGTCAGCGGTGGCGTATTATTTTTTTAATGAAAAAAAAATATTTATCCCCTTTTCGGTCTAAATCCACATTGTTTCCGGCAAGCACCCTTCCGCGAGTGGGAGAAGGCGATTGGACAAAATTCTTGCAAGAACCTTTCCGGCGATGGAGTGAGTTACCACGATAGTTTCCACATACGGACCTATATAAGCAACTGTGGAAATTCGTGCAGGATAAAAAACGCACATCTCGTATACCGGGTCTTATGTACGATGCTACAGACGCGGAAACATCCAACCATCCAAGTGTCTTCGTACCACATGGGACACATGGTCCTGTTGGCGCTAGCATGGGCGATGGTGCCATCCTTGTGGACGCCTTTGAGCTGGGGGATGTACTCGGAGCTCTGAGGGGGCTCAAGCCCAAAATGACTTCGGGCTGTAATGGTGTTTTTGCGTTTATCCTGAGGGACTGTGCTGGTGTTCTGGCTGCACCCCTGCCTACTATTTTCAACAAAATTATTACATCCAGTAGGTTTCCTTCCTCCTGGAAACTTGCTCGAATATGCCCTGTTCATAAGGCGGGTCCAATTGATAGAATAACAAATTATCGCCCGATATCTATTCTGTCCAACTTCTCAAAGGTCTTCGAATCAATTCTTCATGATAAAATATTTAAACAAATAAAAAATCGGAATATTTTGGAACAACATGGATTTTTTCATAGGCGATCTAGTTGAATTCCTACAGATACAGATTTTTCGAAGGCTTTTGACAAGCTTAACCACAATATAATAAAAAATAAAATGAACGGGATTGGGTTCCACGAGAGCCTAATAACTCTCTTTGACTCATATTTATCAAATAGACGCCAGTTTGTTGAGTATGGTGGCTTTAGATCTCCTGAGTTCGTGGTCACTAACGGTTCTCCACAGGGAAGTAACCTGGCTCCACTGATTTTTGCCGTGTACATTAACGACATCGTTCACGAGTCAATATCTCTTATTCGCGGATGATTTGAAGGTATTTCGGACTATCTCAGAACCTTCCGATTGTAACGCTCTACAGAGCGATCTGAATGTTTTGGCAGAATGGTGTGTGGAAAACAATCTACCACTGAATATCAGCAAATGCAAATGTTTATCAATGTCTAAATGCCGTAGTCCACATGAATTCGATTATCGGATATACGGTGCTTCCTTAGCTAGATGTGTGCTTACCAGGGATCTTGGGATCACAGTGGATTCTGATCTATCGTTCAATGATCATATAACGGATATATGTGGCTGTGCTCTGCGTAGTTTGGGGTTTATACTGAGAGTTACTTCGGGATTTGAGAACATCGATTGTCTTATCACCCTTTACTATGCACTAGTTAGAAGCAAGCTTGAATATGCGTCAATTGTATGGTCTCCTATATACCAGACCCATATTCTAAAACTTGAGAAAATACAACGCAAATTTTTAAAGCATCTTTGTTATAGAATTGATGGTCATTTTCCTTCACGAGGTATCGAACATAGACGTCTGCTCGACAGTTTTAATGTCGATTCTCTCGAATTCCGGCGAGTGTTCAGTTATCAACTATTTCTATTTCAACTGATCAATTCTCTGATTGACTGCGGAAGTGTTTCCTCCTTTAAACGGGAACTAGGAGAGTATTTAAGGTCAGTCCATTTGTAGATGTTTTTCTGTATCATTGCTGTTGATGACGGTTCTAATCTTTCACGTGTATTTAATTTAATTTATAATAATTAATTTATACCATTGTCATATATATTTTTTTGTATTTTTGTGTTTTTTTGATATTTCTGGATAATTTATGCATAATATGTTTTGTCTTGTAATTGGGCGAAAGCCTGTTAGACATAATAAAGATTATTATTATTATCTATCCCCTTTCTTAAATATAGTGACAATTTAGGCATCTCGCATTTCAGCATATCACTTCCAGCACTGACTAATAACATAGCTGAAATACGACGCGCCAATTACGAGGCGTACACAAAATTCAGAAAAACCTAGAGTGTTTTCCATTCAGGTATTCGTACGATTAAAATTGTCACTGATATCTTCTAGTACCATTTTAACTAATTAGTCACAACGGCCTGTCCCAGCTAATAATTTTTTCCACAAGCCACCAATGATCTTGGTAAGTACCTAATAATAAATAGGTAGTGGTAAATTGATACAAATAAAATGTTTACACTCTGTGGTTATCTTCCAAGGTTAATAATTGTATTGAACCAGTGGAGATCGTCATAATATTATAACGATATAATTTGTTATGATTTTTGTTTTTCCTGTATGATTTTCATTGCATAATAGTATGAATTGAATTTGCACTAACCGCAATGAAATTTAATAGGTGAATGTTTTTTTTATGTATTACATTCCACTGTTTTACTGATAAAACATATTTGTCTCAATAATGATTGCAATTTTGTATTCGTGAAAACTATTCTTATGAAAATTATCTTTCATCTGTTAAAAATTGTAAAAGATGTGCAATATGGACTTTATTTTAGAGATTTCTTTGCTGAATATATTATACACACACTTTAAGTTATGTTGAGAATTTGTTTCACACCACCAGGCTTTCACCAGACGAACCGTTTCGTTGTTACGCAACTCATCAGTGGTTTTCGGCAGGCAGTGGATCAAGTTTCTATTTATCGTTTATTTGATTTGAATTACAAGTTAGGCAATGCCCCTTACTCTAATAAAATGTATAGTAATTATAAAACTGTGTATCTTGAATGATTGTTTGGCAAATTGTTCCATAACTAAATTAAGTTTTGGACGGCCGCAATTCCGGACCTTAAACTTCTTCCATCACAGATTGCTCCAAAAATTAACAACACTGTATATAACAAGAACCAATAATTGCTTAAAATCAAATCAAAGGTCAAATCTGTTGTCCAAGAGTTCGGCTACATTTCTAAAAAAAATCATCTCAATATGTTACAGGGTTCAAGAGAAAATCGATGTTAAACTGATAGTAAATTTTGACCCTTTGGCTAATTTTGCCGGCGTGATCTGGAACTTCTCCCATTTACATTTTGATGCGTTTAAATTTAAATGCAGTTTATTCTGAATACACCAAGATTCAATTATGGCGATAATCCGCTGCAAATTCCTGCAATCGTCAGCATGCTATGTACAATGTGTCCACGGATAGAGTTTGGAAGAGGAAAAACTTTTTTATTTGTCGATTTAGAAGAAATAGTCATTCTTTATAAAAACGTCTGCTTGTGTCGAAACTACAATTTCAAATGCCAAATTTACGATTACTATACAGGGTATATCAAAAATAACATTTTTAATGATTTTGAAAAAAAAAACACTAATAATCTTTTTTCTCAAAGTGGTTAATTTCATAGCTACTATTAAAATAATAAAATTAAAAAAAAAAAACAAGGAAATCAAAATCATTAAAAATGTTATTTTTGATATACCCTGTATAGTAATCGTAAATTTCGTACTCGAAATTGTAGTTTTGACACAAGCAGACGTTTTTATAAAGAATGACTTTTTCTTCTAAATCTACAAATAAAAAAGTTTTTCCTCTTCCAAAATGGTTCTTTAACTGCACCACCGGAAATAAATATATCTCTCGTCAACTACCACAATCCACGAGATAATAATAATAATAAAATATTAAGCCGGGATAATAAAAATGGTCATACGCCCAAAGTGCATAACGTGGCACACGTTTAATATACTCATTGTGATTAAGCAACTACTTGATCACCGATATATCTGACTGATTGGATTTTTCTTATTCTCTTTCATCCATATTTCGTTTCTCGATGTTTTACAAATATGCAGGTACGCTTATCAAGTGAACGCTCAATAACAACATGCTATTAACATATGAAATGCTCCCTGGGTTTGATCAGTATCTGGTAACAGTATACACAGATAAAACATTTTTACAATGATGTGTCACAAAACGACATTTGAAAGTATAAAATTGGGTTGGCTAGGGGTGGAACACAAAATTCAACCAACAATGGGTTTGAAGTTCCCCCTCAAAAATAGAGTCGACGTATTTTTCCCGGAAATCGTGACCTCTTTAGATGACGAGTTATTCTGGGTGGCACATTTAAAAATGAAAGCACTGTATATCATTTACCAGTCACAATTTTATCAAAAAATATCCTTGTCGATACATGTTTTCTCAGTAATAGAACTTTAATATCTTTGTTTTTTCAATAATATGCTATTAGAAATATGTTGCCGGATAGTCAGCATTAAATATACATACAGGGTGGCCCAATGAAGATCAACCAAAGGCCCTTCTGGCCAAATTTGTGGGAAAATTCTTAGACACGTCGATTTTGTTTCCAAGGAGAATATTTTGCAGCAAAATTAGACTTTTTGTAGTACGAAGGGGCGTTATTAATTATAGTGGGGATTAAACCTTGATTTTTTAAACATGTTTTGGCATGGTAAATTGACAGGTAATAAAATGGTTTTTATTATTTTTTTGTAACTTTTCGCTAAAATTGAAAAAAAAAATTGTTTTCAAGAACCTGAAACACAAGGAAAAAAAAAATAAAAGGAAAAATGGTTCAAGAACATAAAAAAGAAAGACTAAATCTATACTCCTACCTGTTTTATTATCAAAAGTAACATTCATTACTGCTCTGAATTGACCAATATCATACCGGCTAGCATTATCCTTGAAAAATACCAATTCAAAACTGTTATTGAATCCCCATGAGAATTTAATTGACTCGTTATTGGCCATTTGACAATCACCTATCACTTCCGTCTTGTTGGGCATATTGACTTTCAAGGTTTTGTTCGTGTTAGGAATCTAAATAACACATCAAACTGTGTAAAAAGTCTTAAATAAATCATTACATTTTTTAGTTTTCAAACCAAAAAGTACGAGGCACGTTTTTTTAGTAAGTACCGTTTCGCGATTCCGCCGCCGCAGCGCTACGGTCGGTGTTCCGCGCATGCGCGCTTCTTACCTACATCTCTTGTCTACGCACTGACGTCATTACAGTCTGATTCCTCATTGTATACGTTGTTTACTGAGTGTTTAAGATGCCTCCGACAATCGTGAGTCCCGCTGATTGTGAAGTACGGACTGTTATACGATTTCTTAGTGCTAAGGGCGTAAAACCGATCGATATTCATCGTGAGATCTGTGAAGTTTACGGACAAAACATTATGAGTGATGGAATGGTAAGGAAATGGGTGAGAGCATTTAAAGATGGCCGCACAAATGTGCATGATGAAGAACAGAGTGGGCGTCCTTCGGTCGTTAATGAAGATTTGGTGCAGAAAGTGGAGGAAAAGGTGAGAGAAAACAGACGCTTTATAATTTCATCAATGTGCGACTGCTTTCCTCCAATATTCTCGTGTGTTTTGTATCGCATTGCGACCGAGAACTTGAATTACCGGAAATTGTGTTCACGTTGGGTTCCAAAAATGTTAACGGATTTGCACAAAACCCAACGTTTAGGCAGTGCATTGACTTTCCTTGAGCGGTACCACAATGAAGGTGAAGATTTTTTAGACCAAATTGTTACTGGTGACGAAACATGGGTGGCCTACGTCACACCAGAATCGAAACAACAATCCATGGAATGGCGACATACATCATCACCCAAAAGAGTGAAGTTTAAGTAAACAATTTCTGCCCGGAAAATCATGTGCACAGTTTTTTGGGACAGAAAAGGAGTATTGCTAGTGGAGTTTCTGCCTCGTAATGAGACAATCAATGCAGCGTCTTATTGTGAGACATTGAACAATCTGCGTCGTGCAATCCAGAACAAAAGACGTGGCAAGTTGAGTAAGGGTATCGTTTTGCTGCATGACAATGCCCGTCCACATGTGGCTAATCGGACCAAAGATCTCATCAAATCTTTTAAATGGGAAATTCTAGATCATCCTCCATACAGCCCTGATCTGGCGCCCAGCGACTACCATTTGTTCCTGCACTTGAAGAAACACCCGGGTGGTCAGCGTCTTCAAGACGATAACGAAGTCAAAACATTTGTGATACAGTGGTTAACAAGTCAGGCGGCAGAATTTTATGAGAAGGGTATTCAAAAACTGGTGCCACGTTATGACAAGTGCCTCAATATTCACGGAAATTATGTAGAAAAGTAGATTAAGGTACAGGCTTTCATGTAAAAATAAAATTATTGCGATATCTTTGCACGTCTTTTTTTAATTTCAAAACGGTACTTACTTAAAAAACATGCCTCGTACAAGAACAGGCAGGACAGAACCTTATCGTTACACTGAAAAATGCCTTCACGTTCGTGATCTCGTTGAACTTCCTGAGTAGTGAACTGTTTCCAAACTGTGCTAGGGCTGGGATAACCCTTCACAGATCAAGGTGGATTTTTGTTGAACACGCAGACACGGTTGGAATAATTCTCCTTACACTGTAAGTGACACCCCTGGGAAATGGCACAAACGACCCTCTCGAAGATTTGCGTGTTCTCTGGCCATGTCTTTGAACTGTAGGAGTTTGGTGAATGGCGCAAAAGGCCAACTCGAAGATTTGCGTCTTCCGGAGAACCGTCAGTTTTAAATGTTACTCAACTATTCGTATATCGTTGCTGGTGCGAGCTCTAATGATTGGAATTAAAAATATCCAAACAGCATAGATAAAATCACACTCACCATAATTTCAAATTGCATAGCAAATTGTCCCAGAATGCAAGTTCGATTTACATCGGACAAATAATGCCATGACCATTTGCTGACATCCGGATCCGGTACTGGAGTTGGTGCCGGAGTTGGAGTTGGTTTACTCGTTGTTGTAGTTCCAGTTGAGGTCGTTGCTTTTGACGTAGTCGTCACAGGAGAAGTTGTAGTGGGTTTAGACGTTGTTGTAGGTGAGGTTGACGTAGTGGGTTTAGACGTTGTTGTAGGTGAGGTTGTAGTAGTTTGTGTCGTCGTACTTGTGGTGGTTGGTATTGTGGTAAGGGGTGGAGGTGTTGATGTAACTGGTGATTCTGTGGGTTGAGGTGGTTCAGGGGGAATGCGTTTGACATCTTCCGCTGAAATAAAATAATTTGAATAGGATAAAAATAATTTCCTATTATTGCTCAACAGAGCAAATGGTTCTGACACTGCACAACATAAACAAATAATAATGAAGCGATTAGCATATTTAGTAAGTGTAATAGAATCAAGATAGATATATTTATTCACCATCTTATGTTACAAAACATGTATAGTACGTCAAAAAAGAACAAAAATTAATCAATCAAAGTTACAGCAACAAAGAAAGGCTCACAAACAAATTGAAATAGCAACAACATAAAACAAACTAAAATCTAGACAAATCTTACAATATCGCTTCTGAAATAGTCCTCAAAGGTATAAAAAGCTTGAGATATCAAAAATGATTTAATACTTTTGTTAAACTGTACTTCACCAAGGTTCTTTATGTGAGACGTCAGCTTATTATAAAATTTAACACAATAATAGTCAGAACCTTTCCTAGTCCTCAATAGGCGGTGAAATTCAGGCAATATGTCATTTCGATTTCGCGTACCATAATTATGCATATCAGAGTGAAGAGTGAAATGCGAGGCATTGGTTCGAATGTAGCCAAGACAGTTTAAGATGTACAAGGAAGGCAAAGTAAGTAGTCCGTGTTCAACAAAATACTTTTTACAGCAGTCACGCCAACCGAGCCCCAACATTGTACGTAAACATCTCCTCTGTAGCTTGAAGATTTTCATTGCATGGGAACTATGTCCCCAGTTCAAAATACCATACGATATACGGGAAACAAAATAACCGTGATATACCGTCAACAGACTGGCGATTGAAACACTCTGCGTAAGCCTTCTGATGAGATATATGACCCTGGACAGCGAGCACCTAAGCTCTCGAACATGACTCTCCCAGGTTAATTTAGGATCAAGATGAACCCCAAGGAACTTCACGCGAACAGCGCTCTGAAGATCGATAGGCGCAGAACGCAATGTAAAGTTCATGCTCTGAGTTTTAGCCTGATTCAAGCTCAGTTCATTTGCCAGAAACCAATTGCCTATGTCAGTCTCAACAGCATTAACCAACTCCCCTAAAGGGTCGTTTGGTCGATATCTAATCAGACTAGTTGTGTCGTCAGCAAAGAGGATTATATTTGAGTCTTCTTGAAATTTGTATAAATCATTTACGTATATTAAAAACAGTAAAGGTACCAAAACCGACCCCTGGGGCACACCCCGTCCAACCCTTCGTCTCTCCGAGTATCGTCCCCCATACAAAACGTGCTGAAAACGATCGCTGAGATAAGAGCCAACCAAGGCAACACTGTCAACATCAAAGTTATAGTAAGAGAGTTTCTGAAGAAGTATCTCGTGTGAGACACAGTCAAAAGCCTTACTGAGGTCATAAAAGGAAGCAAAGGTGTCACAGCCCTGCTCCATGCCATCCGAAACATATTGAAAGAGTAGTAGATCTCTTATTACGAAAGCCATATTGACTTTGCATAAAGAGATTATTTGCTTCAAAATATTCAGTAATTTGATTTTTAATAAGACTCAAAGATTTTTGAAAAACCCTTGCCTCCTTCAAGACCGCCGGAAATACAGCGTCACCAATGCAATGGTTTATCAACTTAGTAAGCGGCACCACTAGCAGATTCTTTAAAGTCCCAATATTCCTAACATTAAGCTCATAACTATCCGAACTTTTTGTGTTTTTCATACCTAATAGTTTTTCACGTACTTCATTAAAGGTTACCGTTCTCAAACTAAATCCAGCAGCTCTAGTGGGAGACATATATTTCTCAAAAGTGACCGATGTGGCTGGTAGCTGTTTTATGATATCATCAGCCGCAGTTGTAAAGTAGTCATTTAAAATATGCGCAGTCAAGTTTTCAGCTGTCCCGAGATTTGCAGTTGATTCCCAATCCTTGACCAGTCTCCACACAGCAGCAGGCCTATTAATAGCGGATGCAATATACTCCTCATAAGCCCTTCTTTTGGCCTTAGAAAGTTCAGCTCGATATTGTTTTTTATAGTGTCTTAAGGCGACTTTAGATACAGACTGAGAATCCGATTTATGAATCAAATGCATGGTGCATAGCAGATCTCTCATCCTGCGCAAATCATCGCTGAACCAATTTATGCGACCCAGCAGTGACTGTTTTAGATTTAAGAGGAAAACAACTTTCAGCTGTATTTGCAATGACATTAGTAAACGTTAGAAATCTACTATCAATGCTTATATTTTGATCATCGATAAAGTCCCAATTAATCAAGAAATCATTGGCCAACTAAATTTGATTAACAATAATTATTGAACAATTAATTTCTAAAAGCAAAACTACAAAATAAAATCAGTTTGAACAGTCCAAATAAGTGACTCCATCGATCAATCAAAAATGTAACAGTCAGCACGGTAGCCAGCTTTAAACGAGAAGCATTTCAGAAACTTCCTTTGGACTCTCTCAACACTCTCCACGTGAACCCTTAATAATGAAACTACTGTTCCATGGACACAGAGGTTGAGTATGGCAGAGAAAGTTGGATTCTGTTGTAAACGCATCCAATGAATAATTTTTAAACGTACATAACCTAATTATTTTTTTTTCATTTTCTGCAACCCAGATTTACGCTTAGAAAAAGTAAAACAATGGGTCAAAGTTAACCCTTTTGACTGTCATGTTTGATTGTGTAACCCATGTATGTCTAAAGCTAGATTGGATATGAATTGTGGGCATTTATAAACTTTGTGGCACTCATTCTCGCTGATATGGTTATGTTTGTGATTTGCGCGAAAGACAAACCAATGAAATGCACATAAATTAAGTTCATCGCGCAAGTGTTAGTTACATAAAATTTGGAATTGTTATTCACAGCAAAAACTTGTAGAAACGTAAAACACATATAGCTTTGTTTGGTGCCAAAGCGAAGCTGCATGTGTTTCCAGCTTAAATATTATAGACGAAACTGTTAAAACAGTATAAAGCATCATTTCATATTTCTGATCGAACCCCGTACTTAATATTTCATTTCTCCATCACAAAGCAATAACAAAAAAATATATTCTATACCTGCCTAACAATATATACGTGCGTAGCAAGTAAACTGAGTTCCTACTTCCCAGTATACACAAATAAGCATTATTGTAATTAAATAAACAAAAAAGTCTGAAGATATTAAAGTGTCAAACATTAAACACCATAAATTATTACATTTGTAGGTACCTATCTATATACCTAAATTAATAAATAACAATATCCAATAAATGTGTACCTAAATGCCTATTAATAATAACAATTGGTCAAGATAGTAACGAATTATCATGGAAAAAAAAATGGAATACCTAGGCAGGATTACAAAAATAACTGCATAGTAATATAGGTACGAACAAATACACTAGGTACCTACATAATAACAAAATCGGTAATAATCGTATCAAATATTACGGAAAACAATTATAAAATATGGCAAGTAATGTAAAATCCCTACATACCAATACGTTTATAAATAAAATCGTGAAACCTTACCTGCAATTATTGCAGATGCACAGATGACACTTAACACAGAAAATAAGGTCAAAATATTCATTTTTGCTTAAATGATATTAATATAACTAATTAATAAACAGAACTTCTAGAGGAATACAATATTATGTACTCTCAAAATCTTTGTTCAACGAGAAAGTAAACCAATAACTGTTTCTCAATGACTAAACTTTTTGTAATTGTTTATTGTTCTCTGGCTGGATCGATCAAAGCAGGAATTAAAACAAAATAATACGTAAATACGTATAATTGGCACTATTGACAGATATCATCTTGTTTACGTCAAAATTTG
Source organism: Apoderus coryli (assembly GCA_911728435.2). Classification (NCBI taxonomy): domain Eukaryota; kingdom Metazoa; phylum Arthropoda; class Insecta; order Coleoptera; family Attelabidae; genus Apoderus; species Apoderus coryli. The sequence continues at coordinate 17,721,019 of OU452206.1, forward strand.
TCCAGTACATACCAACCCAACCAAGAATTATAGCGAAATTCCTTGTGGTGCAATATGCAATATCGGTCATGGATTATAATCCATATATAATAGCATATATAATAGCAGACACCTGGTTACAAGAATAATTATTCTTGTAACCAGGTGTCTGCTATTTTCACTATTGAATAAATTGTTATAAATATTATCCTATCCATTGTCCTTATAAATGCCTTATCCAAATGATATATACAAGCTTTTTCTTCCACACATGAACTCAGTTAAACTGAGCCTAAATAATCTCGTACCACTCACATTATTTCTGATCAAAAAGGAGCGGTCAAACATTTTGATATTTGAATAAATTGTTTTAAAGATGGAAAAACATTAATATCTCAACTTTTAGAGGTCAGTGGGGAAAAATCGTCTAAATAAAAAAACATTCATATAATTTTTTAATGACATTTATATTTTCTTGTGTTATAAATGTTGGTAATACCCTCTAAATAACGTAATATTTATAAGCTTAAATTTATTAACGATTTTTTAACGGTAGGTACATTTTACAGGGGCGGGCTTATAACATGAAAATACGTTATTATTATTTGTGTTTTAATGAGTTTTATAATTTTTTGAGCTAAAACTAAAAACTACATATTATTTTTAATATAATTATTACATAAAAGTTCTTGTATAACACTATAGCAAAAAACAAAACAATATTTACAGTTCTATTAGCTACGTAAGCCAAAATTAGCTGTCTATAACAATATTATAAATTATTAAGAAATTTAGGTATAAAATAAATATTGTGACTTAATAGGTACAAAATAGAAAATTGCTTTAAACTTTGTCATGTAATGCTCACCAAATGGAATATTTTTTTCCATTTTAAATGTTACATACTCACATTTTTCATATACAGCGTGGTCCACACAACTAGAATTCAGAAATAAATAATGTATATAATAAACACGACGAATAAATAGGTACTATTTTTTTTGTGTGGTAGGTAAATCTAAATAATAAATAAAGCTGCTTTTGTGGATTATTGATTTTTAAACTTGCCACACTGTATAATATTAAATATACTTAATTATAATTTTCAACTCTTAAACACTTTATAATGCTTAACAATAAGTACGTTAATCGTTCAATGAGTTATTATTCTAAACAATAAATTATTCTTTATTTCATATACCTAAGTACATTTTTCAGTTAGTTAACAATGTTAAAACATTTCTTAAAAACTTAATAGCCTATAGAAATGATAATCCTTGATAAAATTTAAGTATTTCGTTTACGTAATTTCATTCATTCCCTATTTTAACGTCCTGTCAAATTAGTTTGACAAGTCCGCTATATTAAGCGTTTTCTTTTTAAACCTCTGCTGAGCTGAACTGATTTGATTATCTCACTTGCATTTTTGTTGTAAACTGTCAAAATTGTCATTTGCCATAAAGCCAGCAGCTGTGCTGTCGAGAACCATCCACAATTTTTTCAAAACTATGGAATATTTTTTTAGGCCTTTAAAAAATAGTTCATTGTGATTTTTTTTCATAGTGTGTTTTCATGTGTTGATAAATTCAGTATAGGATATTTAAGGTGTACGATCAACTTTCTTATTTGCGTCGATATACCCGGGATTATACCCATTATAAATTCAAGAATTATTAACAACAAAAACTGCAAGATCGGCTAATTTTACTGCAAAAGAAGAGTTAATATTACTTTGCTTGGTAAGAAATTATGGTTTATAACATAGAAAGTATTATTATTTGTCAATCGACACTGCAAAATAATATATCTGGTCTCTATATTTCTTAACCTGTCTTTTAGGTCTAGCGTTAGTTAGTTACACTTCTATCCCAATAAAGGCTTTATCACCTACTTGATCCAGAAGATTGTCATCGAACAATTGTTAAATAGTGATTCTATTAGGTTTAAAACAAAAACCTTCATACAGAAAAAGGTCTAAATCCTGTGGTGTGACTTACAAAATTACCTTCAGCGAACTGACCTTTGATAGGAACTTAGCTTAAACTATTACTTTACAACTGGACTTTATGGCATCTTGCTAAGTCAGTCCTTCGTCTCTCTTATTGTATGTTGGCCTCGGATTTTTAGTGGTGGATATATTATGACAATGAAAACGTAAACTAAATATGTTTTATTTGTATCAAGAAATCACTCTATATTGGAGGCTCTTCATAACAAAAAAACTCTTGAAACGGGCATATTTACGACAAATAAACAATATACTCGGGGATTCCCACTGTTTCAAAATATTTTTAGACAGATGATGAAATTCATTTAGATTAGATAAGAGTTACGTTTTGAAGTATTTGTTTGTTATTTCAGAATATTATCTGATCTTTTATTTACTTATAATTTAATTCAGAAGTAGAAACACTCTAATTTATAGAAATTATTAATTTATTGATATTGATTTACCTATATGCAATAATTTAAATCTAGATGTTTCAGCGTTTTATTGGACTAATAGTTTTCTTCAGCTGCAGCGAAGGATTTTGACAAGTTGAAGTTTTCATCTTCTCAAGATATGATGGTTTGTATATTTTTTGAATATAATATCCTGCAAGATATTTTACGTAAAGTAATACAAACTGTCGTCTAAAGTGCAACTTTTATTGTTAACTTTACTATATTTTCTACATGGTCTTAATTTTCTGTCACTGGATAAGATTTTAGGCCAGAAGGCTTAGTATAGTTAATGCAAGTTTTAGATTTACATGGTCCTTCGATTCAGCTAAAGTAAAGAAGATTTATTTTATTATTTTCAACTAAATTTTGTTATTTCGTGCTATGATTTATGTTTTGTGTTTCGGTTTAAATTACTTGTTTTAATATGGCAGTTGTTAGAGCCTCCTAAACACTTAATTAATTATTACTTTTCTTGTGAATAGTTCTATTATTCTACCATTAATTCAAAGTGGACGGAACCACGTCTATCCACACGGTCATGTACAATGTTCCTTGCCCATGCTTTACATTCAATGTTGATAAGTACGCCACCTAGAAAATAAATTGGAAAATATATATACCTATGTATACAAATTATCAAAAAACAAAGACTTTTAAAGGTGATAGCGCTGATGTCGACTTAATCATACGGTTGGACGTATACCAACTCGTCTATAGTGACGTGACAATAGACACTACATCGAGTACATAATAATTGACAGTTGTAATGTAAGGTTAGAATAGAAAATGAAATGTTAATGAACACGTTCTTTTGTTGATGACAAACGAGAAACCGTGCCCCAGACAACGTCACGACCTGCGTATTGCCCGAAGGCCATGACGGTATCAGATGCTTAGAACCCCCAATCCGATGATGAGATAGCTAGGGGATGTATTATCGTTTCATCCTGCTTGTGAACTCTTTAAACTGGCATAGAAGCCTGTGACGACGGTTTATGTCAACGAAAATCTGCTCTCAATACAGAACGTAGCTAATCTAAGAATTATTTTAATAAAACTTTATACTTACGTCTTGGATTGGCAAAGTGCACTGCAATTAATGGACTTAAATAACCATCCTGATTGGTGTATGGGAAATATTCAGCTCTAAATCCATTGTCAGGAATTAAATTGTATGAACCCATATTCTCTATGTCAGCTACGTTCTCACCTTCGCAAGTTACCCAAATCATTTTGTGCTAAAAATCAAAGTGTAATATTGCAATAGATGCTTGTACTTTGAAACCAAAAAACAACGAAAGATTTGTAATATTATTGGCTAGTATTTTACGTTGCATTCTACATTCCTACGTTACATAAAGAACACTTTTTTAACCCTTTAATAAAACATACATTGAAGTAAGTACCTAATTATTTAGAAGACCATACCACTGTATGGTATAAACTGTGACCATACTTTAGCCACCCAAAGTGTTAACAAGGTCTAGACTTAAACCATAAAACGTTACCTAATTGTCAACTAACGTATGGTTCGCACTGGCTAAACTCTTTATTCGGATAATATTAAATTATTACCTACCTCGTTTCTCTCCTGCGCCTTTAAAATATCTCTTCGTAGTTTTTCGTTCATATTGACAGCTTCATGGACATTTGAACTGTTGTAATACTGTGGTATCCAGTTGTAAATCTGCACAATGTTATTTAAAGGTAAGTATACTGAAATTACTGTTTTTTTTTTTATGTAAATAGGACCACGTTCTATTTAGAGCAACCATAAGAAGAGTTTATTACAATCCAATGATAAATAATATCAATAATTTAAGCGCATACCTACTTTCAAAATGCATTATTTGCATTTAGGTGTTTGACTTTTCCGGCAATCATATTAATTTTATTTTGAGTATCCCCAAAGATTTATTATTATATGATTGTATATCCTAGTTAAAAAAAATAACAATAAAACTGCTCCCGAAATCTTTTTATGAAGTACTTAAATTGCGAAACTTGACACTTGACACGCCATTATTTTATTATGAAGCTTTACAGTGTTGCCAGTGTTTGGAAATAAATTTCCCTCCACATAAACATTTTAAATTATCATTTTTCCCACAAATGGTATGAAGCATCAGTAAACTACAATTAATAACACAAAATTATTATTAAAACATACATGGTTATTCAGAAGCGCTCAAACTGATGCTATAGTTTACAGCATTAAGATGATTAATGATCCAAATTACATAAAATTATATTGAAGGAGAGTGAAAGAAATTTACTGTACTTTGATCAAAGAATTCCGTTTAGCACTACAAATATCTCGCGAATTGGGAAATTTCCCACGAGTTGGCATTACTGATAGTATGTCTGTCATAATTTTCACATTGTGCTATCTTTATCCCTGTCTTTACTTTAACGTTTTCTTTTTCAGAAGTTAAACTGAATAAAATATAAACTTTCATATTTCTAAAATATGGGCGTAACAGAACAGAGAACAGAAAACTGTCATTAAAATAATGATTTTAACTAATGAAAGTCCTTTATTCAGTGATTAGGTATTAAGATTGTCTTTATAAATAAAAGACAATGTTATTAACGACATATACATATACCCTAATATCGATAGCTCCCTACTACTAGTCAACATTGGGTGTATTCCTTTTGTTTTTTCGTGTCAACGCACATGATACAAATAATTATATTTTATATGGAATGAATCTGCCATGGACTGATTGTTGGTCGTTTAAGTTCACATTTTAAACATATATTATTGAAGTTAAGGTTTTATACGGCCTATAGTAAATACTTATTATATGTGCGATAAATAAATACGTACTCTGTTTAGTTTCAAGAAAATACATGGTCCACCATCGGTTGACTCAAAGTTGTAACCGTCATCAGCGATACACGGTTGCCATCTCTTGTCAATTTTCACGTCACATACTTTCCCTGGTGATGGTGACTGAAAACGAGGGCAATCTTCTAGTTTGTCGGCATTGGGATTGTTGGTTTTGTTGTAAACTAGCAATGAATCAATTAAACACAAATTATTTTATCCTAGACAATTAGTATAATAGTGTTTCTTACGTGTCAAGAATTTCGTTAATTCCCTCTGCCAATACTGTACATTGCCTTTATCAGTGGTTCTATACCAGATTAGAGTACTTTCGACATTAACGTCCGATGGCATAGGTCTGAAACCCAATCCTGAAACATAATAAATTAATTTTAAACATTAAGATTATAAAGTGTAAATTTATTTTTTTGATTTTACCTGGGTTAACTCCAATTAAGGAACTTTCTAATTGCCATTTGGGTTTCTTGAAGTCTAGTGTCTGATAGAACACGGTTAAAAGTGCTGCGAAGAATCCTATTAGGACTGCGTAGAAGATTAGGTAGAACAAGAGAATTTTCGCTGAAAGTAAATAAAAATCCATAGTTAAGCCTTTGTTTCTATGGTTCGTTGTAAAACTCTGAACCATAATGATTCTTATTAAAGTACCGGTGGTGGACAGTGATTGTTGCTGGGCTTAAGCCCTGACCCTTAACCTTTGAGCCCCCAGCCTACTGCAACCAACGTCCATACCCTTGTATTTTAATGGGTGATCATTTATAAACGCTCACCCCCTTTAACTTTGTTGTTTCACCCTATAGAAGAAAATGTTAAATACAAAAGTTTTAGAACTTAATGTAAACTATTGACAGAATATATTTTCGTATATACAGGGTGTCCCAGTAACGCGTTAGAAATCACAGTTATATTTTTTTAATGGAACACCCTGTATATTTTATTTTATTATTAAAGATTATTTTCTCCTGATTCAAAAAATATTTGATGGGTCTATCTTAAACGGTTCAATAAGAATTAGCAATAAAACAAAGCTTTTTCGAAAATTAAATGAACAAAAACTCTGAATTCAACGTCTTTTTAAATTTGTCAGAATTTAGTCCTTTATTGGATCTAATTGGTAATTGAAATAGTCTGCTCTTTTATATCATGTCTGGTGACATTGGAGTATTGAAAATAATGTTCTATAAATAAAAGAAAAGCATCAATCTAGTTTAAAAAATTGGTCAACAGTCATTGCTATAATAATAAGGCTTTCGTTTGAAAATCGTGTTTTTAGGAATCCTAATACTGAGTCTAGGATTCTTGTAATCTTGTCAGTTCTCATGTTTTCCAAAGTCCACCTTAGGAGCACTATCGAAAGTGGCGTTTTGTCACTAGAGTGCTTTCGAACAAATATTAAGTGTGGAAAAAATTTAGTTCTTCTAATACTATCACATTCTGCACGCTGCAGGAATTTACCGAGTCATGTGTTCGCCTGTGATATCTATGTAATTTTTTAAATTTGTTTATTTTTTGTTTTTGTAATTTATTGAATATTTTTGAGATGTTTGTGTTGCTTTCGTCTGTATTTTTTGTTCATTTGTATATATTGGGTCTGCCAGATAACTTTTTTTTTTGAAAATGCTATAAAAGAAAAACTGCTGAATATTTTCTCAAATTTCTTTTTTTATTTGAAAGTACAATCCTTCCGGTTAATAATGACAAATAATTTCATTCAAATGGCTGCCTCGGCTGGCCATGCAGTAGCCTACACGATCGGTCCAATTTTTAAGCACATTATCGATTGTGTGCAGCTGTATTTCACCAATGGCTTCACGAATATTGTCCTTTAAAGCGTCAATTGTCTCTGGCTTGTCGGCGTAACACTTATCTTTGACGGCACCCAACATAGTCCAACGGTGTCAAATCGCAGCTCCGAGGTGGCCAAACGACATCAGCTCTGCGGCTGATAATGCGATCTTCAAAAACAGGGCGCAAAACATCGAGTGTAGCTTCGGCTGTGTGGCACGTAGCGCCGTCCTGTTGAAACCAAATGTTGCCAATATCCTCCTCTTCAATTTTTGTGAACAAAAATTCGTTCAACATGGCCCGATAACGATCGCCATTGACTGTAACGGCCACTCCTTGCTCATTTTCGAAGAAAAATGGCCCAATTATGCCTCCGGACCAAAATCCGCACCAAACAGTGACTCATTTTGGGTGCATCGGCTTTTCAATGTATGCGTGCGGGTTTTCTGTTCCCCAAATGCGACAATTTTTCATACCCGCCAAGATCAAAATGAGATTCATCTGAAAAGATGATTTTTTTGGCAAAATCGGCATTTTCTGTAAGTCGATCGCAGGCCCACTGAGCGAAGCGAAAACGCATTGGATGGTCAGTTGGCTTCAACTCCTGAACCAATTGGACTTTGTATGGCGTCATACCAAGGTCTTTATGCAAAATTCGTCTCAATGATGTCTCCGAAATGTTCAATTGTTGAGACCGACGGTGAATTGATGTTGATGGCGCTTCACGCACACTTTCTGCCACAGCAGCAATATTCTCTGGTGTACGCACTGTTTTTGGCTTTTCACGCTTTGGTTTATCGATGAGGATGCCAGTTTCTTTCACTTTTTTCACGAGATAACGAACATACGGAGCTGACGGTGCTTCTCTTCTTCCAAAATCCGCACACATTCGGCAACATTACCATGATTTTCAAAGTAATGTCGCAATATTTCTCAGCGTTGTTCAAGCGTATACACAACCATATTCGTTCAGCGGAAGGATAAAACTAATTATCTGTCAAATCAGACATGAGCTAAGTGTTACCCTTCACGAAATAAGCACTAGTTGAAAAAAAAAACGTTAGATGGCGGACCCGATATCTTTTGCCTTTTGACTTGCCAATTGTACAATATTTGTATTTGTGATGGCTGAATAAAGAATTGAATTGACTATCATCAACAACATTCCAATCGTTAGAATAGCTTGTTCATTTCGCAATTTCTAATAGTAGGATATCATTTTTTACGCTGGCACAACTTCAGATATTGACAACCACTTTTATGTTTACTTTGCACATAAAATGAATCAGCTGTTGCCGTTGACCCGGGGGGTTAATAATTGTGAGTTTGTTGGGACTAAGTTCGCTCTAGACCTCCCTAGTTGCGCCACTGTTATTGGGTCAATTAAAATACAGTCGTAGTAAAAATAAGTTATTATTTTGAAGACGTTTATCTATGAGAAAACTTACTGTGTCAAGCGGCAAGAGGAAACAGGTCAGACATCGCCGTTTAGTCGTATATTCTGGAGCAGGTACCTAATTCACTTCCTTTTCGTTACATAATGTACAATTTAATGTCGGAGTAGAGACGGATCAATAAATATACGGTAGGCTATAACCATCTGATTGCAAGGAAGTTTACAAGGCAAATATATTTTCCAAATACCGCCATAAAACTAGTGAACGTCTATCAATTGAGAAAATACTGTGATTTGGCTACTAATACAATAATTAGGCTAACGGGGGGATCCTTGGCTTAATTATAACCTAACTTTGTTTTCTTGTGCCTTTTATTCATTTTGTGTCAAAAATGTGATAAAATAAAGTTTTCTACATAAAAAAGGCATACTTCTTTTTGCTCGAAAAACTTAAAGGTTTACGAGAAATTCGAGTTTGAAAATTTTAGGACAAAACTGGTCCTTAGTAAACAACATTAATAAAATTATTGAAATACAGTTTGCTAACGAATAGAAAAAAAAAGAAGTATGCCTTTTTTTTGTAGAAAACTTTATTTCATCACATTTTTGACACAAAATGAATAAAAATCACAAGAAAAAAAATGTTGACCAGCTTTTTTAGGAACAACTTGTATAGATACTTTTTCAGGATAATAGAAAAGTACAGAAAAATCTAGGACATTACGCCAATTTTGAAGAATTTTCAAGAATAGTTCTGAAAGAATCTTCGCATGGATAAATAACCAAACCAATACATATCATTAACAAATTTTATGGACTGTCTTGAAATTGTAAAAGTACATTCGCTACACTGCTGCTTCCTTCTCAGCTTTGATAATCCCGATCTACTTCAACTTCTTTCACCACTCGATAGGCAGTGAGGCGATGCATGTACCACTTTCATCTTCGATAGCGGGCATCATTTAAACGTTTAATCAATGGTTAAGGGCCTTCCCAAGAACTCTCTTCTAATTTATGGGAATGTCCTTTTTTTTGACAGGATTGTATGGTTTTTTGAAAGGATTGTTGGAAGTTTCTACAGATGAAATTATCTACCAGGACTTAAACTATTGTTTCAGCTTCTTAGTTCGATTCTTCGACCATTAACTGCAGACGATGAAGGAAAAATGACGATTTCCAGTAACCGTCTTTTGAAATGGTCCCTTTCCTAGTGAAGCATGTTGGTAGTTGAACCAATCTTGAACATTTCCGTTGGTAACTGCTCGTATGTCTTCAGGGATTAATCAAAACAAAATCCAAAGAATTCAAAACGCTTGTATTAGATTTGTTTGTAATGTTGCTTACCGGGCTCATATATCACCTTTTTTGATTCAACTGCATGAACCTAGGATCAATCTTAGGACTGAATATTTGTATATGATAATGCTGTACAGGATTTATACTTCGAAGACTCCCAAGTATCTTTTGGAAATATTAAAATTGTGGCGATTTTGCAACAGTGGCTTTTCGAAGGAAGAACCATGAAGTCAACCTTTTCGGTGTTCAACTTCTACTATATGTTTTTCTGGAGTCCTGAGGTTTAGAAGCATCATTAACGGCCATAGAGATTCTTGCAGAAATTATCAGAGGGTTTCACGGAAAAAACGGTATACATAGCTGCTACTACCACCACAAAAAAAGGTTTTTTTTTTTGGATTCTATGAAACGTAACCCAGTGAAATTTACACAACAGCTACCTCCTTTTGCCCGCCTCTGGCGGCGCCAATGTCTCTGTTCAAAACTAAAAGTCTTAGCTGGAGCTCTAGTAAATTTAAATTTGAAGAGAAGTTTTGTTTTTAAACTTTAAAAATTTTAAATAAATTTATGTACAGTTTCATGGGAAAATAATTTGTGTGATGTGTTGATGCTATTTACCCCACTGGGCGCGGGCGCCTTGAATCCGTTGGGATGTACAATTCTATTTTATTGATTAAACTTTTGTCTGGACTGTTGTAATCACACTTAAATAACGTGTATCAATAATTCATTGAAATTAATTACTTATCTTTAAATAAACAAAATGTGACGCATAGATTTTATTTTATGAATAAATAACTAACATCCAATAATTAAATGGTCTGTACAGGGTGATCACTTCTATTTTGGTCCAAAAAAAAGGGTTAAATTATGAAAGTTGAAGAATAAATCGAACCAAGTAAGCCATGAAAACAAATCGTTTTTACTAAGTACTATACTAAAAATTTACTGCTACTACTTGCTCAATATACCGGACGCCACTTGCTTCCATACCTTTTGTATCATAATAACACGTCAATAGCAATCAAAAACCACAGGGAACTTGTGAAATTTACCGACTTCTCGAATCCATTCCATTCAATTCATCAATTTTCCCCCTAGATCCCTCTAATTGATCGTAATTTGTTTAGTGTAAAACTTTGAAAACTTAATATAAAAAAGATTGGCTTTTGATTCCTCAGGGATCTGTTTTGTGTCGTTTTTTTAACATTTATATAGACGAAACAATCTTTCAACTTGGTTTTTTCAAAACAATGTTTAAATAAACTTGCAGATAAAAGCCAATATTGAGATAGGTATAGGCTTCTCAACTTCAAACGAAATGCAATTTGTTTAAGGACTTCGGCGTAATATAGGCGATAATGGGAAATGCAATGAATCCTCATTGTTTTACTGTTACCAAATAAATTATATTTAGCGTTTTTTTTTTTGAGAATGTTTGGCTTCAGACATAGTCTGAATAGCCACAGATTATTGAGGAAGGTGATGCGGTAATTAAATGTTAATTTTACTATCCTTCAAGAACGTGATGATTATATCATAAGTAGTTTTTTTATAACTTTTTTAGTAGTTTTTAGTAGTTTTTTTGTTTTTTAAAAGTCAACGAACAATATCTGTAGGTAAATCAAAACCTGCATCTACAATTTGTGTAATGAAGCTTTGTATGGCGTCCTTATTATGTAAGCAAGCAAAAAATATATGATTGAGATCACCTAAGTTCCCACAATCACAACAAGGGTATATTTAAAATTAAGATTTAAGTTTTTTTTTTATTATCTATGCCTACTTTTATGTTCCTGAAATAGTTGCTTAGTTAATATTATGATGAAATCTGGTTATTAACACTCTCACTGAAACGTTTATTAAAAATCTATTTTTCACACATAATTAAATTTTAATTTAGTAAGTTCATTATTAACTTTCACTAAAATTAGTTCGTACTTTTTATTTTGAACTCTATAATGTGTCCACGGATAGAGTTTGGAAGAGGAAAAACTTTTTTATTTGTCGATTTTGAAGAAAAAGTCATTCTTTATAAAAACGTCTGCTTGTGTCGAAACTACAATTTCGAGTACGAAATTTACGATTACTATACAGGGTATATCAAAAATAACATTTTTAATGATTTTGATTTTTTTGTTTTTTCTTTAATTTTATGAAAATATTTTGAAAACCGTGATTTATTACACCAATTGTGCAAAAAACACGAATAAACTTTTATCTCAAAGTGGTTAATTTCATAGCTACTATTAAAATAATAAAATTAAAAAAGCAAGAAAATCAAAATCATTAAAAATGTTATTTTTGATATACCCTGTATAGTAATCGTAAATTTGGTATTTGAATTTGTAGTTTTGACACAAGCAGACGTTTTTATAAAGAATGACTTTTTCTTCTAAATCTACAAATAAAAAAGTTTTTGCTCTTCCAAACTACCCGTGGACGATAGAGTTTGGAAGAGCAAAAACTTTTTTATTTGTAGATTTAGAAGAAAAAGTAATTCTTTATAAAAACGACTGCTTGTGTCAAAACTACAATTGCGAGTACGAAATTTATGATTACTATACAGGGTATATCAAAAATAATATTTTTAATGATTTTGATTTTCTTGTGTTTTTAATTTTATTATTTTAATAGTAGTTATGAAATTAACCACTTTGAGAAAAAAGTTTATTAATATTTTTTGCACAATTGGTGTAATAAATCACGATTTCGAAAATATGTTCATAAAATTAAAAAAAAAACAAAAAATCAAAATCATTAAAAATGTTATTTTTGATATACCCTGTATAGTAATCGTAAATTTGGTATTTGAAATTGTAGTTTCGACACAAGCAGACGTTTTTATAAAGAATGACTTTTTCTTCTAAATCGACAAATAAAAAAGTTTTTACTCTTCCAAACTCTATCGGTGGATACATTGTATAATATTGGAATAGACTGATTATTTTTTTTATAGTAAATTTAAAATAGAAAACACATCAGAAAGTCTTTGTATTTTAAGAAATTTTACTATTCAAAAATTTAGTATGTCCGGTTAGACCGGAAGTGGGTGTCAACTTCCATATTTTAAATACGACCCTATATATAAATTATATATTTTTTGGATTCTACTTGTTCTTGTACTTATAATTTGTTGTATCTATGATTCTCTCGATCAAATCATAATCAATAAAATGTACTAACTGAAAACAAATACAATAACAATAATAAACCAAAATTATAAATGAATACATAATTATTAACACGATAAAATTTTAGCCAACTTCTACATATTCTTGAAGATGATGTGTTGTTAATGTCAAGAGGCAACATTATTATAATAACAAGTATCACAGCGACAAAACAAACAATTAATAATTTAGAAATTCGTCAACTGAATAAAAACATTCACGAACAAAAAAGTCTTTCAGCTCGCGCTTGAACTAATCCACTTTCATGTCCGCGAACCCCCCAACTCTCAGAATCTTGTTAAAACATTTGATGCCTATATAGTTCGGGGTTTTCTGACCCTTCGATAGTCTGGAGAATGGCAATTCTAGGCTGTCCTTAATTCTCGTATCATAATTCTGTATATTTTCTCTTTTTTTTATTGATCCTGATAGCTTTTTTATGTTATCAGTGCGTACATGTATAGGCAACGGAGGGTCATTATGTTCAGCATTTTAAAGTAAGTTTTACACGAAGTTTTCTGATTTATTTTAGTCATTGTTCTAATGATTTTTTTTCTGTTTTATAAAGACCCTAATTGCATCCCCTGCCCTTCCCCAATACATTATACCGTAAGCCATAGTCGACTGCACCAGTCCGAAGTAAAGCAACCTGAGGACCGAACAAGATACAGTGTCCCTGATGTTCCTTATGAGAAATACATAGCTACTCAACTTTGGTGTGACGCGGTCAATACGGTTGCCCCAAGTTAATCTTTCGTCCGTGATTACGCCTAAAAATTCGGTGTTATCTACCTGCCTCACGGATTTGCCGCCCATACGTATTAATAAACTTTTATCATTCCTTTTGTTATTTGCTGTAATCGAAAGAGCGACCGTCTTAGAGGCGTTAAGTGAGAGTCCGTTCAGCTTACACCAATCGGCTATCTTCACAACTACATGCTGTGCTTTTTTCACGACCTTTATGTCCTGTTTGTCGGTTATTACGGCGCTTGTGTCGTCGGCGTAGAGAACGGGAGTTCCGAATTCCTTGATTTTGTTCGGTAATTCGTTAATAAAAATGTTAAACAGTGTGGGTGACAAACATGATCCTGTGGTATTCCTTTATTTGTGAATGCTACTCTAGAACGAACACCATCAACCTCAACCGTTTGTGTGCGTGATTGTAGATAGCTAGATATCCAGGCGGCCGCCGTTCCCCTTACACCCACATCATTCAGCCTTCTCATCAGTAGTTCACGATTGACGGTGTCAAAAGCTCTACTCAGATCGAAAAATAGTAATTGTAATAAAAAAATGTAATATTGCCAATATTTTGAAAACTATCAGTTTTTGGGATAGACATCCTTTCATAAACTTACCCTTATTTTTGATGCAAAAAAAATAAAAAAAATATACACTTTTTTCAATTTGATTTTTTACCCTTTTTTTCAAATACCCTGTATTAATATTTATTAAAAAAATATACGTAGGCGGCTAAAGTAGGTCTATATCTCCTAGGATATTCTAACAAATTAAATTATTAAAGCTTCCATATAATAAAAAATTGTTATTAATCTTTATTCTGAAAACGTAATTTTTGACATAAAATTTCAAATATTTCGAAAACGGCTGGCGATAGGTATAACATTTTTTAAAGGACTCATGGTTAGGTCTAGGCACCAAAAGTTACAAGCAATAAGATACAGGGTTTTTTTTTCAATATATAGACAAAGAAACAACATTACACTTCGATACATTTACCTAGAAGAGAAGCATATTATGGGGCGTTAAGCAAAATATTTAAAACGTCAAGGCAAGTTCAAAATGAAATGTAGTTCTTATTTTCATATTACTTATAGGTAGATGCACTTATTGATAACTGCCTTAAAATAATTCTACCTAGTTAATATCAGTTTGACACGACATCATGATAGAAACGTTTACCAGTTATGTAATCCTAAATTTGGGACAAACCGCGCAGGTTTCATGCTAGTAAAAAGGTCACAGTTCTTATTATAAACCAAAAAAAAAAAGAAGGTTTTCTACATAACATAAAAACAATCGAAATAATTATTATTAATTTCAACAAATATAATTTATTTTTATTATATGATAAGGTATAAAATAAAAAATTGACTCACCCCAACTTGATCCTGTCCTCCCCAAAAACTGATGCGTTTCAGGATTCCATAGGAACAAACTTAATGCTTCTGCCGTCCCCAGTTTTGGTGGACGTGTGTAGAATTGTTGTTGACCATTTTTATTTTTATCAGCCATAACTGCTTTAAAATTTACTTTACTGGTTTAATTCTAGAGAGATACTGGGATATCACGGTGTCACCCTCTTCCTGGTTGAAGAAAGGGTGGTTTTCCGCGGATACGAAGGGGGTTGAGGCGACGCCGCGGACTTGCGCTGGCACGATATAGTTGTGGCGTTCGATCCGCAAAATAAGCGCAGAATTTTGTTTTGATACATTCTGGTGGTAGGCAGCGCCGCTATCGAGATTATACAACAGTTTTCGATGCTTATGGGCAACAATAAGTTATTTTTAATTTGATTGAAAGTAATGAATATGTAATGCAAAGTATTATAGGAAAACAATAATCATATTTTTAAGAATGCGATTCTGTTCAAACTGACCCCTGCAGAGACGTATTTAGGCGCAAATCGCTGTTGCAAAACTTGGAAATTCTTCTGGATACGTCGATAGGTCATTTGGTAATAAAAATAAATATTCTGGTGCTGAGAGTAGTAAAATCTATAAGCATAAAATATCTTCTTTATTATTTTTAATAATATCAACTTTTTAACTTTGCATAATATATTTCTATGGTACTGAAATTAAGTTAAAGTTTGATATTGACTAATTTTGATCCTCAATAAATTTTAAAAAAATATCAAACATCATCAGACCATCAAGAGGCCTTCCTATACCAAAATGTACTGAAATTCATGCTGATAATAATTATAACATCACAAGTTCTACTAAACTCAGTACATTCACTCAGTCTTCAATTCGTTCTTAAAACTGATGATATTAGACAAAAAATTTGCTGGAAAATCCACTTTATTCAATGCAATCGGATGTATGAGTGTTTTAAGATGAGCCCAATCCAACCATAGTGGTTCGTGATGCCAATCACTTCAAAACAAATAGGTGCCTGTTTTTTTTCTAGAAAAACTGGCTATGAGGCAACTGTAACTTTATAGGAACGTATACAGCGGTTAATTCTGATTGGTACACATGAATTTGTTCGATCGTCCTCAGAAGACTCTTTATCAAGCCAATGCGTTGAAAGATCATGGTTCAAACACATGTAAAAGTATATTAATCATAAAGGGGAATATTTTCAAAAAATAATACAGCAACTTTCAAAATATATATTGTGGTCCTCGTTGATGATGGATGATTTTAAAGAGGCGCATATTTTTCAATAAAAAAATATTTTGATCTCTTCGTTTTCGAGATATTTTGTTTTATATAAGTCACGGTCAGGCCATCTTTATTTGCTTAAAAAAACAGAAAGAAATCCTTTAAATGAGGTTTCACAATATCTCTATTGAAGTAGCAGCAGAACTTTTTTTGGGATTTAAATTTAAAGAACAAAAACAACAAGTTGACGACGTTTTACATTATTGATTGTTTGTTTTGTTGCCGCCATGGTTTTAATAATATCTAACTGTTTTTGTTTAATTTTTATTGATATTTTGACGAACCGAGAATGTATATGGCAAACAAAGAAATTTGAATTTCTGCAGGTCTGGAATTGTGAATTTTCAAAAGTATCAAAATTAATAATAATTTGAAACGGAGTACGCATTAAAACACCTATTTTCATTATTATGTCTTTATACAAAATAGCAAAAATTGTACAATCATACAAACAACAGAATAAAGTAGAACATACTATTATAATTTTGAAGGCACCACAAACAATACTTTGCAAAATCGTATTTAAATTTGACAAATTTTTCTTTAACTAAATATTTAAATAATATTCAGAACACCACAAAATAAACAATCATGTAATTTGCCGCACATTAAAAATTGAATCATTTCAAATTTATTAACAATTTCGGCTACGGAAATTGCGATTATGTTAAGCCGTTGAAGATGGACATTGTATGTCCGAAACATGTCTGACAAATTTCATGAATTTTGTGGAGTTTTGATTATTATTTCGTAATAATTAATTATTGTTACAGGACTATTTGTTCAAAATTAATTAATTTATAAAAATCGTCTAGATTTAATAGATCTTCAGTTCCAATAGAACAAAAGACTAAGGTTAATTTTCATACTCAGACAGCTGGACACTCAAGACGTCTTGAAGATGTCGTATTAATTGATGATTAATTGGGAATGCATTTCAATGATTTTAAAATAGATTGTACAATATAAACAAATACAAACCCTGAACAATGTGTTTTTATAAGCTGAAGACATATCAAATAGCCCTGAAACATACTGTAATACTTACTTAACTTACATGACTTATTGCTTTTTATAAAATTATTATTTGGAATGTTACTAGATAAAAAAAAAAACATATTGCAGAAAAATATAATTATAAATTAACATTTTAAGAAAATGTCGTAAAAAAATAAAATCTCTTGCATTTACTCTCTCTCTACACTTCAAAAATCAGAATAAAATACTATACATTAGGTCTTTTAATCAATTAGAAGTTCAAAATGTACTGAACCAGTCCTGTCTTTTCTGCTATATGCGATGTTTTTAGCCCAGGCGCGACATTCGACATTTATGACTATTCCGGCTGAAAACAAAATACACCTAGTTACTTAATAATAATTTTTAAATATTATACCGCGTTTATATAAATACCAAGCCAAGAAACATATAAATCTAGACATATTTATCGCTCACCAAACGGCCGTTTCATCTGTCTACGACTCATCAGTGATAGTTGGGGCCAGTATGCGACAGAAATGTCAGCAAATTTTGGTGATTATGTTAGCACGAAAACATAAGTAAGTAAAATCAAAGATTTATGGCATTAGATAATCAGACCTTTTTTTGTTAAAAAAAAATAACATTTATGGTATTTTTTTGAACCGTTAGAATGTTGGCTTTTTAATAGTGAGATAATATACAGGGTGTGCCATTTGAAAATATATTTTTTGACTTTTAAAATTAATATCTAGTTAACTATGCACTTTAGAGCAAGCAAACCTTATATCAAAAACATTAAACCGAAAGCAAAAATAATATCTAGGGTCTTCCATTTAAAAAAAAGGAAGTTTGATATGCTACGGGATAATGTAACACCCTGTAGAAATGGCACCTATTTTAGAATGTAGTCCAATAGGTCTACAAAATCAGACGTTGAAAGAATTTTGATAATCTGAATAGTTTTGCCACAGTACACCGTCGCCTTTAGGGTGACTCACCCTGTATATGTTTTATTGAGATTATGTTTAGTAGTTTTTGAAAAATATGCATTTTTCGTAGCTGTGACAGGGTATCTATGACAGTGCTGATTTGTTTTTCTTCTGAGCTTAAGAAATCGCCGAAATTGTTAAAGTATTCAACACAACCATTTTTAAAATTCTGTACTATCATCTTGGCTTGATAGACGCCAGTGCCAGATGATGGTTGCCGAGAATGCTCTGGCACCGCAAAAACAAGGGCGCGTCGAATTCCGGGAAATTAAAAATTCCACTGCGAACCTTTTTAATTTAAAATTATTTTGGTAAAACGGAGGGAGCCATTCTCGGTAAGACCTTGATTTTGTTCTTCTTTAAAAGACTCGCAAGTGATAATAAAGATCGCTTACTTACAACTGTCAAAAGCTTGGTTTATGGTTTACCCCCGATTTCTTTTAACAAGATTCAAGATTGGAGTAATAAGCTTCTGTAAACGTTTATACGATTGTTTGATACTTACATACTGGCCTCTCGAATCGTACAGCGATCAAAGGACTCAAATATCCTTCTCTATTCAAATAGGGAAAATAATATCCAGGAAAACCTTGAACATTCTTTGGATAGAAAGTGACACCTCCTAAATATTCTTTGTCAGCTGGAGTTTCGCCTTCACATGAGATCCAAACATTCTTTTTCTATAATAATAAAATCGGTAAATCAGCATTTGGGAATAAACATGTGACTAAAGTACTTACTGCATATGTTCGATTTGCGAAAATATCTAAAATATGTTTCCGTAGCTGATCAGGCATGTCTGGTGGCAATTCACTGGCATCTTCATAGTATTCCGGCGTCCAACCATAAATTCTATTCAACTTCAGAAAGATACATGGCGAACTCCTATGATAATCAAAGAATTCCTCTTTGGTACATACACCCCACTCTCTCGGATCCACTTCGCAAACTTCATCGTTACGTGGGAGGTCGGTGTATGAGCAGGGTTTGATTTGACCGCTACCTTTAGCCACTTTGGTCGGGTGATAGTAAACTAAAATAAACAACAAATTTAATTTTACTAACTCTCAAATTTGCTATTGTAAACATGCTTACTGTCTAAAAATTCTACCAAGTTATCCACCCACGGTTGATAATTCGTTTTATTCGAACCCTGGAACCATATCAACGAACTTTCGGTATTCTGCTTCGGCATTGGTCTAAATCCTAAACCGGGATTGGTTCCTATGAGGGATCTGTCCAATTGCCATTTGGGTATTCTAGGATCCAACGTTTGGAAGAACACCCACATGCAGATTGCGACAAGAGCTGCTAGCATACCATAGAAAATGAGGTAGAATATACCAATCTTAGCTGAAATAAATAAAAGTAATTTTATTTATTTATTTGTTTAATTCATATTATATTTATTTTCAAACTCTAATCATTAACCCAACTTTTTGCAGTCACTGTAGTTATTTTTATTACTGTCGGTATCCTTTGGCAGGCACGATTTATTATAGGTCTTATATACGAGGGAGAAATGTATCAAAAAAAAAACGCTGCATTCGATGCATTGAGATATAAGGAGTCGCTATAAGCATTATTTTACATTGTACACAAACGGGTGCATTGGGTGGGGCGTAATCGTATACCAATATGGCGGATTCTCCAGAGCCGCATTAACTATTTTTGTTGACGTTTTTGCTTTTAATTTGCAGCTTGGGTTATTTTGAAATATTATACAGTGTACAAAATACTTAAATATAGGTAATTATTGATATTTGATACCTAAATACAGGAATAAAAGACGTTAGTACTTTATAAATTATATATTAATACACCTTAAACAAAACAATTTTATTTAAATGTTGGGCTATGCTTATCCACTTTATTTTTACTTAAATAATACATCCTGATATTAACATATTTAGTCGCAATAGATTTGATCAGTAAATGTATATGGTTATCAAACACTGATTGATCAAAACCGTGCACAACTAAATTAGGAAAAATATTACTATTTACAAATTCCTTTAAAACAAGGTTTATTATGAATCCTGCGGACAACTTTTCATTAGTAGCTACTACACGATTTTTTATGATCTTTTCGGATTGGAAGCAAACGTCTAAAACATCTTTTGAAGGAATTTGTAAATCCTTTTTTGCCTTCATTGAAATAAAAGAATAACACTTATTAATGCATCTCGACATTCTCTGCAAATAATTTGCTTCTTTAAACTAAAACAACAAATCCAGCAATATAAACAATAATGAATTTCGAAAATTCAGAAAATGGTCCAGGAAGATAATCATGATCTGGATAAATTATATTTGTGTACATTTCTCGTTGGTATCCAATTAATTCGAGACACATATTCTGTCCAGATATGTCTACGAGCAGGATCTTTAGGAAATCTAAAAACCAGAATATGTTTGTAACACACATTTAGGGGTCTTTTTTGCTAGAAAGTGATGAAAAAGTAGAGAGTTTGAGAGTAGAAATCAAGTAAAAGACTTTGTAAAAAAAAATAAACTACAATGCACGTGTCAATTGTTCAGTGCAGAAAGAAGAATGCTACCAGACTCCTCTAATAATGTGTTTTAATAAGTTCGCCTAAAAAAACCCTAAATACGTCCATGTACATTGTTTACAATATTTGGTACATACCTATGAAACGTTATTCCTGATATTTTCTGGTCGATTTCACTTCTACTACTGCAACTACGCATAGCACAGGACACCATTATAGTATATTGTCAAATAACCGTCAAAAAAAACACGAAAAACTTAAGTAAACTTGTAAAATACTCGTAAATAACACTATAAACTTGAAAGCACGACAAATGATAGAGGTCGTATACCAATATGGCGTACCTGCACCCGCTTTTGGCCACGTTAGAGCGTCTCCCCCCACCTCAATGATTCGATGCCTATTTCTAGTGTAAAGAGGCATGGGAACGGATAGCCCCTGTAGAATCGGTAAATTTATATATTTTAAATTAAGGTTAGAAAGACTATACCTCGAGTGTTAAGTTAGTTGTTAAGGCTTTTACTCCCTACCTGCTTTACTTTTACTTTAGTTCATAGTTTTTATATTTTTTGACTATCCCTATACAATAGCATAATATCATATGTATCGTCTTTTTTGGAAATAAAGTATATTATTATTTTTTTTATTCTTGTTTTTCTTTGGGTTTTATGTTCTTGAAAACAACTTTTTTTTTTTATTTTTTTTTTAAACGTGTATAATATATGTATTTTTAGTGTAAAAAAAAGAAAAATATTTTATAAAGTATGATTTTAAAATGTATAAGTTATATTCTGAATTTTTGACAAAATGTAAAAGGGGAAAAAGAATAATAGAATGACCTGAAGAAGGCGACAAACCATCGCCGAAACGTTGTTACTTGTTTATTTAATAAAGCTCGACAAGCGAAATGGAATTTTTCGCTAAAATTTAAAAAAAAAATGTTGTTTTCAAGAACCTAAAACCCAAAGAAAAACAAGATTAAAAAAATTAAAAGAAATATGGTTCAAGAACATAAAAAAAGAAACATTATTAATATAATAATTATATATTTTTGACAAGTGTTATAAATATACAATTATCTAGAGACTCAAAATTACTTAGCACATTTTCATATATTTGTACCTATAATATCCTTTGTGTTGAAAATTTTTCTCTAGAGCCAATAGTGTTGTACCAGTTAAGGTGTTTTGAAAGTTTATGCAAAGAAATACATATAAACACTGTTATTCTGTCATTATTGACGTTTTATTGAAAACATATTTAACACCTGCTTGAAAAATATTGAAAAAAATGTAACTTTATACTATAAAGTTACATTATGATAAATTACTACTGAGTAATACCATGATTTGGTCCACATATTAATTGTGTTCTTGCCTACCGGTATATTGTCAAACCATGTGTCACTTTCGGATTTCCAGAAACGATTTGGTCTGAAGAATAGGCGACTGGAAGTAATATTTGTCCCCCTTTTGGACAATAATTTATGGAATAACCGAACAGGGCATGCACTTTCGTTTGCAATATTTGGAACAAGCCACTTACTATTTGTACAACTTTTCGATCCTCCTTGGCATGTTTTACTGAATATTGGATTGTACTCAAATCTGTTGGTTGGCGTTCCATCATTATTTTTCTCAATCGTGAAATAATCTACAAGGCAATCAGCTGGTTTACAACCTCGCCAAGCTAACTCAACAGCTACAATATGGTAAAAAATTTTTTGTAAAACTTCTGGTGTACATTCATCCCATAATCCAATGCTTCTAGCCAAATCACTTGAACTCAAATTTGATGAACTGCATTTTCGTTTGTTTGGATCCTGCTGTAATCTTTTACGTTTTGCATTTCTTGCATCTCGCGCATTTTTGAATATCACACTGGTAAACGGGTCGAATACAATTTTGAAGTCATTGATGTATTTTTCCTGGAGTAGCCTACTCGTAGTATTCCAAATTGTTTTTACAGTTGCTTCTTTATATTCAGTTCCGTCAGCTTTTCTCATATTTACCGCATAATATTTCAATATATTAGCCAAATTATGCAAACTCGTTTCAGCATTCAGTTCGTATTCTCTGGTCGCACAAAACTCGAGAAATATTTTCCATACATATTTTTTTGATTTTATTGTATTTTTTGGTATATTATTAGATATAATATCATTAATTGCATCGTCAGATGCAATACCAAATCTTCGCGACATTTTTAAACCAGTTATCAGTTTGACGTTTAATTAATTATTAATAAAAAAAACACCAAACTGAAAACACCACATGTAGGGTATTATCGCTGTATCCAGAGGTGATTGGATGAACTTTGACACATGACTTAAAATTAAGTAATTATCGTTATTTTTAACGTAAAAAATTTATCGGTAAACTATAAGTACGTGTTATGTTATTAGTGTGTTTTGACCACTCGTTCGTGACGTCACAAATTAGGCCCGTTGTCCTATGTAGAGGATTTATTAGTTATTGCCATTAAACTATGTATAATATTTTTTTAAACACTGTGTAGGTATATATAAAGATTAATTTATAACATTTTGTAGCCGAAACACTTTTAGATCAGGTAGAGTTTTCTAACAACTAAAATTACAATAACCACACCCGAACTTAATTATTATAAATCACAAATTACTTGTCCACTTGTAATTCGGCAATTGAAGTATATAAAATATAAATTAGTTACCTATGGACATGAATTAATAACGTTCCCGCGTAAACCAACTTTTAAAAATAGTGTATGTAAACAAAACAATTATTAAATACGTACCCCAACTAGTAATATCTCTCCCAAACAAAGTTTTCGTTTGGGGATTGTAGATACGATTCCGATAAAAGTCTTCAGGAGTTTCGAAGCGATTTCTTACAGTCATTTTGTAGGTAATATTATAAAAATAACTTAACTAAAGTAAAATAACAACAATAACAAAGAAATAATATAATACAAAACACTTTCTTATCGTTGAATATAGGTTATAATACCATTATGATGGTAGTACATTATTGACTGTAGAAGTGAGTAATAATAAGGAAAAAAAAAGCAAAAGAATTTGTACGTTAACAAACCGTATGTCCCATACAGGTAGTAGTAGGAGAGGCCATGAAACGTGGAAAGGCGATGACTCCTTCATAATATAAATTGTTGCGAGACTAGGTAGGTATATTATGTTGGAATAGGTACCCCGTATCGAGAGTAAATTCAACTGGACAGTGGTTTGTTTGTATTTTCGTTTTTACTGACTTTGTGAGCGGCGACCGATGGCTTTATAATGTCTCCGATCTGCTCTCAACACTAGTCTTAGTCTATCTCTGATATCATGTCGAATATTAAGGATATAATAATTATACCATTGACAATATTGATTAATTTGGCGATCTCATCCGGTATGTTTTCGAGTTGTCTGAAATTTAGTAAAATTATACCGTTAATCAAAAAAGGATCTCCAGATGAATTGAACAACTATCGCCCTATTTCTATAGTGCCTGTTCTAGGCAAAATTTTTGAAAAGATACTCTTTAAACAATTAGCCAACTATTTTGAAAGAAATAATTTATTTTCTCCGAAACAATTTGGATTTAGACCGAAACTTAACACCGTTTCAGCTATAGAAAACTTTATAAATAGCGTTATAACCGCTTTTGAGAGTAGAAGGCTTGTGGGGGCTTCTTTTCTTGATTTAACAAAGGCGTTTGATTGCGTTTCACACGATATCTTGTTGGGTAAACTGGAGCGATACGGTATGAGTGCGAATTCGATTCGTTTGCTGAGTTATTTAGATTTATTGTAGCTTGATATGTGTTTATTTTTTTGTATATATATGTATACGTGGTGCACAATCATACAACATACGACAAAGTTTTACCAACCTTAATTATTAAACTAATCACTTCATTTTTTAATTTATATTTTATTTATTTATTACTATATAACAATTACGTTTTGATGCCAAATAACGTTAGCGTATTCTACGGATTATGTAAGTTATCACCTGAAGAAGTTGCAAACTTTGGCATCGAAACGTTGCAATTTTTATATGGTATTCACATATTTAAACAATTTATTTATTAGTTTTCAAATTTTTTCATATGATTAAAAATTATTATAATTATAAGTATTTGCTTGCAGTTATTGTAAAATATTTTGTACATATCTATCTACCTATCTTCTATTTATTTATTTTTTAATTATTTTATTAGCCAGTTATGACATTTTTTCATGAACCAATGATATTTTACTAACTAATTAGTCATAAGACAAATACATTTGTGAAAGTTCTGATTTATTGCCAACTTTAAGGCCCTGTTGCCACAGTGTGAGCTGGAAGAGCCCCAAACACTCGCTGCAGTCATATAAGGAAAGGACTTTTCTTCAAAATAAATTTTTCAACGAATGGGCAATATTTCTGGAACACCCCTGGTATTATAGTTTTACACTCAGATATAGAAATTTATATAACAAATCTAGTGTATTATGCGTCACAGAATTAACCATTTGACTCAATTAAGGACGATTAGGTAACGTTGTGATGAACAGCATGAAGGTTATGACCAATTTGATAATACCTACACAGTGTCTCAAACAGTCGTTTAACTCTGCACCAAAACATCTTGTTTAAATCTTGACCGTTGAACATCCTCAGAGGACTAATTGGTAAATAACTGTAACTATAACAAACCTATTTTATTTATAATTTTATACCGGATGTCATAATCGCTGCTGCTACACGAAACCGATGGCAACATTGCTATTTGAAATAGAACACTCTGTATATTTTTCAACTTTCGAATTCCTCATGTGATTATGAACAACTTTTCTTAATACTTCCCAGTACCTATCTGTAGCCATTTACCGAGAATAAATTAATTTCAATTTTATGTATATAGGATGGACACTTTTGTAATTAACTTTATTCAAACATCATTTAAATGGGGGAAACATTGCACAATCAGATGCTCTTTAGTAATTTTTTTGGAAGTTCGAATTATCTTCAGGGGTTTACAAAATGTCTTCAAAAAACGAAAAATAAGGAAATTCATGTATCAAAGTTGATTTGTATTACTAGAGCTATACGATATGGTTTCCAATAGGTGCTTTGAAATTTTAAATGGACGCCTATGATTTTTTTTGCGAATTATTGAATATTTTTTGATTCTGTAGCCAACTATGAAAACCGCAAGTTTGTATTACAAAAACAAACACAGTTATAGACACTATGTTAAAAAAAAAACGTGTTAGCCAAAAATTGACAAAATAGAGTTACCCTTGAATGTTTCTCTGTCTTTATGAAATGCATTTTGTAGTATTTGTATCACACTCGTATGTGTAACATTTATAATAGCAATTTAAATGCATGGAATTAAATTTAGTTATACCTAGAAAGCGGTTGAATCTAGTATATTTCATTAAGCCTTTTATCTCTTAACAAAAGACTCAACACCAAAAAATTAACAGTTCTACACCCACATCTATATAATTTTTGGAAAATAAATTTAAAGAATCAATGAATACATACAGAGTGAATCACATTTCCCAACCGTAACTTGTTTGCAACTTTCGGAAGTTGTTATTAATTCCTGAAAGAATAGTTTATTTCTATTTTTTTCTTGTGAAAAAACACAGTAATTTTTCTTTAAATGTTGCTTTATCGTTTTTCAAAATTTTCGGTATCAAATCCGTTAGTTTTGGACATTTTTGAGCCAAGTTTTTGACTCTTTTCAAGGTAATTTCAAATCGCACTGTTGTCAGATTCAAATAAAAAAATATCGCCGACTGTCGAAATATAATTTTTTTATTTTCAGTTTTAAGTAAATTTTAAAGAACATTTACCATCTTTTGACACATTATAAAAATACAAAAGACTATACTGTTACAAAGGAATGTCCTTTCAAATAAAGAACAGTTGGCAACCCTACGTTTTCCATTGCTAAACGTTCGGCGATTATTTTATGAATGCTAAAGCGTAAGGTTGACATCATCTCAAAGTATGAAAATCTTGCGTGATCAGTTTTTGCACAGCATCAATAATTTCAGGGATGACCTTCATAAACTTCATCAGTGAGAGAATAACGACCATGATTAAACGAGCGTTTCACGGTGGCAAGGGATTGAGGTTCATCGAGAAAAAAATTTGTTGAGAAAAGTGGTAAAATTTAAACACCTTTTAAATGGTATTTTCAAAAGTAAACTAAATTTAGCCGTTTTCGAAATTTTTTGAAAAAAAAACGATTTTTTGCGATTTTAGTTTTTATTTATTCCTGACATTATTTTTACAGATATAGAAAATTTAAAAGCACTTTCTCATTGTTACTTTTTGAGGGCAATAAGAGAGCGTTTACAAATTTTCACTACGACGTTTCGTTTTTGAAAACCCATCATCAACTTGAGTACGGCCTTGTAAACTAAAACTAAATTGTTTTTTCAAAAATTCTCTAAAATTGCTAAAGCGTCTTTACTTTGGAGAACACCATTTAAAAGGTGTTTAAATTAACTTTTCTCTAATTTAACTGACTTGGTAACTCCTACACTTTCCCAGATTTCAATGCTGCGAGCGATAGGTGGGCAGACACATTTTAAAAGTTGTCTATTTACGTCCAAATAGACCCAAAACGCGTAATTCAGGTGAAAATTAATTAAATGATTTCCAAGGCAAGGCCATGTTTCGATCAAACGCTGCACATTGTACAAAGTTTTTGGAAAATCCAAAAATCTTAAATCCTACTAAACTTGTTTTGAGCTAAAATATTGATTTTTGCATGAAACTTACACCAACTCTCCGCCGTTCGTCCCATAAAACTTCCATGTTTAGGATTCCAGATGAATGTACGGAGCTTCTGTCCAATCTTCATATTTTTCAATTCTAAGTCTTGCATATACTGTCTTTGCTGCTCCAAAAGCACATCTTCCTGTCTACTAAATGATCTCGTGGGTATTGAATTCTTCTTAGCTTTCGTCATGTTTTCCACTTAATATTTTTACGCACAAACTTTAGCAACAAAAGCAATTCTTGAACGAATTGAGGGACAGAAGCGACTATTAAAAAAAAGCTTTTTGCAGATTAAAACTGGTCTGCGTTAGATAGGATTTAGACGGACTTGTAGGAGGGCCCCGGATATTAACAATTTTCTCTTATATGAATAAAGTACATCCTTATCAGTGGACATAAACATTTTATTATTGCTATTATTATTTGTTTAAAGGTACTGGAACATTTTTGTTACTACTGGTTAACAAAGTATAGGGTGAATAGCATGCATTTTTGCTATAATTGTCAGAGACTAACACCCCATATAGTTATTCTTGAGATTTATGTATTTTTTTATGAGGAAATGAAATTTTAGGTGACCTGATACCAAACGGTAAATATTGTATCCACTGTCCTCCATTTTTCTTCTCATAATCTTCCAAAAAAACCACACCTCCAGTCTTCAACATTATTCTCTTTTGGAGGCCTTCCTTTTCAGATGTTTTGGCATAAGATGTCGACGGCTCCTGGTTCTTGCCTGTCATCATCATTATTCTCTTTTTGGAGGCCTTCCTTTTCAGATGTCTTGGCTTTAGAGCTATACGTCTCCTGATTCTTGACTGTTATTCTAGAGATTTTACTTTGACTGTAGAGTTATTGGTACCAGATGTAGAGGGTTGGTTAAGTGTAGCAACATTATCAAAATCATTAAGACATTTAGTTTTAGAATCCCGTTTCTTTTGGCTTCATTTGCCCGGAACATCGTAGATATTGGGTGCTGCTATGTTATGGGTCATACATAAATAGAAATTCCATATAAATTCTTGATATGTTTTTATTCTTATTGTTTTTTTTATTACAAAAATCTCTTACAAACTAATCATTAAATTTACATTTAAAGAAAAGCCCCCACCCTCGAATCATAAACGTCCGTTTATTGCGAACTTCCCTTTTCTTCATCTTTAGGTTCATCCTCAATTGTCTTCGCTTCAATCACTTCCGAATCATTAGCTTCAACCTTCTTATCAGCTTCAGCAGGTTTGTTAGTTTCGAAATGGACTATTGGAGCAGCTAGGATTGGTGTTGAGTATGTGGAAATCCATGGTTGTGCTAAATATGGGTTGAGGTGGTAAGCGTTGTGGAGCGTATTGAAGCTATATGAGTAGCCTTGCAAATATGGAGCGCTGATTAGTGGAGCTGTTCTAAAATGGAGTGAAGGTGCAAGGAAAGTCGGAGTAAGTCCTGAAGGGGATGCAGCTATGAGTTCAAGTGATTTTAAGGTGGCGTTTTGTTGAGGTTCAGCTGCAGGTAGCTGGGATCTTGTCTGCAAATCAAATATAGTGGTAAAGTACAACACACAACCTCAGCTCTTGATTTAGTAAGACCAGTATGCTGTTCTTCTGCTAAATTACAAATTGAAAAAATAAACTTACCAAAATGATAGCAGCAGGTGCTTCAACAATCGAGTTTTTGACTTCTACGATTGGCGATTGAATTTCTTTCTATTAACAAAAAAATTTTATATAAACAATGGTGCCACTATATTGCTTAAAGTTCCTTACTCTCATGTCTTCTAATAATGCCAAATGTTTAGCTTTAGCTTCAGCGACTTCAGGTGTATCCTCAATTTGTTGTGGTGGAAGAGGCAGATCTACTGCAGGAGCTGAAGGAGCTACTGGCAAATTACTCGCTGATAATACTCGGAAACCATTAAGGTCGGAGATGTATTGGACTGTCTGGAGTTTGTTTTCTGGGTCAACATAGGAGTAAGCGCCAGCCTAACAAAGAAGTATTAGATGAAGATGAAGAAGAATTAAGTTGTTTTTTGGTTACCGTTGTACCATCTACGGCTTTAACTTCGCTCTTTGCGGATTGTTCGTTTGAATAACCATAGGAGTATTGGCCAAGAAGATCCTGAGCATGATACTGACGTGATACTGGAGCCGAGATTGCGACTACTGGACTGGTTATGGCCACAGGAGTTATAAGTGGTACTGATGGTGCTACTATTTCTGAAAATATAATTTTCATGATATTTTTAAGATGTGAACAAACCCAATCCTCTCTCAGTTATTCACTTTCCATCTTGAAGACTTATTTAGATGAGAGAGTAGTTGTACAAGGTAAAGCCTACTTGTAGTTGTAAATTGCATCAGGAGTACCTCGGGGATCTGCTCTAAGTCCGTTGTTATTTTTAATATACAGGGGAGTCAGGTTTTTGTAGCAGGACTTTTAGAATTTATCGAATATAATTTTCTAAGATGAAAAAATTCGATTCTGTTTTTTGATTATGTTTATTTGAACTTTTACAATTTGATTGGTCCAGTCAAGACGCTTATATCGGCCAAATGGGCGCCGTCACAATTGATTGCCATACGGGCTCGTTTTATGGCATTTTTCATCAGTTCGGCGAGAACTTCGGGCGACAGATTCTCGCACTCGTGTCGAGTGTTGTCCTTGAGGGCTTCCAGAGTCTTGGGCTTGTTCACGTCAACGCGGGACTTCAAAAAACTCCACAAAAAAAGTCTGGAAGCTTAAATCGGGCAGTGCAAATCGCCAAAACGAGAGATGAAGCAACCCGGGAACGATGCCTTCAGAATATCGATTGTGGCTTGCGCAGTGTGTGCCCTTGCTCCGTCCTGTTGGAACCACATGTCCCTCAGTCCTAATTCGTCCAATTGCGGCAGAAAAAACTCGGTCAACATGACCCTATAGCGCGCACCATCCGCTGTTGTCGTTTGGCCAGCGGCATTCTCGAAAAAAAATGGCCCGATGACTCCTTCAGCGTGAACAGCGCACCATGCAGTCACTTTGAGCGGGTGTAATGGCTCCTTGTGCATCACTCGTGGATTTTCGGTGCCCCAGAAGCGATAGTTTTGCTTGTTCACGTACCCGCTGAGGTGGAAATGAGCCTCATCGCTCATTATGATTTTGGTCGAAAAATCGTCCACTTCTTTCTCGAGATTGAGGATGGCTTGGCGTAGTTTACGCGCGTTTGGCGGTCGGCAGGCAGCAGCTGATGCACGGACTGGACTTTGCACGGGAAGTTGCGCAGGTCTTTGACCAAAATTCGCCTTAGGGACGTCCGGCTGATGGCTAATTGCGTGGCACGGCGTCTGGTCGATATTTCCGGCGACAGCTCGACATCCTCGGCAACAGCGGCGATATTCTCGGCAGAACGGACTCTCCGGGGCCGGCCACTCTTGGCAAACGTCTCGTGTGGTCCCATACTCTTCAAGGTTGGTGGCCAAACGCGCAGTCGGTGTCGGACGGCCGGGAAATCGGCGACGGAATTCGCGCTGCGCCAACACCACAGACGAATTGTTACGCAAAAAAATAGACACGATTATTCCGCGTTCTTGGGGAGTGTATCGCTCCATGGTTTGTTCACTTGTATTCTGCATCTGTCTAGTCCACAACTGTCAAAACAGATTTGACATTGGCGTCCATTTGCAAAAATGAGAGCATCTTCCAATAGGGTGATTTCTTTATATATCTGTGCAAGCTTTATTTCTGAGTTAAACGGTGGACAAAATATATATATCTCCTTTCACCCTGGACATCCCCGGACATCCCAGGACATCCATGGAAATCCTTAGATATCTTTATGTAATATTTTTAACGAGAAACAGCCTTCAATGTTATTGCTATCGGAATTTTAATTAAAACGAAAAACAAATTCACCCGAAAATAAATAAATAAACTAAAGAAATAATCCATTTGATGCAGTGGAGTGTAATCTAATTATACAATGAAACAATTTCGTCGTCTCCGCTAATAATTTAAAAAATCCCTTAATAGTCTATTAAGGGCTCTGCCTATATGCGGATTGAACTCCACCATAGTAGTTGCGATATTTTAAGGCTGATGATGGAGCTGGGACTTTGAAACATGTCCCTTTGAATAAAGATTTTTAAAATTATTAGTGGAGACGACGAAATTGTTTCACTGTAATCAAATAAATAAACATATGCAATGCTTTATATACAAAAAAAACAAGACCGTCATATATCGCTCTGACGTCAGAACCTGTATGCCTTTTTGGCATTTGCGTTTGAGACCACCGCTGGGATCTAGATTAAGTTTTTGAACGCCCTTCGCATATATTGCTATGACGTCACACCATCAGATGACACACTCTGTATGTTTTTAACCTGGAGTCCCACAAATTATTTTTTTTCCGCACAGGTAAAGTATTGTGAACGTGCTAAAAAAAATTGAGACGTTTCTTGAGAGGATTAAGACCATTTCCAGATGGAAGTCTGTCAGTTTGTGTGTGTGTCTGTATGTATTTTTCCACGATAGCGCCTAAACGCTTTAATCAATTGAGCTAAATAGGGGTGGACACAACCGAAAAATTTTCAAGTAGTAGTAGAGGTGGAGTCAGGGGCGTAGTGATGCCGTTACATGCTTGTGTTCCAAGGAATTTCCCGGCCCACTCCCTCACCGCTACACCCATTGAAAAACAACAAAATTGCCCTTTAACTATTTTAGGTACAGACGTTTTAGCAGGAATTTTGTCCTGCTAAAATTTAGTGGTACAAGAAAATTTACATTTCAAAAAAACCGAATATTACAAAGTGTCCACGAATAGAGTTTGGAAGAGGAAAGACTTTTTTATTTGTAGATTTAGAAGAAAAAGTCATTCTTTATAAAAACGTCTGCTTGTGCCAAAACTACAATTTCAAATACCAAATTTACGATTACTATACAGGGTATATCAAAAATAATATTTTTAATGATTTTGATTTTTTTGTTTTTTTTTAATTTTATGAAAATATTTTCAAACCGTGATTTATTACACCAATTGTGCAAAAAACACTAATAAACTTTTTTCCTGTCTGGACCGTCAATTACAATAGAAGAGATTACTAGGGCAATAAAAAGCTCGAAAGATAAGAAAACGGTTGGACCAGATTTAGTGCCTGTTGAACTGCTCAAATTACTAGACAACGAAAGTATTAAGAGGCTACAAAGACTTTTCAACCAAATTTACAACACAGGAAAATTCCCAACCAAATGGCTTACATCTCTTTTTATTCCACTCCCAAAGAAGAGCAACGCAACAAGATGTGAAGATCACAGATTGATCAGCTTGATGAGCCACACTCTGAAAGTGTTTCTGAAGGTCATTCACTACAGAATTTCCACAAAATGCGAAAGAGCTGTTGGATCCTCTCAATTCGGATTTAGAAGGGGTCTCGGTACAAGAGAGGCACTGGTCGCAACCCAAGTGTTGGTTCAGAACTGTTATGATCAGAGAAAAGATGTAGCGATGTGTTTCATAGATTACGAAAAAGCATTTGATAGAGTGCAACATCACAAACTCGTTCAAATGCTGAGGCGAATTGACATAGATCAAAAGGACATACGCTGTATTGAAAGCTTGTACTGGAACCAATCAGCGGCAGGTAGATCTGACAGCGAAGTTACGAAAGCACAGAAAATCCTTAGAGGTGTAAGACAGGGATGTGTCCTCTCCTCACTTCTGTTTAACATTTACTCTGAAAATATCTTCCAGGAAGCTCTCGAAGGACAACAATTAGGCATCAAAGTAAATGGCACATGGATCAACAATATACGGTATGCAGACGACACAGTCCTGATAGCAGACAATATGAATGACCTCCAAAGACTCTTGGACATGATTGGAATGCACGGCCGACGCATGGGAAGCAACATCAATATAAAAAAGAGAAAATTCCTAGTAATCAGCCGCAAATTGGATGAGTTCCGGAATGCGGAACTTACATACGATAGTGAAGACATAGAACGAGTTAAAAAGTTTAACTAACTGGGGACTTGGATATGTGAAGACTGGTCTTCAGATGCAGAAATCAGGTACAGGATAGAAAAAGCGAGGAGTTCATTCATGAGATTCAAAAACGTCTTTACGAACTCGTTAAGTACTTTGGGTTGGTTGCCTGTTCGGCAGTGTGTTGAAAAGGCAACTTTAGTTTTTATATATAAAATAATTAGGATGAATACTCCAAAATATTTGAAAGAGTTTTTGAAGAAACGAGGTGAACTTCATCAACGATACCTTAGATCAAATGATGCATTTAATATTTCATTTCCTGATAAAGATTTTTTGTGCCATTCGGTTTTTAATGAGGGTCTTAGACTTTTCAACTCACTGCCTTTGAATATTCGAAGCATTGCTAGTTTAAATGAGTTTAAAAATAAATTAAAAATACACCTTACATCTTGTTAATGGGATTTTCATGTATTGTCATGTAATAGTATTTTTTTTATACTAAATAAAGAATTATTTATTTATTTAACAAATAAACAGTCACTATTACCTGTGGGTTTGCACTGGGCAACTGCCAAAAGGGCGGAAATCGCAACGAAAACTTTCATCATGACTGGACTGGTGGATTAAAATCGCGCTGCTGTCAAACTCACAGTACTCGCGAAACTTTTCTGATATTCAATGATGTATTATCGATTTCCCGGATCATATTTATACATGTACAGACACACACCCGAAAAAAAGATCGAGACTAGTTTTTTTTTCCAAAACATTCTTGTTATCATAAACAGCAAAAGTCGTTGTCTTTGACGTGTTGTTACTTTACTTCAATTTGCGCTAAATAAACGAACTTAAACCGTCGCAAGGACGGCAGCGTCTGCAAGAATATATTTTTAATCATGTTCATTAATTTTTTATACACGTTATTTACTGGATTTTTTATGGTTACAACTGAATTTGATAAAAATTACGCTATTATTCCTATTTAAGAATTGATTAATAGACACCGACAAAAACTTAATGGGTTACCAATCTTTGGTATAAAATTTTTTCACAAAACTCTCCCTTAAAAAGTTAAAGTAAATGAATATCTGCCTTTAATTATTGTGATTTTGTTTACGGTCCTCTGTTGGACAGCATGGATCGTGAACGCATACAAAGAGTTCAGAACTGTTGTGCTAGATTTGTAAAGGGTCTTAGAAAGTATGATCGCGTGTCCCAGGTAATCCATGATATGGGCTGGCTGAGAATGGAGGATCGTCGCCTTCTGCATCTTGGGAATTTTGTTATTCATATAACGTTTGATTCAGATGCTCGACACATTGACCGCCTTACCTTACCACATCATCGCACATCGCTTTTTCAGAGGGGTTTTACATACAACGCCATAAAGCTCTATAATACTATTCCTAAGGGGTTCCGGATATTGAGTCCAGCTAAGTTTAAAATTAATTGATTCTCTTTCTTATTATTTCACTTTTATT
This sequence comes from Apoderus coryli, assembly GCA_911728435.2. Classification (NCBI taxonomy): domain Eukaryota; kingdom Metazoa; phylum Arthropoda; class Insecta; order Coleoptera; family Attelabidae; genus Apoderus; species Apoderus coryli. The sequence continues at coordinate 17,756,046 of OU452206.1, forward strand.
CCTTTTAAATTTATAGTAGAATCTTGTCCTTTGAAAGTGGAATCGTGCAATCACAGGGTGATCTTTTTTTTATTTCGCACACGGTGATTTATAGATAGACAAATGATATGGAAGAATAGTGTTAATTTTTTGTATTTGTGTACTATTGTTTAACTCATGTTGGTTGCTATTTAGGGTTGAGTAGAGTAGCTCTAAGCTAGACTTCGCCCTATCTAGTGACTGTTTTAACTGTGTTATATGTAGGTATAGTGTTATGATATTGTTACTTTCAAAAATAAAAACGATTTATTATTATTATTACTAAAATAAGATTAATGTTAGTTCTAAAAGTTAGAAGAAATATGCTCAACATGGACAAATAAGTAACAAAAAAACTTAATAAACATAAAAGAAATTGGTCTAGTTCAAGGAGCAAATTAAATGTCAACGACATTTTATGATTATCACAAACAAACAACAAAGTACATACATACGATAGTAACTTAAAAAATAAATAAAACCAAAACATGTATACCATTTCATTGCCAACAGGAACATTTACAAGAATATAATTGACTGAATAATTTTAATTATAAGGATTTTTTTTTTATTGGCATTATGGCTCCCAACAAAAAAAAAAAATAGTAGATATTTACATTATACCATTCTAGCTATGATTTCCCTTTAGCAACCAACTTTAGCCACTACAATACAGTGGCGGCGCGTGGGTTCGTACTCTGGGGATCAGGCACAAATTCTTTTCTGAGAACCACGCCCTACAATTTATTTTTTAGGCATTCGAAATGTTTAGAAATAAAAGGAACTTATTAAGAAACTTGCTAGCCAAACAATTGTTTTTACTGACAAATAAGAACAGAAAAGAAATTTATTAATTTACTTTCTTTGGGTACAGTGAACTCCTCTCGGTTGCTAGTGTGTTTACTATACATCAGCGAATTTTTATTGAATTTAAGGCTGTTGTTACATATTCCAATGTCGTGTTATGCTTATAACAAGGAGATGGCTTACAGAAAATATCGTAATATGTGTAACAGGTATAATTCAAGCCGTAGATTTTAGGGCGTAGGATGTGAGTACTCAATTAAAGTTTTGGTCGCTATTGAATAAAAATTCTAGGATTCCCGGTTCCATGACCATAGCGCGTTCATGATATATCACAGCATAATATAGTGGACACGTTTTCAAGATTTCTTCATGATAAAGCTATTGTGATCATCGCGTCGGTTGCACAACTATAAGATTTCTATGGGATATGTACCGTGGTTTATGTATAGGACGTTATCATTCAAAGCATAAGAAACTATCCTTAATGAGCCACTCCAGGCATGTCGTTTGGCATGTAGATAGTCCTTCATAATATCATTGTCTTGCCTAAATTTTACAACTCCATCAGACCCCGAACAGGTTTAAAATTTAATGCTTTTGTTTGGTATAGTTTTATTGGAACTAATTGAATTGATATTCGGGTATCACTTCTCCCACATATCCTCAAGCTGATTTTTGCTTCATCTAAGTTTACTTTTTGTTGGAATTCTGATATCTTAACTGAGGAGTGTCTACTGTTATCAGTTTCTCCAAGCTCCAATCATTTTTTGTAGGAAGCTATAATAAGTACTCGCAGGTTCCGAACAACTAATCTTTCTGAGACTATTTTTAAGCCATAAATCGCCTTCAACAGATCGCGATCGTTGTGATTTACACTGGTATTAAAAAAGCTATCGACGCCATAGATCACTATTTGTTATCGAGGAGAAAGTCGGAGCGGTTGGTAAGATTCTTCCTCTCATATTATCTAAGAGTACGATGCCTCAAGGCCGTAGTGAAGACACTAAGGATAACGAGCACTCTAGTTGCCCCATCACATTAGCAACCGATGAAAATGTGTAAAAAAGCGAATCACAAAAGTCGCTAATGTTCATGCCACAAAATGTTTCCAGAGAATGCTTTGAGGACGAAAGATGTGACAGCACAATTTGTTCCAAAATTTTTGAATCTTGCAACCTTTGCTCTGCGAAGAACACCACTAAAGTACAGAGTGGGGTTGGGTTGGTTTTGTTTGGTTTGTTAACGTACCATTACTGTATTAGTAAATGGTCTATTGCAACTTTTGCTTTGCGAAGAACACCACTAAGTACAGAGTGGGGTTGGGTTGGTTTGTTCTGGTTCGTTTCGTTTCGTTTCGTTTCTTTTCTTTTCTTTTCTTTTCTTTTCTTTTCTTTTCTTTTCTTTTCTTTTCTTTTCTTTTCTTTTCTTTTCTTTTCTTTTCTTTTCTTTTCTTTTCTTTTCTTTTCTTTTCTTTTCTTTTCTTTTCTTTTCTTTTCTTTTCTTTTCTTTTCTTTTCTTTTCTTTTCTTTTCTTTTCTTTTCTTTTCTTTTCTTTTCTTTTCTTTTCTTTTCGTTTCGTTTCGTTTCGTTTGGTTTGGTTTCGTTTGGTTTGGTCGGTTTTGTTTGGTCTCCTAATGGAGGAGTTCTGGATCGCCAAGAACGAGAAATGCGGTCGAATGTAGTGTTAGGCTCATTGTGTTCTTTGAATTCTACGTCTGAAGAAATTGTCCGTATAATCAAGTATAATGCGGTCGAAAATGAATGCTAGTATTGTGACGATTGCACATTTGCAAAAAAGAAGAAATAAGTAAAAAACAAAAGATTTTTTATTAACTTTCTAATATTCTAATATTTACAAATAACTTTTTTACATATTTTACAATAACTTAAATATATAGGCACTTAATGAAAAATTAAGAGGATTTCATGTCCGTAAATATAATAAATGAAAATAATTTCGTGGCAAAGCGGACTAAAATGTTGGCTTTACCTACACAAGGAATTTTGTTTAATTTAGCAGGGCCCCAGTCTAATTCGATAGAAACCAGACCGAGGCATGGGTCGACAGGTACTGACGAATTCGTTTCGCTCTTGTTATGAGCTCGTCAGAGCACCATAGTCGCTGCCCATCACAAATATCGGCCTGCATTTAAGCACAATAGGATACACAACAGTAGACACATGTAAACATATATCATCTACATGTACATGTACGAAATTATTTTCATTTATATAGGCACTATTTCATAACGATGATGACATCGCATATTTGCTTAAACAAAACTGATGAATTGTTTATACTATTAATATTAATTGTACATCACCCTGTATAAGACTAGATTCGTTTTTAACATCATTACCAAAAAAAAAACTAAACAGAGTCAACTTTACCACTTTCTATAATATTATTTTCACAAATTTCTTCGTGGTGTTCTTCAATATCATCCTTGGAAGTTTGTGAGGAATCTGGAAGGATATCCACACCTGGATGCATATCCACTAGATGTCTGGATTTTAAATGCCTTTCGAGATCTCGTCTTCGGACCAATATTTTCCCACACAGTTCACATCTGTAATAAAAAACCGTTAACATTTGAAAAACGATTTGGATTGGGCCAGTCCATCGTGCATTCATGACATATTCAATCCTAAGCCATTGGGGTTTGGACAAATATTCGATACACATGATGTCGTAGGATTTTTTTCTCTTTGAAAAACGCAAGAGAAGCTGAAAGCTAAACGCTATCCAGAAGTGTTTTAATGATTTGATGGAAGAAAAATAAATTTAAATGAATCAAAACTTACTTGTAAGGCGTATATCCTTCAGCATGCAATCGCACATGCTTATTCAAATTGCTCGGATCCCCAAACGGTCTTTCACAATATTTACACTTCAACGGCTTGTACCCTGTGTGCGTCCTTATGTGAATCTTCAATCCGTACTTTCGCGAATAACATTTCCCACAATACAAACAAATATGACCTTGTTTCGCCTTACCCAAACTGCTCACCAAACTTTCAATTTGCGCATCATCATTGAACGAAGCTGCTGCATTCTGTTGCAGCTGAATCATTTCATTACTGACGAAATCATTCCATTGATGATAGCTTTGATGTTGCTCATCCGCTTCATTTGCTGGAGTTCGCCGCACAACTGGTTTAAATGCCGAATTGTATGGACGATAGAGTGACGAAGATTTCTCACTGTTTGTACTGGTTGTGGAAAGATCTAACGCGTTGTTATTGTGTCGTGAAGATATTTGTTGTGGTTGCTCCAAAGTGAAATCAAATACTTGTAGTGTAAAAACGTTTTGACCACTTTGTTGGTTTATTATTGTTGCCAATTTATCCCAGAGGTAGCCAATGTCGTGTTTGCTGCATGCCAGGGTTATGTGGAGCTTGAGGGGATTTGGTGATTCGTAGAGAGCTGAACATTTAGTGCAAACATATCGCTTGTGTGCTGAAAGAATCCCGAAAATATTAAACGAAATAAAATGAAGTAATCGTCATAAATACTCGTATTTATCTTTTTCATAAATTAAATAAATACAGGAATGTAAAAATCTAAAAAAAAAAGTACGCAGCCGGTAGGATTCGAACCTACGCTCCCAGAGGGAATCTGATTTCGAGTTAGACGCCTTAACCACTCGGCCACGACTGCCTTAAGAAAAATCTGTCAAAAGTTGCGTTATAAAATTCGCCACATCAAATAGTGTAAAAAATTCTAAATATACAAGGTGGCTCACATAATTTGAAATATACTAAACCGAGTTTAGATTTTATCATAATATTTATATGTGAATTACCTATAAGAGAGAATTAAATTGATTTACCTTGGATATTTATCGGTCTCAGATAAACCACTTGCAGCATGGCTAAAATATCTTCGGAAAACCACAGCAACAATTCCTGACCAGCTTCAATTGGTCTAACAGTTTGCAGTATTAATTTCGGTGATTGATTGTTATTTTTTGGTGTTGATCCAGAGTAGATTCGATAAGATGGCTGTAACCGTAACTGAACATTGTAAGAATGACTATCGTCGGAGAGTCGAACTGCTCGGATCCAGTGGAAACGTTGTGCCCATATCGTTTGGGAATTTTCATCCAAACAAAGTGTGCCGTATGAGTTGCATTCTACAGATATCTGTAACGTCAAATACACACGTAATAAATTTAAATGAATTTTCTAAAATTGGTGGTCAAAATTTGTGACGTCTAATCATGAAAAAAACCTAAATTGTAATTTTTTGAAAAGTCCTTATTTACAAAGATACAGGGTGTTAAAGATGTCTGCCTGAGGACGTTTTTTTTGAAATATTTTCGAAACTAGTAAAGATGAATTAATCAAATGTAGCATATTTATTCACCTAGTTAAATGTCGTAAACTAACATGAAATTGAATAAAAAATGATGACCATAGGCGGGTAAACGGGGGGACCCTTGCCTTAATTATAACCTAACTTTTTTTCTTGTGACTTTTATTCCATTTGTGTCAAAATCTTGATAAAATAAAGTTTTCTACAGAAAAAAGGCATACATGTTTTTCCTCGAAAAACTCAAAGGTTTTCGAGAAATTCGAGTTTGAAAATTTTAGGACGAAACTGATCCTTTTATTTTGATATTGAAATACAGTTTGCTAACGAAAAGTTCCCGAAAATTTTATTAATGCTGTGTAGATACTCGAATTTCTCGAAAACCAAACCAAAACTGAATGAAAAAAATACGTAATTTTCTTTGTGCCAATACATCTTGGCCTAAAATAGTCGATGACGTACAAAACCAATTAGCCACCATTGATGCGAAAACGCAACTTTATACAAAATATTTTTTCTTCGGATAATGATTTTGATTTGGGTATTTTATTGCTTACCCATTGAAAAACGCTTGGAACTCCTTATTGCATTTGAAATACGTAAGTCTCTTAACAAAAACGTGATAAACTGCTTGAAAGAACAGTCAAAAGTTGTGAGAACAAGTCTGTCTATGGGGAATTGTAGTGTAATGTTTAAAAAAAATATTTATGTGTAAAAAGTGTAATATTTATTTACATTCGGCATCTTTTGATGAATTTCACAATAGTTAAACGACTTCTTTCAATTCTAAAAATTAGAAGTACTAAAATAATAGAAATGAAAATTTTTGCGAAAATATGCTCTCTTTATTTTTTAAACTTTAATTTATTTTTGTAGAAAATAGATAAAAAAGAAGCATTACGAGAGAAACATATTAATATGTTTTTGTATGTCTTGTTACGCGGAAACGCAACTTTATTTTTTTTTTTGCACCCTGTATATTATAACTTTAGTTTCAATTGAAATTCCCTAATTAGCTAATATTAAGCCCTATAAAATGATACTGACACATTGAAATTCATTTTTTCGATGCTTGGCGGTTAATGGGTTAATGTATACAGGGCGTCCGCATTTAATTTTAAAAAACAACCAATATGTGTCCACGGATAGAGTTTGGAAGAGGTAAAACTTTTTTATTTGTCGATTTAGAAGAAAAAGTCATTCTTTATAAAAACTTCTGCTTGTGTCGAAACTACAATTTCAAATGCGAAATTTACGATTACTATACAGGGTATATCAAAATAACATTTTTAATGATTTTGATTTTTTTGTTTTTTTTTTAATTTTATGAAAATATTTTCAAAACCGTAATTTATTACACCAATTGTGCAAAAAACACTAATAAACTTTTTTCTCAAAGTGGTTAATTTCATAGCTACTATTAAAATAATAAAATTAAAAAAAAATACGGAAATCAAAATCATTAAAAATGTTATTTTTGATATACCCTGTATAGTAATCGTAAATTTGGTATTTGAAATTGTAGTTTCGACACAAGCAGACGTTTTTATAAAGAATTACTTTTTCTTCTAAATCGACAAATAAAAAAGTTTTTCCTCTTCCAAAATCTCTCCGTGGACACATTGCAGATAAAATTAAAGCATTAAGAAAATGTGTCATTAATTTAGCGTATAGAATTAGTTACACACTTTTTTTTAAAATTAAATTATAAGAAGAATATGTACCTAACTTGATCGCAGCAAAAATAACAATATGCAAAAGACGTCTACGAAGATTTCAACATAGTGGCTTCTAATTTGAAAAAATAGTCTATTCTTAAGTGGAGTTGTATATTTTCAATGACAAATAGCAGTCGAATATCTACAAAAATAAATTTAGTCTCATGACTGGATTATAAAGAGCAATATTCCCAAAAAATCAATGTCAGGTGTGGGATTTTAGGAGATCGCATAACTGAATGCGTTAATAAATCATCGAATGAAAAATCTTTTACGATATTTCCAAGACACAACAAAATATTGCGGACTGGCAGTATTTGTGAATTCGTAGCAGCATCATCCCATGCAAAAATTTCAAATCTGAATGCGTTCAAACAACGAAAATATTAGATTTTCATCATTTTAAATGTGACACACTGTATAGCAACTATTTTTCATCAAAAATTGGTAAAATGACTTATTTTTGAATTGAAATCGAAACAATTTTTATTAATACCCTACATAGGCGTAACTAGGGGGGAGGGTTTAGAGGTAAGAACCGCCTATTACCAGAAATTGTATTTAAAAAATGCTAATTATTTTAATAATTCAAGAAACATTAACTATAAACTTTATCAGTACTTAAAAAATAATTTAAATGCATCTGAGATGGCTTAAAAATGCTTTTGCGGACCTCTATACAGGCTTATAATAATAATAATCTTTATTCAGTTAGCAACAAAAAATACATTGCGTACATTAGTTGCCACTGAAAAGGCAAGAGTGCAGCTGCCTACTAGAGTTCAGCTGGTTTATACTCTCTCTCTCTCTAGGTGCCATCTCCGCGACGAAGATTGGCGATCATCATGGCAATTCTTATTTTGGATGCAGCTGCTCTAAAAAGCTCTATCGAGGAACATCTAAACCACTCTCTCAAGTTTCTCAACCAGGATATCCTTCTTCTACCCACGCTTCTTGTACTTGGTTTATACACTTATCCTTAAACTTTAAACATATCCTAATTTCTACATGCATACACACACTCACAAAAAACAAACACACAAAGCCACACAACTTAATTACTAATGTATTTCTTATACCTATGTCCAAAGTATTACCAAACAGTTTTATCTAAATCAAATTTATCTTGTATACAATCAAAATCCGGCAACATCCGACTACTCTCAGCCCCCCAGAAGAATTTTTCTATCACTATCGATGTAGATTTGAGCTGCTCTGGTAATTGATTATAAAACTTGGCTATATTGTAGGTGAAAGACCGCTCAAAGACTCCAGTTCTGAGTCGGAGGTGTAAGGCGTCCCTTGCATCTCAAATTCAGACTATGTACATCAGTTCTGAAAGTTATTTTCCGATATAGATATGATGGTGTCTGGGTAACAACGATATTGTGATAGAGATTACAACGATGTAATAATCTCCTCTGCTTCATATCCAACCAAGGAATTTCTCTCAGCTTATGACTGATAGGACAGTCTCTTTTAATGCCAAATATAAATCGTAAGCAACATTTCTGTATTTTTTGGATTCGTTGTGCAGCAGATGAAGTCAGGCAAGGACCGTAAACAACATCACAGTGACTAAAATTCGACAATACCAAAGATTCACATAAAGTAATTCTTAATTTTTTATTCAGTATATGTCTTGAGTTATATAAAAGCTTAAGACTACAAATCGCCCTTTTAATACACTCAGAGACATGACAGTCAAATCTAAGGTGCAGTCCCAGGCATTTCGCTTTATTTTCAACTGGAAGTACCTTATTGTCAATGCAAAGTTTAACACGTTGCGTTAATGTTTTTACGTCCACAGGCCTACCGAACAACATTGCAACACATTTGTTAGGGTTGAGGGTCAATGAATGTTCTTCTGATATACGATTATTATTATTATGATAATCACATTATTAAAATTACGATGTTGTCCTGTTTTTATCAATGCGTAAGTTGATATTTAAATCTAAGTAATCCAATAATAATAATTAGTGTCCACTTGGTTTGCACAAACGACTCACCTGTTGTACATCGGGTTTACCCACAAGCTGTTCAGGCTCAATGGGTACTGTCATAGTACCTTGCGGTATACGCGTACTTGCTGTCACTCGTCCTGGTACCAGCAACTCTGAGGAACCAGTTACATGACTGGATATCACCGAAGCCGAAGATATACCACCACCCGTACAAGTTACATTACTATTTAACATTGTGAACATTATTTTATCATTCACAGTCATCTAATTTACGTTAATATTGCGATAATAATTGACAAGAAATTTGTAATGTTTGACGTTTCACGTTGTTAAGGCGATTTATTGTTGTAACACTGGTATATATTTTGTAATAATAATTTAAATAAATATGATTAAATAGTTAATACCTAGCAGGAATAGATAAACGATTCCTGCTGGAATTATTGGTGGTTTAAAATGAACTAAAACCAAAAGCAGGAAGGTGGTTTGTTGCATTTTTGGCACTATCAAAAATTCGTATATAGAGACCCACCCCCTTTTGTGGTCATCAGTTACCACCCCGTATAATGTTATTGTCAGCGGAGAGACTGTGATGTATTCTTCTTGATGGACCGTTTCTGATTTGCGACAGGACCGGAATTGCAAAAATTAACCATATGAATTAAAGACAAAGACATGAATTGAAAATGAAAAAGAAGTTAGGGCTAAGATTAGACAAGCGAAAGAAGAGTGGTTAACCGGACAGTGCAATGAAATACAGCAGCTAGAAGCTAAACATGACTCTTTTAATGTGCACAAAAGAATCAAACAGATAACTGGAAAATACAAAAAGAACAACAACAGCACTCTCATGGATGAGCGACAGCAAATTCTTAGTAGCACAGAAGAACAACTACAGGAATGGAAAAAATATATTGAAAATCTCTTTGTGGATGGTAGGAGTTTTTCGCATAATATTACCCTGGATGACGGAATGGATATCACCAAGGCGGAACTCATACACGCTATATCGGGTGCAAAAAATGGGAAAGCACCAGGACCAGATGGAATATAAATAGAGGTTTTAAAAACGTTGAAAGAAGATTGGACTCTTACACTTCAATTAAGCTTGCTCAACTGCATATACAAGACCGGAGTAATCCCTAAACACTGGCTCAAGTCAACCTTCGTTGCTATACCAAAAAAAGCCTAATTGTAAATACTGTAAAGAGTACAGAACAATCAGTTTAATGAGCCATGTATTAAAGTTGTTTCTGAAAATCGTTCATTCCAGAATATACAACAAGTGTGAGGAAAACATTGGCAGGTCTCAGTTTGGTTTTAAAAGCGGTTTCGGTACAAGGGAGGCGCTGTGTAGCGTCCAGGCTCTCTTACAACGATGCCGGGACGTCAACGTAGATGTATATGCCTGTTTCGTAGACTACGAGAAGGCATTCGACACTGTTCAACTTGTACTGGAATCAGACAGCTGACATTAGAATTCACGGCCAGACATCTGAAGAAGTGCCCATTATGAGAGGAGTTAGACAAGGCTGTGTGCTCTCCCGCCTTCTGTTTAACTTATATGCAGAAAAAAATTTCAGAGAAGCCGTCGAAGACAGAACAGAGGGTATAATTGCTAATGGAATAGTCATCAACAATCTAAGATATGCGGACGATACGGTCCTACTAGCAACAGATAAAGATGATCTACAGACACTGTTATCAGCGGTAACAGACCGCAGCCAACAAATGGGGCTACGATTAAATATAACCAAATGGATGGTTGTCAGCAAAAACAAAAATATAGCTGACAACTTAACAGATATTAGCATAAATGGAGAAATAGTGGAAAGAGTACAAAACTACAAATACCTGGGCTGATGGGTGAATGAAGAATGGGATCTAACTCAAGAAATCAAAAACAGAATAGAGCAAGCGAGAACATCATTTAAGAACATGCAGAAAGTGTTAACCAACAGAGCTCTAAGAATTCCCCTAAGAATACGCATATTGCGTTGCTATGTTTTCAGCATATTGTTCTATGGGATGGAAGGATGTACCCTCACTGAGGCAATGTGTAGGAGTATTGAGGCTTTCGAAATGTGGGCTTACCGGAGAATGCTGAAGATATCATGGATGTACAGAGTGACGAATGAAGCGGTTCTACAGCGTATGAATAAAGGAAGAGAGGTGCTTAATATACCATAAAAAGAAAAAAGCTGGAGTACTTTGCCCACGTAATGAGAAATGCGAAATATGAATAGCTTCATATAGTCACTCAAGGAAAAATAGAGGGAAAGCGTGGTCCTGGTCGCCGAAGAACATCGTGGCTCAGGAATCTTCGCCAGTGGTATGGAGTAAGCACTACGACACTGTTTAGGTCTGCGACTGATCGCCAATGTTCTGGGAGGACACGGCACTTGAAGAAGAAGATATAAGTGCTCTGCAGCACTATCTCTATACCTACGTTGGGTAAATTCTCGTTGTCATCTATTTTCAAGGCGTTCTTCCTGTCTAATTTTTCGGAGAGGATACTCAGCGCCAGCTCGAACCCTTTGGACACCATGTTCGAGATTTAATTGATGCTTTATGCGGGTGCTAAGGCTACAGTTGCAGAATTTTTCCTCTAAAGAACTCAATCGACAACTATAGGGAGAGTAACCAACTTTTGAAAGAAGGAAAAAATTACCAGTCCACATCTGCACAATTTTCAGCAAGTGCCGTCTCAATATCAGGTTGCTGAATAAACTTTTATTTTTAATTCGCCCCGCCTCTATGTTAATGCGGAATTAATGTTAGTCGAAATAAATATATACACTTGTTGTATAATATTAATAAATACAGGGTTAAAAAGAGGGGTGGTTGGTATGCAGGAGGGTGGGTAGGTATGATCAAGCTGTGGCCGAACACATATTTTGAGGGGTGAATAACGATTGTGTCAATTGTGGATTATATTACAAATGCATTTTGGGGATTGCCATTATTTCATTAACTTTTTTGTATGTTGTTTTTAAAATGCTAGCTTTGGTTAGTAAAATCTCAGGTTTGACAAGAAGTATTAGTCAAAATCCATGTCTCAAGTTTTCACTATCGGTTTTTTTTTAGAAGTTTGACTAAAAAGTTAGATCGTTCTAGGTTTTGACCAAAAATAGATCAGCCAAAGACAAAATTGGAATATACAGGGTGTTTTGTTATTAAACGTCATTATTTAATGAGATTAATTGATAGTCCATATAAATATATGCCCGAAAATGTATATTTTTCAAGATACTGAAGTTTATTTCGAAAAATTAGCTTTTCCAAGAAACTTCTAATGCTTTAGATATTTTTATAAAACTCGGTGTGCTAAATAGTATAATATTAAAAATCTCTAGTAAGCTGTTGTTGTCATATTAATAGACACCAAGTTTTAAATTCAATTGATAGCAATCCTGATCTTAGCAGCAGAAAAATTGCTCAGCTATTCATATTTCGCATATTCTAGTTTCTAAAATTACTCATGATTTTTTAGTATACCCTTTCGTATTCACTTCCCTGAAATATTCGTTTGTCGATGGTTTTTATAGAAGATTGCGCTAAATCTCACCATCAAGGGTGATCATTTATAAACGCACACACCCCTTTTAACTTTGTTGTTTCACCCTGTAGAAGAAAATCTTAAATACAAAAGTTTTAGAGCTTAATATAAACTATTTACAGCATAGATTATCTAATTTAGGGAAACCTCAAGTGTGAAACGAAAAAGGCGAACAATTCCTGCAAACGAAGAAATGGAATTAAACATTTTCCTTCATTTTGAAGAAAACCCGCAAATATCGTAAAGAATCTCAAACTTTACGGCAAGGAGGCTTCCAAAATAGATGCTCTTTCGGACAGATCAGAACGGAACTCATAAAACATTCTTACAGACTCTATAAGACGCGAACAACGCAGCCATTATCTCCTGAACAGAAGCGAAAACAGTTCAATTTTGCCAGCAAATGCTGCAGAGAATGGGCGAAATGTTGTGGTCAGATGAATCCTCATTATTATCCAGTAGAGCAACAAATAAACAAAACCATAGATTCGGGAACACTGACAATTCAAACTTTGTTAGAGAAGCGCGATTTCAAGGAAGACAGACTCAACGTAGTGGGGTGTGGTATTTTAGGGGACTGCATAGTGGGACCATATATTTTTGAACGCACACTAACCGGAGAAACTTATCTAAATTCTTTGGAAACATATCTAACCGATTTTTTAGAAAATTTGCCATTGAATCAGTTACAAGATCTTATATTCCATCAAGACGGAGCACCTCCTCATAACAAACACCAAGCGCAGTTATGATTTATCGCCTCTGGATATATTTTTATGGGCCTACATTAAAGAAGTATATTTATTGGACATATATTGTCTAATTTAGGGAAACCTCAAGTGTGAAACGAAAAAGGCGAACAGTTCCTGCAAACGAAGAAATGGAATTAAACATTTGGCTTCATTTTGAGGAAAACCCGCACACATCGTAAAGAATCTCAAACTTTACGACAAAGAGGCTTCCAAAATAAATGCTCTTTCGGGAAGGTCAGAAAGGAACTCCTAAAACATTCTTACAGACTCTATAAGACTCGACTCGAACAACGCAGCTATTATCTTTTGAACAGAAGCGAAAACAAGTTCAATTTTGCCAGCAAATGCTGCAGAGAATGGGCCAAGATCCACAATTCTTTCATAGAATGTTGTGGTCAGATAAATCCTCATTTTCAACCAGTAAAGCAACAAATAAACAAAACCATAGATTCTGGAACACTGACAAATCAAACTTTGTTAGAGAAGCGCGATTTCAAGGAACACAGACTTAACGTGGTAGGGTGTGGTATTTTAGAGGACCACATAGTAGGACCATATATTTTTGAACGCACATTAACCGGAGAAACTTATCTAAATTTTTTGGGAACATATCTAATCGGTTTTTTAGAAAATTTGCCATTGAATCAGTTAAAAGATCCATCAAGACGGAGCACCTCCTCATAACACCAGGGGTGTTTAAGACTTTTTCAACAACTTTTGCGAATCGATCAGCAAGTTCGATGGCCACCAAGCGCAGTTATATATGGATATATTTTTATGGGCCTACATTAAAGAAGTATATTTTTTGGACATTCAAAACAGAAAGCAGATGAGAGAGTTGGTTGAATAAGAAGTGAGTTTAGTTAAAAGTTTTCCCGAATTTTTAATAAACACTGTTAACGACTTAAGGCAGATCTGAACATATTTTGGTGATATTTTGTTTTTTTTTCTCAGTTTTGTGTAAATTACTTTTAGTTTTTGTTTTGTTTAAAATATATTTAATTTTTGAATAAGCTTTGTTTTATTGCGAATTCTTATTGAATCGCTTAAGATAGACCCATCAAATATGGTATTTTTGGAATCAAGAGAATAGAATCTTTAATAATTTAATAATAAATCAAAATATACAGGGTGTAGATAGACAGATACATGTAGTATCTACTACACGATCAACCCTGTATACTTCTGTTACGTCAAAAAATAGGCCACTTAAAACCAAAAGTGACATGCAGCGTGTCTTTTAAATTTTATCGAATTTATGGATGACTTTTGGTACTCACTATATATTATATTGTTTATTTTTACAATAATAATTGCAATTAGAAAAAATTCCTAAAACCGTAACATGATTATTTTCAACTTTTTTTAGAACAGGTTTTGTGGTATCAAAACGTTCCTAGAATGTCATTTTGTAATGATTTCAGAAAAAATAATTTTATTAATAAATTAATATTGAATTCCCCCAATTATTTTATTTCATATACACACAATAATGAATTAGAAATAACAAAAAAAAAAATCTACAACAAAAGCATTATACCTTCTCTGAATGAAGTTTATTAACTAGACCCATATTATGTACTTCTGCCGCTACATCAAAATTAAAATCTGCATACCTATCATTCTGATCTCTGCAAAGTTTTAATCACATAACAAAACATTATGGTAAATTGAACAATACGTCCCTCATTTCATTTCGTATATCCTACAAATCCAATATGAAATACTTAATCAGAATGGTAGATCTTCAGCGGTCAGCAAGGCATGAAGATATCCTTGTCTAGCTTTTTTGTCGTGTCCTCCTGATGCGTACAAGCTGCACCTGTAGTTTTCCGGATTGTAAAGTACAGCGTATTGAATCCCTACTGGCGACTAATTGGATATTATCAAGTTCCTACAAAAATCAATTCAGTTTTCAAATAAAACTCTCAATTGCGTGCAAATTTACTGTAGGCGAATTCTACGTAAAACAAGTTATTAATAAATTATACTGCTCAAAGAAATTTTGTATAACCCTGTAACTTATTAAGTGATAGTTATATACAGATGACCATTTAGATTCTGAACGACACATATTTTCTTGTAATAAACCGATTAGTAGAACTTTCAACTAATCCTTTATTTGTAAACTAAGATCAACATTTAAAAAAAAGTGCCAATAACAAAATGAAAAGAAAACATTTTTCAAATGGCAATGTTCCGCTATCTTAAAACCAATGTGTTTTATTATCGCGTGTGCCTTCCAGCAGCACGAATGACTCTCCAATATATCCCATAAAGGTTCAATTGGATTGACGTCAGAGCTTATCGATGGCCAATCCATTTTACGAATTTCATGCTCGTTAAGAAAATCTATAGTAATCGCAGCATTATGAGGCCTTGCATTATCCTGCATGCATCCTGTACCATCATGTGCTGCGTGTGGAATTGTTAGGTTTAAATTTTAAAGAAAAAACCTTCCAAACTAATTTATCTAGGAATTTTTACAATTTTCGGCGGGCAAATTTCTTTGAATTGTATGAGGCACTTTTCAATTTTGATTGGACATTTGTAAATGATTTTGATGACGTTGACAGTGCTCTCGAATCATTTTATTCTAAACTGTATAGTGTTTTTGACTTATTTGTACCTTGCCATAAGACATTTAGTCATCGATATCCTTCATGGTATACGTCTGACATTATAAACTGTATCAAGAGAAAAGCTAAATGTCACAAAACTTTTAAGTCTACTGGATCCCGATATCATCATGAGGAGTTTAGGCGTTTGCGTGCTCACTCCAAACGGTTGATTTCCGAGGCTTACTCTAATTATGTAAGAGCTGCGGAGAACAGTATTGCGAGAGATCCTAAAATGTTCTGGTCTTTTGTCAAATCGAAAAGGGGTTTGAGTAACATGCCGGGCCTCATGACTTATAATGAAACAACATATAGCGATCAACAATCTATAGTCAATGCGTTTGCTGAATATTTTCATAGTGTATTTGTTCCAGCTAGTGGCACTCCAGCTACTGGTACTTTTAAATATATTGTCGGAAATTGATTGTGACATTGATTTCCGAAATATTATAGAGTCTGAGATAATTTTGGCATCAAAGAGACTGAAAAATAAATTAACAACTGGCCCGGATTGCGTTCCGTCTTTTTTAGTTAAAGATTGTATTTCTGTTTTTAGTGGTCCAATGTGTAGTATTTTTAATCTAATGTCCAAAACAGGACGTTTTCCAACATTGTGGAAATTATCTCATGTATGTCCTATATTCAAGGCGGACGACCGTTCATCTGTAAGTAATTATAGGCCAATATCAATTTTATTAAATTTTTCCAAGCTCTTTGAAATTGTTTTATATAATAGAATATATCCTCTCGTTAGAAATGAGCTTGATGATTTTCAGCATAGTTTCCTTTCCCATAGATCAACAACAACAAATCTGGCGGTCTTTTCGCAATATATTTCTAACGTTTTGAATGAGCGTGGGCAGGTGGACGTGATCTATACCGATTTTGCGAAGGCTTTTGATAGAATTGATTACTCAATATTACTTTGTAAGCTAGCAAGATTCGGTTTTAGAACTTCAGCAATTTCTCTTATTCAATCTTATTTATCGCAAAGACAGCAGTATGTTTCAATCAGTGGGTATGATTCTCCGTGACATTTAGCAAGCTCTGGGGTACCGCAAGGTTCAAATTTAGGCCCCCTGTTGTTCATATTGTTCATAGATGACCTCGGGAGGGAATTGGCTTGCCGGAAGTTGTGTTTTGCTGATGATCTCAAGATATTCTCACAAATAGGAACTGTGGATGATTGCTTGCAGCTTCAGCATTCCATTAACATAATTAAAGAATGGTGTCAGAGCAACAAATTGTGTTTAAATGCTGGAAAATGTAAAGTTGTGACGTACACGCGGAAGCAATCTTTCCTCAGTTTTCAGTACAGTATAGGTGATGAAGTTTTGCTAGTTCTTGAATCTATAAAGGATTTGGGAGTTCTGTTTGACAGAGAATTTTCGTTTTCGGAACATATTACAGTTATGGTTGGAGATGTTTTGAGGATGTACGGTTGTATTACGAGAAGTTGTAGATCTTTTACAGATGTGAATGCCATAAAGTCTGTTTATTTCGCATATGTCCGTTCCAAGCTGGAATACTGCTCTCTTATATGGTACCCTTATTATTCTTGCTATAAAGTTTGCATTGAGAGAATTCAGAGGAAATTTCTAAAGTAACTTTCCTTTAAAATTGACGGAGTTTATCCAGAACAGGGTGTACTTTATAGTGAATTAACAACACGATTTGATTTTCTCAGCTTAGATCTGCGTAGAAGGATATGTTCCGTGTGTTTTCTTTATCGGCTGTTGCATGGTAAAATAGCTTGTTCAGAACTCTTGGCTGAAATAAATTTTTTGATTCCTAGAATAAATTCAAGATATAATTTTCCGTTTTATAATGTGAGAGCGAGGAGTAACATATACGAAAGGTCACCCATATACACAATGTGCGATAATTTTAACTCTGTTGCTGACTGCTGTGATATTTATTCCGAATCACTGACATTAGTTAGAAGGTCAGTCACATTAATGTTGAGTCAGTCATCTTCCTGATTATTTTCGAACCTTAGCACTAATTTATTTTTCTCAATGTATGTAAAACATGGTTTTTGATTGTCTACATTACTTGTCATTTATAGTAAGATTTAGTAGGTTAAGATGTTGTTAATGTATATTTTTTAAGAATGATATATTTCTTTTTTCTTATGAGTATTGGATGATTCTTATTAAATATCGTGGTGTCTGGTAGTGTTTTTAGTAATAATCATATTTTTTAAATGTACTCTGTTAATGGTAATGCAATAAAGCAATTATTATTATTATGAAAAGAAAATCAGGGCCTATACCATATGCTGCAGGAATAACCTCATCTAACAGACTGATATCCATATATCTTGCAGCTGTAAGACTTCCCAGTATCGTTACAAGATCGGTTTTTGCGTCTAAACTTATGCCACTTCAGACCATTATCGGACCATCTCCAAATCTGGATACTTCTTGTACAGCAGCAGTGGATTATCGTTCATTCGGACGTCTATACACACGCAATCGGTCATCACAACGAGTGAGATGAAATCTTGATGCGTCTGTAAAATGTACTGGCCTCCATTGTCGAAGTTGCGATCCCAAATGTTCACGAGCAAAGTTTAATGGCATAGTTTTATGATGTCGAGTTAAAACAGGTTTTCGTACCGGCCTTCTTGGTCTTAAATCTCCTTCCCGTAACCTGTTTCTCACAGTCTGGTTAGAAATGGTTACCTGATGAGCCATCCTAAGTGTACTTTGAGGGTCTTTTGCTGTCGCTATTCGTTTTCGCAAAGAAGAAACTACTTTTGTGTAGTTTTGCGATTCCGACCTTATCGGTGCTGTGCGTTTCCTTAGAGATTCTTGCCTTTGGTTTTCTTCCCGCATTCTAATATCTTATTTAGTTATTTAGGAAATAACTTGAAGACGACCCTCGGCCTATTGCAGTGACCATTGGTTGAAAGAATTGAAACAATTATACTTGGCTAAAGAAGAAGCAAGTCGCAGAATATAAAAAATCTCATACAACCATTTTAAAATTCATTTTGACATGGTAAAGGTTTACATGCTTTTACCATGTCAAAATGTCAGCACAGCGCGTCGAATGTTTTCGTGTATTTTTGGACCACTGTAGTGAAGGTAAGGATGGTTCGACTACCCTATAGTTCAGACCTGGTCCCCAAGCTATTATTATTTGTTGTCAGTGCGATGAAGAAATGAAGATGCATCTTTTTTTTACACTAATTCAACTACAAAAAAAGATGTGATTTCAGTGAGCTTGATAATTTTGATACAATAAGCACAACATGAAGTTTTTATAATTAAAAGCTTGTAAAGCTATCTTCTTCTGATCTACATATTTATGAATTCAATAACACTAATGGTTCGCAGAGTTAGTCTCCATTATTTTTTGTACAGTACTTCACCAACGTCCGCTCCGGGTCCGAAGCAGGATCCCTACAATCTCCTATAGCAGGAATTGTTGTATATCCATCTGGCATCTGTCAACCACTATATATGTCTAGCACTGTTATTATAAACTTAAATGGTAGTGTTGATATCACTCCCCCACCCCCTTTATATAGGTATCTGATGTATAAAATCTCTCGTTTTGCCACACTGCACTGCTTGAGACTCCCACATTTTATGGGAACATGACACGTGGCTCAGGGAAAAACAGCACGTGTCAAAAATTGGCGTTTTGTAAAGTGTGTATTTGGAAACAAGTGGGCATTTAACTAAGCATTATTATTTATTATGTATTATGTTAGAAGTTAGAAGAACAAGTGGACGATAAAAATCATGATCAGATGCAAAATGAGATATTTTCACGCAGCTAATCAAACCATCAGAGTTGTAAAATCGTGTAGAGACTGTCTTTGGCAAAACATTCTGAGACTAGTCACACACTTAATTGCAGAGTGTAAATCAATTAGGTAGTTTGTGGATCATACACAGACAAGCTTAATCTGGAAAACGTTAGATCTTACCTATGGGCAGCGAAGACTGAAAGAGATTTCATGGGCTTTACCCTAACTAAAGTGTGGCTAAACTATTTAATTTCTTTTATTCATGGGTTCGATAAAAATGATTTATGGCTACATTTTAAAAATATTGTGTCCCAAATATAAAAAATGAACCATAGTTGTGTTTTTTTTAAATGGAATGCCCTGTATATGAATATATTTTTAGATTCCCCGTTCAAAATAAACCTAACTTTCATTAAGGTACATCTTACGTAAACCTGACAGTTTTTTAAATATTTTAATTTTTATAAAAATATACACATAATTTGAATCAAAAAATTCATACCTATTCGTTTGTTCTTTTTAAGCCAGTCTGGGCTGATAAATATACCCACTCATCACTTGTTACGCCAAATATAAAAAAAAACCCAATACTAAATAATATAAGTTATATGAACGTAAAGTTTAATTCTAAATAACTTGTTTATTTCAAATGGAACACCCGGTATATGAGGTCAAAATTAGATGAAAAAAGTAATTATCTGTCAAATATTATAATACTTTTCTATGGATAACTCTTGACGTTTTCGTGGAAAATGCACATATTCATAATATTAGGCGAATTTTTAATTGAATCTAGTTTCATGTAGACCACCCTGTATTTGATGATGATGAAATTAATTATCAATTATTCACTATAAGGATTTCCTATAGATATGTATATTTTAAATTTTGCATGGAAAAAGCACATATTGGTAGTAATAGGAAGAATTTTTCAAAATTATAATATTTGTCAAGTCAGGATTCATCTGATTGTTCATTAGAACATGAAAAGGGAAATTGGTACTGCTTTTTATGTACCACTGATGCCGTATTAGATATGCGTTTATGCATATCGTGTGGAAGGTATGTCTACGAGCAAAGATTAATGTAGATTAATCTTTGCTACGAGGAATGCGTCGGCCTGTCAAAAGAGGATAAAGAAGATTTTGTATGCCCAAAGTGTGTTTAAAATTTACTTCAATTCAACTCTCCCATTAATGAAGGAGATTTGATCCAATAACAGCTTTTTATATAATATTTTGTAACAAATTTGTACCTTGAAGGAATGCTTTAATAAGAGGCTGTTTTAAAGAAAAACGTCACTACATCTTAGCAGCATTTATGTTTCGTGATTGAATGTCAAGTTTTCAAAAATATGACTATCTTTCTAAAAAGTGGTTCAAATGTCCCGCACTATTGGTAATAGTAAGAATTTTTCAAAATTATAATATTTGTCAAGTCAGCCATGCGAATTTGACAAATCATATATGTAAAAAGTATTGTTTATTATTTATAAATTATTTAATAAAACTCTCAAAACCACACCCAAAATCATTTATTATTCGTCATCACACAAAGCAACGTATTTCTCACAGCTCTTATTAACAACATCTGTCTTCCATTACATTTTCTTATCGTCTGGTACTTCTCTGGTTCGGCCGTCCTTATTATATCGAAAACCAAAACCTGTTTGTCTGGTGTGACGTAGGCGAACCACGTCGGAATGTACTTTACAGGGGATGATTGCTAACATATATTTAAACAATAACATAATACATAAATACTGATAAATTTTGTAATAAATATTCAAAATGATTGGACTCTAGCCACATTTGAATCGTTTTCTTAAATCCTTCAACAACTTTAACCTGGTGTAAACTATCATTTCGAATTTTAATTGTTTGTGTAAATTTTCTAGTTTTTAGACAAATTTCATGTATAAAATTGGTTTCTTCTTTTTCAATTACAACATAGGGGTTCAAGCAGGCAAATTAAAAGAATGGAGTGAATATTTCCAGTTGTTGGGCTAGAGAGCTAATTTATTGAAGTTAATAATAAAATAATCACCCTGGCTAAGCTCACAGAAAATTTACTGTAGAAAAATTGCTGAAATCTGGTATATTTTCACTCCAAATAATATTATTTGAAAATTAATAAAAATCATCCGCCTAGCCGAGCATGTTTTTAAAAGTTTGACAATAGAAGCTGGGGACCGGTGAAGAACTGCACCCTTGTAATGTGATGATGGAAGAGTAGGTATCTTTTTCTTTTCCAAATCTTCAAATAACCAAAAAGATCTTGGCTTTATGATCACAAACAATTTAAATTTCAATAAAAATATGAATGAACTGGAAACAGTACCAAGAAAATTTACAAACTAAAAAATACATTTGATTATTTATAAAAATCTTTTAAGTAACAGTAAAATTATTAGTGGCGTCATATCCATAATATACTTACCGAAATAAATTTTATAGGGTACAAATAACCAAAATACAATACACATAAAAGAGATATTAGCAGGGGTAGAGTAGGGAATCAATTGTGATTACGACCGATATTGTTCGTCTTTTGTAATATTGTAATTCACCCTCCATTAAATGTTCATTTAGACACACTTCACGCGCCGGTGTTCCCGACTCAGCCCTATATTATTGTACACATTTTTTTCCTTCCTCGCAGTTTGCAACGATAATATTCAATAAGATTATGAATGAGGAGGTTTTGCACGGTCTCGGTTTAATAATTTCAATATAATAATATGCACTTGTTCATCCGATATGCGTCCTTTTAAGTTCATTTTAAACTTTGAGTAAAGCTTTATTATTTTTATATAAATTGGCGAAAAATGTATTTCTTTGCACGACCTACTTCAGGACAGGCCCTGAATCCTTCACTCTTCTAATACAGGGTGCGGAATCATAACTTCTTAAGACAGACTGACATAATTCAAACCTTAAATTAGGGATGGGCAAACGATATAACAATATTATAACAGAAACTACCCCCATTACCATAAAAACTTTACTTACTTTTACTTAAATTAAAAAGAACTCACTAGTTACCCTTGTAAAATTTTTTCGAACGATTGAATTCAAATTTATATACTCGGTTTACTTTTTATAATCCTAATACGATTTTATATCAGGCGATTGCAAGCTGGAGCAGGCAAAACAGCTTTTTTTAAGGGGGTAGTTATTTGTACACGCCGTAGTGGTAATGTTTACTTTTCGGATTTACCAACAACGGGTGCATTTTAAAAATACTTACCATGAACAACTTCATTTATAAGCATTACCTAATCATACGTCGCGTGACGACTATATAAGAATTAAACGATTTTTTTTAATACAAATTAATGAATTTATCTGTTTTTTATTTATCAAAAATATAACAATCTAAAACTATCGATTAAGGACTTAAGAATAAACTAATAATAAATCTCATGAATATATAAAGGCGTTAAAAACGAACTTACATATAAAAAATTTAATCTTGCCGTTGAACTGAAGAGACGAATAATTGAAGTCGAAACAGGGATAGTGTGGCTAAACTATTTAATTTTCTAAAAGTTTTATTTATGGGTTCGATGAAAATGCTCTATGGCTACATTTTAAAAATATTGTGAATCTATACAGGGTGTCCCAAATATAAGAAATGAACATAGTTTTGTTTTTTTAATGGAATGCTATGTATATGGATATATTCTTAGATTCCCCGTTCAAAATAAACCTAACTTTCATTAAAGTACATCTCACCTAAACCTGACAGTTTTTTAAATATTTTAATTGTTATAAAAATCACTTGTTATGCCAAATATAAAAAACCCCCAATACTAAATACAGGGGTGTCCAATAATATAAGTTATATGAACATAAAGTTTAATTCTAAATAACTTGTTTATTTCAAATGGGACACCCGGTATATGAGTAATTATCTGTCAAATGTTATAATACTTTTCTAAGGATAATTCTTGACGTTCTCGTGAAAAATGCACATATTATTCATAATATTAGGCTAATTTTTAATTGAACCTGACACCCCTGTATTTAGTAGTGGGGTTTTTTTATATTTGGCATAACAAGCAATATTATCATTATTGTTATTAGATCCAGAGCAAATTACTTATGAAAGCAGCTTCAAAATCGGCTAACATCCTTCATCGTTAAAACCCTAGCTATACGGACATATTAGTGGAGATCCCCATCCAGATCCACATTGATGTCTGCAAAGTTGAAAATTTTGCTCATTTTTGAACCCATTTTGTAGAAAAGCGTACAATGGCCATACAATAGTATATTGTATTCCTAGGCGGTAAAGTGTCATTTTTTAAAAATCACTTTACCGCCATGGTTTACACATTATTTTTCTGCCGGCACCGTACAATTGTAGGTAATACAAAAAAGAAAAGAAAATATGATTGCTTTCCTTTGTCATTAAATGTATTTCATCCGGTACAGTTTCAAGAAATTTTTCAATATCCGGTTGGTCGAAAATTTTTGATTTTTTAGCAATGTGGCCAACAGATTTCTTCTTTAAAAAAGCAGTCACTTTTTTAAAATTTCTAATGTTTACGATATTTTTAACTAATAGCGTAGATTTTAACATGGAATGAATTGACCACAGTGTTGAAGATTGATATTTGTGTGAAAGATCCGATAAATACGTCAAAATCACATTTTGACTATAGTTTTTAACATTTTTAGCACTACACCAACTCATAAACAGTTTATACTGAAGATCATATGGGGTACTTGATTTTTCCGGCAGCAAATTCATCGAAACTTCGTTCGCTTTCTCGTGAATTTCAGGCGGGGTACAATACTCAATTTCCTCGTCACTACGATCAATCAGAGATTCCATGCTTATTATACCTACCTATAAATGATGAATCAAATTCAAATTGAATATTTTAAGACGCGCTCGATTTTTGACAACCACTGTCACATTGGACTGTCATCATTGTTAATAGCTTTTATTATTGTGCCGCCATCTATTACAAATACATAAAAATAATTTTCTTGCCTAGCCATTTTTGAGTGTTTTGTAGCGCTAGCCTTAGAAATGCATACTTTCTCGTCCCTATGGAAGCAGTAAAATTCAATTTTCTCATAGTGTCGGCAGAAAATTATGTTTTTTCTGAATTCTGTAAAAAAACTCAGAACTTTTATTCCGTTTATGGCTGATAAATGTAAGGTTTTCTTTGTACCAATGAATTCAGGATGAGAAATCCTTTGTAACGAGGGGTCGCAACCTATATCTACGAGGACTTATTACAAAGTTCGGACGAGTCAGAGTCGGGCGAGTCCAAGTCAGACGAGTCAAAAGTAGACTAGCAGGACGATTCCGCGTCAGACGAGTCCAAGTGAAGCGAGTCTGAGTCAGATGCAGACGAATCCGAGTTAGAGGAGTCCAAATCAGGCGTGTCCGAGTCATAGTCCTCGTAGATGTGGGGTGCGTTTTAATTTATTCCAATGGATTCAGGATGAGAAATCCATTGTAACGAGGGGTCGCACCCTATATCTATGAGAGCTCATTAAAAAGTTCGGACGAATCAGAGTCAGACGCAGGCGATTCCGTGTCAGTCTAAGTCAGGTGAGTCAGTCATACCAGTCCGTGTCAGACGAGTCCGAATCAGATGCATACGACTCCTAGTCAGAGGAGTTTAAATCAGACGAGCCCTAGTCAGAGTCCTCGTAGATGTGGAGTGCGTTTTAATTTATTCCAATGGATTCAGGATGAGAAATCCATTGTAACGAGAGGTCGCACCCTATATCTATGAGAGCTCATTAAAAAGTTCGGACGAGTCAGAGTCAGACGCAGGCGATTCCGTGTCAGACGAGTCTAAGTCAGGTGAGTCAGTCATACCAGTCCGTGTCAGACGAGTCCGAATCAGATGCATACGACTCCTAGTCAGAGGAGTTTAAATCAAACGAGCCCTAGTCAAAGTCCTCGTAGATGTGGAGTACGTTTTAATTTATTCGAATGGATTCAGGATGAGAAATCCATTGTAACGAGGGGTCACACCCTATATCTATGAAGGCTTATTAAAAATTTCGGACGAGTCAGAGTCAGACGCAGGCGAATCCGAGTCAGATGAGTCTCAGTCAGATGAGTCAGTCAGTCATCCGAGTCAGAGGAGTTCAAATCAGACAAGCCCGAGGCAGGTGTGTCCGAGTCAGAGTCTTCGTAAATCTGTGTTGCGTTTGAACTTATTCCAATCGATTCAGGATGAGAAATCCATTGTAACGAGGGGTCGCACCCTATATCTATGAAGGCTTATTAAAAAGTTCGGACGAGTGAGAGTCAGACGAGTCAGAAGCAGGCGAATCCGAGTCAGACGAGTCTAAGTCAGGTGAGTCAGTCATACCAGTCCGTGTCAGACGAGTCCGAGTCAGATGCAGTCGAGCCAGAGTCAGACGAATCCGAAGTCAAACGAGTCCGAGTCAACCGATTCCGAATCAGACGAGTCCGAGCCCGGCGAGTTCTCGTAGATATGGGGTGCGTTAAAAAGGATTTATCATCCATTGGTATAAAGAAAACCTTGCATTTATCTGCCAGAAACAGAACACGACCCTGCGTTACAAAGGATTTCTCATCCTGAATCCATTAGTATAAAGAAAACATTACATTTATCGAAAAAAAACAGAATAAAAATCGAAAAATGCAACTTTTTAATAAGTCCTCGTATATATGGGGTGCGACCTCTCGTTACAAAGGATTTCTCATCCTGATTCCATTAGTATAAAGAAAACCTTATGTATCTGCAAGAAACGAAATAATATATGAAAAAATGCAACTTTTTAATAAGTCCTCGTACATATGGGGTGCGCCAAAGGATTTCTTACCCTTAATATATTGATATTTCACAATTTCACCCCGTAAGGTACACTTTTTGTAAAACCCATAAATGTGACAGCTGAATTGTAAAAAAATTCTGTTGTATTTTTTTTGCAGAATTCTGTTAAAAAGTCAGAATTGAAAAATTCCGGGTTTTTCACAGAATTCTGTAAAACTATAGGAATAACACCTAGGACGAAGAATTAATTTTGCCTAAAAGCATTTAAATAAAAATCATAAAAATAATTGATTTAAGAAACTTTAATACTTCATGTCATAACAAATAATAAATACCAATTATTGACTTCAAGCAAAAATTACTTCCATATCCATACAATAAATACATTCAATATTTAATTTTTAATACATAGAAAATATAATAATGCGATAACTCTTAATCGGTACCAAAATACTTTTGTCCAAAATGATTTGGGGCCACTGGATGCACCTCAGATGTCAGAATATTCATCTGAAAGAATAAATGGTGCTTAAAGACTCCGTTATACTTTATGAATATGAAGCTATAGCTACTTACTCTTGGATAAGACTCCAATATCGTTTGCACAGCTTGTGGTGTACAAAACAGATTGCTCAATATAATGCTATCCTCTTTCACGCCGTGCTCCTTTAATACATTCACAGCTTTACTCACAGTGTTACCAGTGGACATTATAGGATACATCAGTAATACCTGGAAACCAGGATTTTAGCTTTACTAACAAATGATTTTTTAAAATCTTTCGGATTTGATAATCGTTCAAAAAAGACTGTCAAAGGACGAGATTATGTCATGTTTGGTAGAAGAAAATTTCTTATTAAGTATTCGTTGGTCTAAAGATCTCCTGTAATTGAACCCGATACATTATGACATCATTGTAAAGCTGTTCATGTGGAAACATTAAATATCACTCAACTTACATGCCTCCTAGAAATGTCATCTGGGAAACGAGCATAAACAACTCGCGCTTCATGCGTCTCAGCATCAGACTCCACTAAAATCTTGCCTATTCTAATACTTCTACAACAGTCTCTGAGTCCCTGCTCCATGGACTCTCCTGAGCGGACAATAGACACCCCACAATTACCCGATTTGTATTTGAGACCATTGTATGTGGCACCTGTGGGAGTGATCACGTTGCATTCAGTAAAAGGCAGTTGGTTCAGACTTTCTTCAATAACTAGACGTATTAGCCTGTCGGCATAGAATTTGAAGTCGCTTCTCGAGGTATTTCTAAAATAAGTAGACGGATTTGGATTTGCAA
Source organism: Apoderus coryli (assembly GCA_911728435.2). Lineage (NCBI taxonomy): Eukaryota > Metazoa > Arthropoda > Insecta > Coleoptera > Attelabidae > Apoderus > Apoderus coryli. The sequence continues at coordinate 17,783,643 of OU452206.1, forward strand.
TTGCATTATCGAAACCTATTCATGAGCAATTTTTGTTACTACCTATACTACAACTTATTTACTACAAAAACTAGTTAATCATCGATATAATAAATATTTAGTGTCATATTTTAATAAAGTAATAACTTTATTAAGACTTACTTGTCTCTTAATATTGTTTGTAACTCTTTGATCTGATCATTTATGGGCACAATTTTAAGTCGCTTATATTCCTTAGAATAGTCAACACCTTGGAATATATCAATATCGTTGCTACCCATTTAAATTACACGTACCTAGATACCTATAGAAAATAAAATTTCATGATTTTAAATTTAAAGGTTAGTTCGTTGTGGTTAACTTATCCTAACAAAGTTTGGTTTTACGTTGTTTATGTGATAACACTGTTTATTAAGTTAAAACACTTACTTATTGTATTAATAATTAAGGTAAATATCACCGAATATTATTAAAATATCACAAAGATTATTTTATGACTAGGATTTACGATTAATGAACGATTTTTTTTTTGTAAAATTTGTTAATGAAAAAAGTAAGGTTAATTTAATATTTATGGCAGGTTGCTGGGGCCAATAGAGACGAAGATTTTTTCCAGGTTGTAGGCTAATAGAGACATAATTATATAATAAGAATATTGAGGTACAAGTCTTCTAATAATGTCTTATGTTTCTTCAATTTAGGTGGTTCTAGTATCTAAATTAGAAAAGTCTTCAAACATAAATAGTAATTTAGACTTTTATAAAGGAAATACTAGACATCTGTATGGCGGAATATCTTAGTTCAAGTCTTTTGGTAAGGATGGCGCTATTTCATAAAATCAAGAACATTCTTAATTATAATATTTTCTTACATTTCGTGAAATATATTATTTGTTTCTAGTATGAAATCATAATCTCCTCAAAGTAAATCAATCAAAAGATAGAACATAAATAATTTACTTCTATTTATAAAAATCAAATACTAGAAACCTATATATCGGAACACCTAGTTCGTGTCTTTTGGAAAAGGTAGCGCCACTGCGGAAACGCAGGAAATCAATAGCGTTCTTCTAATAGTTTTTGAATTTTACGTGTTTGAAGCATGGTATAATAAATTATTGTATAATATCATGTGTTTGAAGCACGAAATCGAAATAATGTCTTCTAACATTAAATTAATTAATTATTTTTATAATTCAAAGACTAGGAACTTGTGTCGAAACAAGGAAACTGAAGTAATATAAATGACAGACTAGAAATGTGTAGGTATCTAGAAATACATAATTAAACATTATTCTATGTAGAAATATCTTAATTCGTCTCAGCAAAGATTAATGTACACAATTGTGTATTGTATTGGTCTCAGTATTTAAACATTATTTTATGGGTCGTCTGCAGATAGAGATGTGTTCCTGGTTGGACATTTTTCAACCTCCTTAAAGTGAAAATTCACAAAAGATTCTCTAGAATGTATGACGAACTGTATGTATAAAATATCTGGAGAATGTTATGGATATTTTTAAAATGACGTGTTCTCCAAAAACCAAGAACTAAGATGTTCTTAACTACAAGTTTCTTCTTCAGATTAATTATTCTAGTTTAGATTAATTAATCTCAATTTACATATAAACCAATACGGAACTTGTATTTTAAAACATCGTAGATCTTGTCTTTTGGAGAAGGCGTCATTTTAAAAAATCAATAGGTAACATTCTCCTGATATTTTATTACAGTCCTTCATACCTACTCATTTATTCCGGTATGGACACTTTCTGGTTTAGTAGTCCTGAAGGAATATCGCAATATTGTTTTGCAGCAAAATATTCACAAGAAACGAGACAAACTACTAACTGCACTGACTTAAAAGCCAGTGACTAACTGCTACTAATTTTTAACTATACTAGGTATATATTATACGTTTACTTATTGTTATTTTAGATTTGCTATGGGCAGAACTAAACGAAAACGCCAACGAACAATCAAAAACGAACCTCTAGACCACGATCAAGACATAAAAAATCTCAAAATATGGATGACGAATAATTCCTGGAATAACTTCTCACACCTAACATTGCGTAATTTCACACAAACTGGAAGAGGATTAACCTCAAAACGAAACATCAATATAGGCGATATATTGATCCAAATTCCTTTGGAACTACTGATAACGTATAAAACAATTATCGAAGAATCAAATATAATTTCACAATCTAACAACAAACTTAAAATTCACGACATTTTAGCAATATTTCTCGTATTAGAAAAGCATAAGAACGGAAAATCGAAATGGAAACACTATATAAAAACGCTTCCATATCCAGCACCCATCCTACCGTTGTTTGCGTTGGACTCCGAAATCAAATCCACCCCTCAAGATTTACAGTTAATGACCAGCAAGGGTTTGGCTAATTTAAATGAAAGTTTTCACAGAACTCGTGAATCAATACTTGCTTCCAAGCAATGCGAATGTTGTAAGGTGCCGTTACATTGCGTGCTGACATGGGACGTATTTAAATGGGCATACATAATAGTTAATACCAGAGCAGTATACGTTGACCCTCACCATTTGAATATTAAGGAATATAACAACCACTTATCAGATGACCCTTCAATGGCCCTTTGCCCTTTCTTGGACCTTTTTAATCATGACTTTAATGTCAAGACAAATGCAGGAATTGTGACAAGCGGTGGAAAGGTGTATTTTCAATTAACAACGTTAACGAGCTATAAGAAATATGAACAAATCTTTATTTCGTACGGAGCACACGAAAATGAAAAGTTATTGATGGAATATGGGTTTTATATACCTGGAAACACCAATGATGTTGTTAAATTTCATTATAAAGATATTTTAAAACTATTTGACGTCAAGCTAAGTGAAGTGCAATATAAATACATTAAAGAACATGATTTTAATAATAACGATAAGTTATACGTTGATAATAATAGCAGTGTTTCATATAATTTGAAAGCATTTTTGTTTGTTATGTCTAATTATTCAAATGTCCGCAATTACAATTCAGTGATTTTTGGTGAATCTTATCCTAGCGATTTTGAAGCTAACGTTATTAAATGTGGCGTTAAAGTGTTGTTGAGTTATAAGCTAAGACTGTTTGAAAGTGATGTTGAGCGTTTGAGTTTAGTTGCTCAAAGTGAGAGTGGGTTGTTGATTTTAGATTATTTGAGGTATAGAGTTCGATTTGTTAATGACTTGTTATGTAGATGTACGTTTTGATGGCTCGTGGGAGAAGAAAACATTTCATTCATTTAGGGATGACTTTCTAGGCCCTGTACAAGTGCTTTGTTAGGGCCTCGGGTGAAAGCATGGTGTGTGAAACAAGTTCTCAACATAAACATGTCTCGTTGTAAGCCAAACTAGTAGGTATGAATATTATTTAAATATCTTTATTTATCTACATTAATTCTCCTTGTATACAATATATATTTTTATATAATTTTTAATAATAAACCATTTTAATGTACAATAATATGTTTTTATGTATTTTTAGTGCTGTTTTTCAAAATATGTCATTGTCTCCCAGAAATTTGATTTCATTTTTCCAAAAACACCTGTAATAAAAAAAAACTTTTAAGAGAGAGATGTTTTTTGCGACATCTAGCGTGAACAGGCAATATGCCGGGTGAAACACAGTTCACAAACGATGGCCGGACAAGAAGTAACACCTCCATTTAATTTTTTGTAATTTAATATTATTATATTTTTTAATTTAAAGAAAACTTTATTGACTCCAAGAAGAATTACAAACTTATAGTAGGAATCAAAGTATAATTACTTATTCTATACGACGTAACAAAGTATTACAGAAGAATGGCTATCTCTAAAACAATGAACAAAAGAAATGAAAAGAGCCTCCAAATACGTATAAACGTGAGTCCAATTTTAACGACAGCAACTATATAAATTAGGTACATATTTCGTAACATAAAGCAAATATTTCCCTAATGTCCCTCCTACTTTTTGCTATAAACATGTAGGTATGAAGATTTCTCAATATTCAAAGTTAACTTGTGCTTTTGTAACCAATTACTAATTGATTTAAGATCACAGAATATGTTCTGTTTAATTTTGTTTTCATCTTTGTCAAAATATATAAGAGTTGTATCATCTGCATATAATCTGATTTTGCCGACCAAATCAAGCTCGAAGATGGAATTTATATATATGTTAAACAGTATAGGACCAATGACAGATCCTTGAGGAACGCCGCAAGTTATTTGTTTTACATCACTTCTAACGTTATTTAGACTCACTAGCTGCTGCCTATTTTCAAAGTAATCACTTATCCAGTCAAGGGCCAGACCCCTAACACCCATGTTTTCTAATTTTGCTAATAGTATCGTGTGATCCACCGTATCGAAGGCCTTCCTCAGATCGAGGGACAGAAGCGAGCAAATTCTACCTTCATCCACATTTTTTTGTATCTCTGAAATAAGATCAATAGCCGCTATTTCCGTGTCACTCGACCTGACGAAGCCATATTGACTGGCATTTAATATATTGAACCTATCCAAAAAACTGCAAAGTCTTTTCTTCAAACATATTTCTACAATTTTCGAAAAGACCGGCAGGACCGACACAGGACGGTAATTTGACAACACATCTTTTTTCCCGTTTTTATATAGCGGAACGACTTTTGCAATTTTTAATTTATTGGGGATACGACCAGTCTGAAATGAATTATTTATCAAATTGCACAGCATTTCCGCACACTGCGATTTAAGAACCTTGTTTTAATGCCGTCAATTCCATTTGATTTCTTTGGATCGAGTGAACTGATGATGTCCTCAATTTCTTGTTTCGTTGTTGGTAGTAAATACATAGATCTTTGCTCATTTTTGACAGGTTCCTGCAAGGAAACATGCGGAATTTTGTCCGCAAGGCTCTTACCCACTGTCACAAAGTATTGATTAAAACATTGCATACATCAATCGGATCATGTATTTCTCTATCGTCCACCATCAATGAATTCGCACAGTAGCCATGGCCGGTGGAGTTCACCAGAATTGAATTTAGTGTCTTCCAGGTACTTTTGGGTGTTGATTGACGGAGGATGTTGTTGTTTTTTTTAATAATTTAATTATAATGGAGTTGTTACTTCTTGTCCGGCCATCGTTTGTGAACTCTATTTCACCCGGTATATTGCCTGTTCACGCTAGATGTCGCCAAAACATCTCTCTCTCTCTCTCAATCAATGCTCGTGCTAGTATAAGCTCTTTGTAAATGTTGGAAATTTGGGTCACACTGCCTGCCGATCACCACTGATGAGTCGTGGATCGACGAAACGGCCGTCTGGTGAAAGCATGGTAGTGTGAAACAAATTTCCAACATAACTTAAAGTCTTGTTGCTTTATGTAACAAGCAATTCTTAAAAACCTTTAAGTCTACAGAGAGAGTAGTTCAAAGAACTACGCATTGTAGTTTGTTCATTTTTGCAAATTTTATTAAAATGCAATTACAAAAAAGACTCAAACATAATTTTAATAAAATCACCCTCGAAAATTCGATGGTGTGCATGTTTAATCTCAATACAATAACAGATTTAGGGGTTGGTGTACCGCAACTATTAAACAGCAAACCACATTGGCGTCACAATGACTACAATATCAAATTATAATTTTGTCTTTCTTGAACTATATATATATATATATATATATATATACAATTTTAAAATATTTGTTCCTTTTTCTTGGGGTGTTGGTTCCTTCCTCTAATTTTAAATAAAGTACAATTTAAAATTCTTCAAAACGTTATACGCCTTTGGATCGTTTCCCTGCTTTCAAAACGTGTTCCTTTATCTTCAAGAACAAAACAAAAATGTCTGTGGGCCGGTCGAAATTATGAATCTTCTTGAATGTTATTACTAGAAGTTTCCACACGACTGACCTATTTGTCTTGATCTAGTAATTAAATCAAGTATTTAAGTAGTTAAAATTATTAATTTTTATTTCATCTACGCCCATGTCTTCGCGTTCATGTAAAATCTGAAGGGATAGTTTGAATAACTTGTGGGGCTGATTAGTCGCGCTTACACAGGTGTTTTTTCTGCCGATATTTTTTCTATTGTTGGAAATAACAAAAAATATTCCTGCTGCTGAAGCAGGAATTAAAGTAAACCACAGCTTGCATTGATATAAATATATATGTATATATAAATCAGCCACAGTTCCCATTTAGTCATTAATATTAGTGAAAAAACTGTCAAGATTGGAAATAAAATACTCCACAACAGATACAGTTACTGAAGGGTGTTTTTTAGAGGCGGAGAACTTTAACTTTGAGGTTGTTTGAGGTTAGTTTGGTTCGGCAATTCATCATGAATAGACTCACGCCAGAACAACAAATTGTTCAAATTTGTTTCGGAAAACACGGTTCAATTCCTGGCGTTACGTGAGTAGGATGCTCATAATCGTCCTTCAGAGCGATTAATGCGAGGTTGGTTCTCGTAATATGTTTGCATTAATCGATAATAAGCATCCCGTAAGACGTCGTACAGTGCGTACACAACAAGGAATAGCTGATGATTCAAATGTTTCCATTCGTCGTTGTGCTTAATACTTAAACTTGTGTCCATCTTACTGTATGGAAATTTTGCGTAAAGATCTTGGTTCACATGCTTACAAGATTCAACTTCTGCAGGAATTGGATGAGCTGAAGAAAACAATGCCATTGGACCACAATTTCATCGGTAATTTTGTTCAGTGATGAAGCAAACTTTTGGTTAAATGTTTTCTCAGGAAATTGCCACATCAGGAGTTCAAGGATCAAACTCAAGACCATTATTTTTTAAAGTTTTTTTAATGTCAATTCGACTGATTGTTATTTAAATCGAGGGTTATTTAAAAAATGAAAAAATCCTAAAATTGCACTTACATGAAATCATATCAAATTATAGCCAAAATAGATGATACATTTTTTACAAACCCCCCAAAACTATTTAAATCAAATATTCGCAAACTGAAATTAACTTACCGATTTTTTCCTCACATCACGTCTCAACTAATTGGCGGTTCGTCCTGCTTCTCCATCTCCTCCCGCATTTTCTTTGCTACTTCCTTTTGTAGTTGGAGATGATGTTCCAATATGTCATCCTCTGTTGCCATTCCCTCTTCTTCTTCCGGTTCTTCCTCTTCCTTTTCACCAACTTCATTTAAGGCTTTGTAGATTTCAGCTCGATTTTCTAAAATTTCTCGTACCAAATCTGGAAAAACATATTTGATGGACTAATGAACGAAGGCGGAATAAATTATGAGGTAAATAATTACTGGGCAGCATCATTCATTTTCTAAATTGTCCGCAAGATTTAATAGTGGAAAGCCAGCCATGGCGCCCTCGTTTACAAGAGAGAACGCAGTTCCTAGCTTACATTTTGCGCGAAATCACTGAAATTAGTGTGTATAATGATGATTGGAGGTTTGCTGCTTGCAATATTTCTGCAAGGATTCCAGTGACTGTTATGTTATGGTCCTTTGCATGCATTTTCTCCTTTCTCCAAAAAGGAAATTTATTTTTGATACTAAAATTGGTGATGGTAAATTCTAGAATAGCTGGTTGACGAATCCAAAATGCGCCGTGATGCCTTTTCGTCAATTTGTGGAACCCAATATCCTTTTATTTTGCACAATGTTTGAGCTGACGCAGGTAGGAGCCGCTGTCTCATCATCCTGCTCTAGACAACGGCACTCGGGATTTTCCAAGACACGCAACCGTGTTCCCAACGACAATGACCAGTGTATAGTCCACCCAGGCAGCACAGCTGGGATCTACTCATACCCAGCAACTCCCTGGCCCTTGATTTCAATTGGTCAAAGAACTCCGTCGAATGTACTAAACCTGAATAAGTTTGCCCAAGCTTTTGAACCTGTTTATGGCAGTTGCGGGTTCTGGTCCGATAAATTCTCCCTGAGCCCCGTCTTGTTTCTCCCGATATTAGAGAGTCTGTTTTGACAATTCCACACTGTTCTTGATGTAGCTTTTATGAGCTTAAAGCCTTTATGGTCGGTTGGCTATCAGAGAAGATTTCTATTGACCTTCGCGCATAGTGCTCCTCTTCTGCTCAAGCTCCTGAGCGTACAGATCAATGCGAGAACATCTACCTGTAATACAATAGCGTGGGAGCCCAGACATTGTTGACCATAACGTATATCCTGTAAACTCTTTGAGTTTTATTCCCCAGGACTTACCACTGATTCGTTGACATGCCCATAAGGACAGTCTTCCTTTTTGTCGAGTCCTTTCCAGATGAGCGTTCCAGTTAAGCGTTTTGTCTAGTATTAACCCTCTGTCTTATATGATCGAAAGAACGTGGGATTAAGCCGTCGAGCCTCCTTTTCCGAGTGAAAGGTACTATAATTGAAGAGTGAAATATGCAAAAGTGCCAATTTCGCTGTATTAGAGTTTGTTACGGTTAGGGGGTCTAAGTGCCATGAGAAACTTGCATATGTAAAATTTTTTTCATAGTGGTGTCATCTTTTAGAGATATTTTAAATCCCGGACGGACCCAAGTGTCATAAAATTGCATTTGTTGTTTTTAACCTCACTTTTTGTGAAACTTTCACTTGTTATCGTAAACAAACGTTTGCGTCGTTGATTTTTTGTGTTATAATAAAGTAGTAAAGTACGAAATGAGTCAGAATTTGGAAGTAATTAATCAAAATATAATATCGACGAGTAGTGATATTATACCATTGGAAATTCAAAGAAAGAAAAGAGTGAAATCCGGTGATGTTCGACAAGACAGTAAAGATCGGAGAAACAGTGGAGAGCCTTACAAAAAGAAAGATTCTTTCGTTCCAGGGAAGAAAGGCCCTTCTAAGGTTCGTTATATTTAATAGAATATAATTTGCTTTTAGGTTTTAACATTCTTTTTGTCAAAAACTTTGCTTTGTCATCTATTATCTATTACACTGATTTTTTTCTTCAGATATCCTGTAAGTGCAACTTTGCCTGCAAGTCCATTACACTCGAGGCAAAAATGCTACTTTTCAAGAAGTTTTGGACACTTGGAAAATACATTGAACAACAGAGTTTTTTGTTACGATTAATAGAATGTGACAATATAAATCGAAGAAGGCATGGCACTTATGAGTCTTCAGATTCAAGCAGCAGACAGCACACATTCAGATATTATTTACAACTGCCAGGGAATTCAAAAGTCGAAGTTTGCAGGAATACTTTTTGTGGCACCTTTTTGATTGGGGAAAAACGAGTTAAGCTTATCTGTCAGAAACTTGCTGTATCCGGGGATATTACAATACGAGAAAAACGAGGAGGAAAACGAGAAAAACGAGGAGGAAAACGCGAAAGAAGAGACCAGTCTTGGAAATCCAAAATCATCGAATTTATATTGTCAATCCCTACAAGAGAAAGTCACTATCGGCGAGAAAAAAGTTCGAAGAACTATTTAGCTGAAGATTTAAACATTCGTAAACTTCATTCAGCCTTTATTACAAAGTACACTACAGAAAATAATATTACACCACCTGTATCCAGGCAGTAGTTTAATAACATCAAACATAGTTTGAATCTATCCTTTGGTCCTCCACGAGTTAACACATGCCCCAGGTGCGATTTATATAAAATGGAGTTAAAAAAAGCAGCAACTCCTGCTCAAAAGAAGGACGTGGAATCGAAGCAAAGGCTACACCATAGAAAAGCAGAATCTGCCCAAAAGATGATGAAGAATGATTCTATGGAAGCTAAGTTGGAAAATTTTAGCTGTGCCGTAAGTTTTGACTTGCAAAAACAGTTTTATATACCATCATTGACCCACACCCAAATGTACTATAGTCGCCAACTAGCTTGAGTTAACCTAGGTGTACACCTTGAAGATAATTGCACTGGATTTTTTTATCTTTGGGATGAAACCACGGGAAAACGTGGATGCAATGAAATAGGTTCCTGTATCTTTGATTATCTAACAAAGGAATTGAATACTCCCAAGAAATCTTTAATAATGTGGTCTGATAACTGCGGAGGAGTTAAATGGTACTTAGGCCCTTTTGCATATTTCACTCTTCAATTATGGTTTTGCTGGGATTTACAGACATCTGCTCCCTGAATCATATTCAGGATTATTGAGTTCTAGAAGAAACGATTCTTTCAGAACTTGATCTTGATAATATGACCAGATAACCTCAGAAATCTGAGGGAGTTGAAAATACAATTTTTTTCATCGCTACTATTTCAAGGCTTCTGCTGTTGTGTTAATTCTTTGGGGGTGTGTCGTAAATTACATTCTCTGTGAAAAGCGATCTCATTCATCTATCGTGGAGAAGACAGAATAGTCGTGCGTCCAACTCAACTGCCTCCTTAGCATTAAAATATACAAGAGTAAACCTCAATACTTCACGATTATATATAAATAATTAAAATTACATACCGCTAATGTTGACATTTTCAATTACCTGTAAGTATGTCGCGACTACAAACCATATCCTTGAGTTCGTGCGTGACTTCCTTCATTAACCATGGCATAAAGGATTCATCAATATCTAAATAAAATAAAACCACATCAACTATGATTTTCCACATAAAGTTACTTTAACATTTTACCTTGTTTAACATTTTCAACCAAAAATCCTTCCGATTCTAATCCTTCCAATACGGATGGAAGTAAATCCGCCATATATCCTTGCATCAATACAGCAGCTGCTATCCTTTCCTCCATTTGTTTTTGTAGATTTAATCCTTCTTTGTTCTCCTGCATTCTTCTGTCCTTCTCCTTTACCAACCGCTTCTCTTGTTCCTCCAATCTAATAGAATTAATCACAATTCAATATTCAACTCTACCCGAATCATAGTCGACAGATTACCTCATTCTTTCTGCAGTTTCCGCTGCCCTCAATTCCAAGAACCGCCTCTGTTGCTCCTTCAATGCGGCCAATTCCTCTTCCTCCAATACTTCAATCAAGGCTTGTTCAACCGTCTTTCCAACCAGTACCTCGAGTATCGGCTCTACTTCCACATCGAAATCAAACAGCTACAAAATTCATGAAAACTATCATTAGCCAACGAAGGTGAGGGACCACTTTAGCGGTGCCATTTTAAGAAATAATAACCTCAAAAAATTCCTCAAAGGTCTTTCCGATGGGGCAAAGAAGAAACCTTTGTTTAATCTACTCTAATGACGTCTAAATTAAAATTTGTGTAGATGCTATAACAAATTGGCCTTTATAAACCTCATACGAAAAGTAAGGATTGAGTCCTGATCACTCGAAGACGTCGACGAGTCGCAGCATGCCAAGTCCAGTGCATACGGTGGCTGATGCATAATTACGGGTTTGTTTTTGGCTAAAAAATTACGAACTAGCAACGTTTTGAGAGCAAAAGCCTTGCATAACTTCAAGGTAATATTCCTTGTTGATCGTACGATCCTCTGGCATGAACTCACGATCCCCACGCCATTGTAATTGAAGAAAACAGTGAGCAAAACCTTTTGATACATTTGACCGAACTTGGCTTGCTTTCTCCAATCTTGGCTCTTCTGGTCGCATCCATTGGGAAGATTGGGCTGTGGTTTCAACGTTATACTCATGTTTCGTTACCAATTATGACCCTAGCGAGGCTCATGCGATGGTTCTTAAGAATTTAAAGAAATAACACAGAATCGCAAAGCACATCAGAAGACTTTACATCTGTCAAAAGCAAACTAAAGTTGCTGATAATATCAAGATATGTTGGAGACATCATAACGAACATAAAAAAGCTCTTCAAACCATCATGGCAATCATAAACGTCGCTTTTAAGCCTGGAAATGGAACAATAGCCAGACCACGAGGTCACAATTGCAACAAATCCACTTTTCTTGAAGCTATGAAGGGATCACATAAATTAACTATGTAACTAATCTCTAAGGGGTGATTCTTTGAAGATACATGGGGTTTTTTGACTCCTTATATGCTTGTTACTTGAAACCCTGCAATAAACTAGGGTAAATAGGACAAATAGGTTTTTTTTAATGTTTCGAACCAACACTTACATCACCAGGATAAATTTGTGTTTCGACATCAGCACCAGTTTTTGCTGGTACATAGAACGGTGATACTGGCCGTTTCAAAAATAGATCAGTTTGAGTACAACTCTCTGTCGTTGGTGGATTGACAAACAGTTCCTCTAAATACAGTTCGGTTTGGATTTCCTCATGTTTTCTACCAGGAACAGGTGGTGGAGAACCAACTCGTAATTGCGCTGAACGGAATTGTTGGTTTTTTGCTTTTCTTCTAGCTAAGGCACGTCGTCTGGATTCAGCTGCGCGAGCAGCAGCTGATTCACCATCACCCTACAAAATTTTAAATTCGCATATTTTGAGGCTTTAGTATGTCCAGGAATAAAACGGTAAATTGATGTGACGTTTCGTTTGTTTACTTTGAATTTATTCAGGGTGAGTTAAAATGATTAAATTTAGGGCTTTATTTCCCCTGCCTTTTGGTTTGACTTATTAATACCAACATGTGTAAAATTCCATTGAGATAATCTAAAAACGTTTCGTTAATATTCACAAAAACACCATCATCAGGGAATAATTTTGAACGCCCTATGTTTATAGGCACTTTTTTTCTTAAAAATCGTCGGTGAGTTTATTTTTAAACCCCAATTACTTGTTTCCCTCTAAAATATGATGATGAAGACAAGCACGAAACTATTGTTACGCCACTGAGTACTTGATACTATTTATGTTTGTTTTATTGAAATAATAGAAAGCTAAAGCCATACTAAAATAGCTAGCAAAATGATTTCAAGCGATGAGTACTCACATCGTCTTTTGAAAGAAGTTTTGCATAAGCAAAATGGGGATTCCAACGTGGCTGCATAAAGTACACATAAATACCTGCATGATATTACAAAAATTTCTCCTATTTCAAAATGAACTTACCAAATGTGGTTCTGGAGCATAATTACTGCCTCTGATCACCCTTTTGTCAAACATTACGTTGGCGTAGCTGATATTCCTGCAAAAATAACATACACTACTTAATATGACTGTCCATACTGCTGTGCAGAGACAAGCCGGGCCCTGGGAAGTATATTTCAGACAATTTGAAGCAGCTGCGAGAAGTAACAATTGGACAACATCAGAAAGAGCCACTGCATTGATCCTTTCGTTACGAGATAGTGCAACAGCAGTACTACAATCCCTTACAAAGGCGGAGCAGGAAGATTACGAACAATTAGTGAAGAAGTTGGAAGCCAGATACGGTCAGGGACATTTGGAACACGTTTCCCATGACAGTCCCTTCAAAACGGTGTCGATTAGTCTTAGCTGGAACGTTGTACAATCCAAAAGGCATAACGTTGAATTGTTACAGGCCAGATCCAACAGAAAAAGCTGTTTTCTCTTTCTCGTTTGGATCCGTTTTTTAAATCCAAAGTTGAAAAGATAGAGGCTCCCACAAGTGTATCTAATGTGTCGTTTATTCGAGGCAATGGAGCTGTATTTATTTATCTCTAAGCGTAGGGGATATTTTAATATTCGTCACACTTGATTTGCCTTATAAAACGGTTTAGAGCAGCAGAGATCAATGAGTTCTGCATGGGGCGAGAGTTGCAAAACGCGGACTATTACTGGTTTACTGATGGCTCAAAGGGAAACTCAGATACCGGAGTTTATGGAAGCAGACCCAAGACAACAATTTCCCAATGTCTGGGGTCCCACGCTACTGTATTACAGGTAGAAGTTCTCGCTCAGGAGCATGAACAGAAGCACGAAGGCCAATAAAAATCTTCTTGGATAGCCATTAAGATCCACATCAAGAACAGTGGGGAATTGTCAAAACAGACTCTCGGGAATATCGGGAAAAACAAGATGGGGCTGAAGGAGAATTTATGAGACCAGAACCCGCAACTGGCATATCTTTTAACACTGCCAAATCCATACTTAATACCTGGATGACAACAAAAGTTCAGAACTTTTGGCAAAATTAATCAGGTTTAGTACATTCGAAGGTGTGCGTTCACCCATTGAAAATAAGGGCCAGGGAGTTGCTGGATATGAGTAGATCTCATCTGTGCTGCCTGGCTGGACTATACACTAGTCCATGGGAAATTTCCTAGTGCCGATTGTGCCTGGAAGATCATGAGACGGCGGAACAGCAACCTCTGTTATTTGGATTGATATTATGCCTTGCCTAACATGGGTAAGTATATTACTTTCTTTATTTTCTTCGTTGGTTCTTCTTCACTTATTTGTTGTTTTTTGAACTAGTCTATTACTCCCTTGGATATTTTTTACAAAATGGTAAGAAATGCAGGGTCGTATCTGAAAATTTCCTGCTGCTCATAAAGGCACAAGTTTGCCTCAATTTGATGATGAGGCTCCCTGTAAATACACGAAAAAAGAACATCATCGTTCGGAACCGGAACGTCCATCAAAATTACAGGGTCATCATTAAAACGACATGGCTTATTGAAGAACCCTATTCGTTGTAACATAATTTGATTCAAATATATAACCACCAATACAAGATGACACATTTTGATTAATACCTTACATTATGAATGAAGACATTTATCATCATTTCATATCGAAATTAGGCAATTCTAGTAACATATATGTAGATATATTATTAAAAATTGATGTGATCCATAAGTTGGTTGGTCTTTTTTGTATTGAGTTCAATTAACCTCAAAACCCAAATATTGAGGGCAATGAACAACACACTACTGAGTCTACAAACCTACTTTCGTTTGACAATTGAAAATGCGTTAATTTTATCAATTGCTAGTGAATAAAAGATTCTAACGATGGTTCAGCAGAAATGATGATTTCGTTACATATTTTCACTTTTCTATTAAAATGTATCCTTATACACTGTGTGCAAAATAAGAATGGGATAGCATTGGAATCTTGGAAACAGTAGGAGTTACAATCTCGCTTAAAGTTGTACAATTTAAACACCTTTTAAATGATGTTTTCGAAAGTAAACTAGCTTTAGCCGTTTTCGAGAATTTTTGAAAGAACGATTTTTTGCGATTTTAGTTTTTATTTATTTCTGACATTATTTTTAGAAAATTAAAAGGATTTCATGTCCGTAAATATAATAAATGAAAAATAATTTAATGGCAAAGCGAACTAAAGTGCTGGTTTTACCTACACAAGGAGTTTTGTTTAATTTAGCAGGGCCCCTGTCTAATTCAATAGAACCAGACCGAGGCATGTGTCGACCCAATACTGACGAATTCGTTTCGCTCTTGTTATGATCTCGTCAGAGTACCATAGTCGTTGCCCATCTACAAATATCAGCCTGCATTTAAGCACAATAGGATACACAACAGTAGACACATGTAAACACGTATCATCTACATGTACATATTTATATTTATTTCTATTTATACGACTGGTTTTACCTATACATTGAGTTTGTTCGGCCTCTGAATGGTATAGAATATGCATTACTAAGTACATGTAGATGATACGTGTTTACATGTGTCTACTGTTGTGTATCCTATTGTGCTTAAATGCAGGCTGATATTTGTAGATGGACAACGACTATGGTACTCTGACGAGCTCATAACAAGAGCGAAACGAATTCGTCAGTATCTGTCGACCCATCCCTCGGTCTGGTTCTGTTGAATTAGACTGGGGCCCTGCTAAATTAAACAAAATTCCTTGTGTAGGTAAAACCAGCACTTTAGTCCGCTTTGCCATTAAATTATTTTTCATTTATTATTTTTAGAGACATAAAAAATGAAAAGCATTTTCTCATTGTTACTTTTTGATTAGAATAGGATAGCGTTTACAAATTTTCACGACGACGACGTTTCGTTTTTGAAAAATCATCAACAATTTTCAATACGGCCTTGGATTTTTTATTGTTAAATTTAAAGCAATTTTCAATTCAGAAATAGGTGGTCTATCACACGTAATGGTTTAAACAAATGTTCAGAGTTTTTAGCTGTTATTTAAAATTATTTCACCATAGTTTGCCACTTATTTAGCGTAAAACATTCATCTCAGATTTTAATTATTATTATTTATTTAAAGACATGGACAAGTTAGCTAGCGTTTTATTATAGTTAAATGTTTGATCCTCTTCCGTGAGGCTACAATGAAAGCGAGGACATTTGTCGGACGGATCCTTTCCAAAGCAGGAAAAAAAATACGACACAGAAATTTTTCTGATAGGAAACAAAAGGTCCCCTGATTTTTTCGGGCGTTATCAGGATAATTCTTGAATAATGAATCTTGAGATTTCGATAAAATCCCTTTTTCCAAATTACCAATAATAATTTTACTAAATTTGATAAATAATGAGCCGATCAATCTTAAGTACAAAGTATGGTTGTACAGTCACTTATGTGCCTTCAAAAATTCGATATTTTTCGTACCCATATTGGACATACGTTGATAAAATTTCTTCTTAAATACCCATTCTTGCAGATTGCACTAAACTGTATATACATTTTTTCGGTTTTGCCAGTTCTAATGGGAAACAGTAGCTGTATTTTTGATATTTTTAATGAAGCATTCTCTTGTCTAGGATATGTTTCCAAGACATCCTGTTAAAAACAATACACCAGAATTTTCTCATTAATTTTTTTGAGCTACTGACGCAGGTAGAAAATATGGCTAATATTTTTGTAAAAAATTGAAAAGCTTTTGAAAAAATTTCACAGAATTAAAACGAATATCGACCAAATATTCAAACTCTTATCAAAGAGTAAAAGGAAGCTTGAAGTGTTCTCGATTTTTGATATTTATAGACATAAAGCTATATATAATTTGAAAGGAAAAAAAATATGCAATTTAGATGGCTAAAAAAATCAGGGTAGTTCCATTTAAAAAAAACATAAGTTTGGTTCATATTTTGAAACTGAGGCCAAACAAAAAAAATCAAAGATACGCCTATGGACACCACATAAAAACATCAATCATATATATTTCCAATATATGTTATAGTTTCCGAGATATGAGAGATTTTTTTGAATTCGGCCCTGTATCTCGGGAACTACATGTATTACGCAAAATATGATTATGACATCGTGAGTTTCACAAAAAAGTATCAACGTGTCGCGAAAACCGCATCTCGCTAACGTCCACAATAAGGGAGCTATACCGTGCAATTACAACGAAATCTGGACACCCTGTACATAATAGATAAAATGACTTTAATCTGAAATCAGACAAGCAGAAATTTAGGAAACATCTTGTCTTTAAGAATATTTGGTAATAATCTGCTCCAACCCTTTAAATAGGCGTTTTTTCAATAACTTCAAAGAGCACAAAGAGAATGTTTTTGCAAAACCTACTACTCTGCATTCAGTCAGTTAAGTGCCAAACTATGGCGATTTTTCTTGAATAATTTTAAAGAACAGCTAAAAACTACCTATTTTTGTATTGAAAATGGCTTTAAATTTAACAATAATAAACCCAGGACCGTATTGAAAAAAACCAAGTTGATGATGGTTTTTCAAAAACGAAACGTCCACGTGAAAATTTCTCAACGCTATATTTTTCTCCTCAAAAAGTAACTACGAGAAAGTGCTTTTCATTTTTTATACCTATAAAAATAATGTCAGAAATAAATAAAAACTAAAATTTCAAAAAATCGTTTTCTCAAGATTTCTCGAAAACGACTAAAGTTACTTTACTTTTGAAAACACCATTTAAAAGGTGTTTAAATTGTACAACTTTTCTCTAAAATAACCGACATTGTAACTCCTACCGTTTCCAATACTAGCCCATTCTTATCTTGGACACACTGTATTCTCCACAATAAGTTTCTTACGAGTTACAACCCCAATAACTTACGAGTCAACTACATCAGCATGTTTCCTAATCCCAGCAACGCCAGCCACAATTTTTGCAGCAGCCCAAGCAGCAGCACATTTTTGCACATGCACATTCTTCGGTGCTACCCTGTTTAACACTCGCGGTTGACTACAATACGCGTAATATAATTTCTTCTCTTTCTTCTCCAAATTACATGATGAAGATTTCCCAATGCTCAAAGCCTCATAATGATGAATTGGTGGCTCGAGAAACGTCCCTTTCTTCACCGTAGTGATAAATGCCGGTCGCTTCTGATGCTCATTTTTGTTGTTTCGTTCTTCCTTCTGTAATTTCTTCAATTTCGCATCTAAGGTTCTCGTGAATTTCGCATCGATGTTATTACGTTGATTGTTTAAATTCCCATGCGATTTGCTCAGTAAAACATCTTTTCTGATATTCTTTTCAGTTTCATTAATAAATCCACTGGATTTTGCGAATTGCTTCAATTTATTTCCTTCTAAATTATTCGCACTTGGTATTATTCGACGTGTTGGATGAACGACAACGTTAGGTTTGAATTTGTTCTGATCAGTACCAAATGGTTTGAAAATCGGTTCACCGACGATGGTCATAGGCAAATTGTCCTGGTTTAATACTTTAAATGCCACATCATCATCGTCCGAGGATATGGATTGTTTCACTGGTGCTAGATCCATCTTCAGATGCTTGGGTATTTATAGTTTGGGCATTTCTAATTTTACTGTTTTTTTATTTTAAAACATTTCGGTTATAATATATCAATGGCATATCATTAGTAAAATTATGGGGAACTTTGTAATTTTGCTCTAAGAATGCAATAAAGTAAAATAAAGATATAAGAGTGGTATAATCATTTCCAAAAAGTCCAAGGAGACGTGGAAGATGAGCAATACCTACGCTCGTTAGTCGCCCAGTACATAAACGAGCTATCGTCGAATCACAATTAGAGAAGTAGGTGATGATCTTCGCATATCAATAATTGGTTCATGCCATGAATATCAATGTGTGACAGCAAAATTAGTCACCAACGATGCAGAATTATTGAAACGTGTCAAAACAGGGTTATGATGTCAAAGTAAGGCTTAATCGTCCTAATGGAGGCGTTGTGGATCGAAAAAAGCTCGGTAAGTGCAGTCGATCATTCTTCCAATTAGTGCAAACGATCAGTGAGGAGTAGCAGCAGTAGCAGGAAAAACAATTCATTTTTCAATTCTGTATTTTATTTACAGAGTTCTGGAAAAATTCAGCAGATAAACAACTCAGAGATTTTTTACAAGATTCTGCAAAAAAAGTCAGAATGCTAAAAAAATTCCGTGGTTCTTTACAGAATCCTGTAAAAGAAGGCAGAATAATAAACAATTCCTAGTTTTATTACAGATTTCTGGAAAAAAGTGAGAATGATAAAAAATTCCGAGTTTTTTACAGAATTCTGTAAAAGAAGTCAGAATAATAAACAATTCCGAGTTTTATTACAGATATCTGCAAAAAAGTGAGACTGCTAAAAAATTCCAAGTTTTTTTTTACAGACTTCTGTAAAAGAAGTCAGAATAATAAAAAATTTCAAGTTTTTTTACAGAATTCTGCAAAAAAAAGCCAGAATGATAAAAAATTCCGTGGTTTTTTACAGAATCCTCTAAAATAAGTCAGAATAATAGGAGTAGCAGCAGTAGCAGGAAAAACAATTCATTTCAGAACACAACATTTTTCAATTATGTATTTTTATATATATATGTATATTTATAATTACTATAAAAAGTAAATAATATGAGTATTCTTTAGAATAGTAATTATTGATGAAACGAAATATCTGCAGTTGTAGAAAAAATGTTGTATGTAATATGTGTGCGAAGAAATTTCGCGCATTCAACAGATATTTTGACTCAGCTGCGCATCGTCAAAATAAATTTCTGTCTCAATGCGCGAAATTATCCTTCGCACACTTATTACATAAATAACTATTATTTACAGAGTTCTGGAAAAATTCAGCAGATAAACAACTCACGAGATTTTTCACAAGATTCTGCAAAAAAGTCAGAATGAAATTCCGTGATTCTTTACAGAATCCTGTAAAAGAAGTCAGAATAATAAACAATTCCGAATTTTGTTACAGATATCTGCAAAAAACTGAGACTGCTAAAACATTCCGAGTTTTTTTTTTTACAGACTTCTGTAAAAGAAGTCAGAATAATAAAAAGTTATAAGTTTTTTTACAGAATTCTGCAAAAAAAAGTCAGAATGATAAAAAATTCCGTGGTTTTTTACAGAATCCTGTAAAAGAAGTCAGAATAATAAACAATTTCGAGGTTCTGTTACAGATTTCTGCAAAAAAGTGAGGATGATAAAAAATTCCGAGTTTTTTTACAGAATTCTGTAAAAGAAATCAGAATAATAAAAAATTTCAAGTTTTTTTACAGAATTCTGAAAAAAAAAGCCAGAATGATAAAAAATTCCGCGTTTTTTTACAGAATCCTGTAAAATAAGTCAGAATAATTCCGAGTTTTGTTACAGATTTCTGCGAAAAAGTGAGAATGATAAAAAATTCCGAGATTTTACAGAATTCTGTAAAAGAAGTCAGAATAATAAACAATTCAGAGTTTTATTACAGATTTCTGCAAAAAAACTGAGAATGATAAAAATGCCGAGTTTTTATTTACAGAATTCTGTAAAAGAAGTCAGAATAATAAACAATTCCGAGTTTTATTACAGATATCTGCAAAAAAGTGAGAATGCTAAAAAACTCCGAGTTTTTTTTTTACAGACTTCTGTAAAAGAAGTCAGAATAATAAAAAATTACAAGTTTTTTTACAGAATTCTGCAAAAAAACGTCAGAATGATAAAAAATTCCATGGTTTTTTACAGAATCCTGTAAAAGAAGTCAGAATAATAAACAATTTCGAGTTTTGTGACAGATTTCTGCAAAAAAATGAGGATGATAAAAAATTCAGAGTTTTTTTACAGAATTCTGTAAAAGAAGTCAGAATAATAAAAAATTCGCAGTTTTTTTACAGAATTCTGCAAAAGAATAATAAAAAATTCCGAGGTATTTACAGAATTCTGAACATGAACGTGTGACAGCAAAACTAGTCATATCCAAACAGGGTTATGATATCAAAGTAAGGCTTAATCGTCCTAGTGGAGGCGTTGTGGATCGTGAAGATCAAAAAAAGCGCGGTAAGTCCAGTCGAGTGTGAAGGTAATGCTTACTGTGTTTTTTTCTTTTAAACGGCTTAGTGCATCATGAGTTCTTCCAACAAGTGCAAACGATCAGTGAAGAGTAGCAGCAGTAGCAGGAAATATAATTCAATATTGACGACAACAAAAAAATGGTCAAAAATAAAATAAAATCATCGATATAATTATAACGACACAATATAAAAAATTAGAAATATATGCAGCTAAAAAGATAAAAGGAGGAAGAAAACAAATAAAGAGGAATGAGAGCAAAAATAAAGAACTAAGTAAAGATATATTATGCCATAGATTCAACAGAGACTCAGCTCCCAGATAGTAATTTCTCACTTGGATAGTATTCAATCCAACGAATTAAAATGCTTCTATGTTGTAGAAATGTGTTGTATTTTTGCTTCAGAATGCAAATCAAATATCGAAGTTGCATGGAAAACTCTGTCTAGATGACGAAGATTCGAAATTTAAGAACAAAAAAGGACAAAATAAAATTTCAGATTTCTTTCCAGATTTGCAAGGCAGTAGAGGACTTTTATTCCTGAAAAATTCTGATTCTAGTATAATGAAAATAGCGTCGGAGGATAGACAATATAAAACTTTTTCGCAAGATTCAACAACATATCGTTGATAAATAAATAATTATGTAACAGATAAACGAGATTCGATGAAAAAAAAAACTGTAATATTTCATTAACATTCCGAAAAATAAAATAATAAATCAAAGATCAAGAACCAAAGCAAACCAATAATATGTATATAAACTATTATTAAAAGTAAAATAAATTATTAAAAAAAATCCCGATGGCAGCCAGTCGGAAAAGTAGATTTTTGATTTATGTATTTTTTATTTATACTTAGTCTACCACTGACACCCACTATTAATAAACAAATAACGGAATATTCTGACATTCGCCAAATATAACCAAAGTGTCATATTGACAGTTATTTTAACTGAAATACCCATTATACTATAATACATACGTAAGTACGGTCTTATTGTTATTTCACAGGTGTGTATTTGTCAAAATAATTACAGATATAGCGGGTGATGATATTTTTTTTATTTTTTGTTACTTTATATTGACTTACATTTACTTAAATATGCCAGCGATGAAAAAACTCTCCAAATAAATATTGTAGAGATTTAAGTGCTCTATCATTTGATATGTAACATCGGTATTTTCTATTAACAACGAAAAAAATATGATTTTTTTAAAACTTTGACAGGCCGCCATTCTGAAATTAGCTCTCCGATTTCAATCGCCAACGAACTCACGCGATTCCATGACCTAGCCGATTTTTTAACCAAATTTTGTTTCGATTGGTCAAAAAATGCGGCCTAGAACGTGACGCAAAGTTTCTATATCCCATATATATATATATATATATAGATATATAAACTTTTGCACTGAGGTCATTTTTAGGATCCAGGGGTCATAAAATGAAGTACTGCGTAAAAATTTTTCAAAATTTCGGTTGTGTCGATCTCCTGAATAGTTAGATTTTTTTTAAAAATCTACTAAAAGTTATTGGCTAAATTATAAGGTATCTTTTGTACAATACATAAATATATAGGAATCAGCTTTATTGACATTTTCTAATGCATCTATTATATATGTTCACTTCCAAGGTTATTAATAATTTATTAATACTGAATAGTACAGTTTTCATTCTCCAAATTGATCCAAGAGAATATAACGGTATCGTATTTCGTATTCAAAAGAAATCTCTTCTAAATATTGAAGGCTAAGTTGCATTATTTAATTCAAGAAATCAAGACTTTGTGCAGGATTCTGTAAAAAAACTAGAAACTATAAATAGAATTCTGAATTATTTTGCAGAACTCTGTAAAATTCTCGGTATTTTTTATCAATCTGACTTTTTCGGCAGAATTCTGTAAGAAACTCGGATATTTTCTATTATGACTTTTTTTGCAAAATTCTTTAAAAAAATTCGGAAATTTGCATTCTGATTTTTTTTTGCAGATTTCTGTCCAAAAATTCGGAAATTTGCAATTCTCACGTTTTTTGCAGAATTCTGTAAAAAAACTAGGATTTTTTTTATCATTCTGACTTTTTTTGCAGAATCCTCAAAAAAACTGGGTATTTTTATCATTCGACTTTTTAATAGAATTCTGTAGACAAACTAGGAATTTTTCAATTCAGAGCAGAATGATAAAAAAATACCGTTCTGAGTTTTGTTACAGAATTCGGTAAAAAAGTCCTTCTACACTTTCGTAAAAACGAGACACATGTGCTACTTAAAAGTTATTAATTGGTTACAGGTTAAAGGCAAAAGGATTATAGGAAAAAGACTTGCTAACTGAAAGAAAAACTATAATTTCATTCTCAACTAAAAATGTACTAATTAATAAAAAAAATCTATAAAAGTTAAAAATTGCAAACATTCATTGAATCAACGTTAAGGCAAATCCATATTTTGGTTTAACGTCAAAACATGAGGTCGTAATAATATCTAATAAAATTCAGTCAAGAAATAAAATAGAACCGAATAGAAAAAAAGTGAAATTTTCAATTTCACCTGTTATTAATTTACATGCAGATTTTCTTATCACGATTGGAACCCTAACATGAAACAGAATATTAATAGCACAATATAATGACGTTGTATTTTATCGAACAATTTCCATCTTATAATAAGATTTATTTTTTAAATAGCCATATAATACGACATAGCAAAAATAATGGAAAACCACACGAGTAACCCAATTTTTTCATGAGGTATTTGTATTTAAACTGATTTTAAAAGTAAAATCAATAATCATACAATATGTAACACCCCTAAATTATTTTAATAAATATTTTAAAGGTATATTTATGCGAGTTGCAAACGGTCTCGGATGTTCTCAAGCATTTTTTGCGTAATAATGTTCCGACATTCATCAATAATACGGTGACGTACATCGTCTAACGATACTGGTTAACTCGGATTTTTTTATTATTCTGACTTCTTTTACAGAATTCTGTAAAAAAACTCGAAATTAATTTTTCAATTCTGACTTTTTTTTGCAGAATTCTGTAAAAAAACTCGGAATTTTTCAATTCAGACTTTTTTTGCAGAATTCTGTAAAAAACTCGACATTTTGTTATCATTCTGACTTTTTTGCAGAATTCTGTAAAAAAACTCGAAATTTTTCAATTCTGACTTTTATGCAGAATTCTGTAAAAAACTCGGTATTTTCTTCTCATTCTGACTGCCGAGTTTTTTTACAGAATTCTGCAAAAAAGTCAGAATGATAAGAAAATGCCGAGTTTTTTACAGAATTCTGCAAAAATGTCAGAATTGAAAAATTTCGAGTTTTTTTACAGAATTCTGCAAAAAAGTCAGAATGATAACAAAATGTCGAGTTTTTTACAGAATTCTGCAAAAACGTCAGAATGATAAGAAAATACCGAGTTTTTTTACAGAATTCTGCAAAAAAAAGTCAGAATTGAAAAATTCCGAGTTTTTTTACAGAATTCTGCAAAAAAGTCAGAAATGACAAATTCCGAGTTATTTTACAGAATTTTGCAAAAAAGGCAGAATGATAAAAAAATACCGAGTTTTTTACAGAATTCTGCAAAAAAAGTCAGAACATAACAATATTAACTAAAATCGTCAATAAAATATTTTTTACTTTTTTTGTAGAATTGTGTAAAAAACTCGGTATTTTCTTATCATTCTGACTTTTTTTGCAGAATTCTGTAAAAAACTCGGTATTTTCTAATCATTCTGACGTTTTTGCAGAATTCTGTAAAAAAACTCGGAATTTTTCAATTCTGACTTTTTTTTAAAAGCATTCTGTAAAGAAAAACGGAATTTTTTTATCATTCTGACATTTTTACCGAATTCTGTAAAAAAAACACTCGGAGTTTTTCAATTCTGGCTTTTTTTAAAGAATTCCGTAAAAAAACTCGGAATTTTTCAATTCTGACTTTTTTTTTAAAGAATGCTGTAAAAAGCTCGAAAGTTTTCAATTCTGACTTTTTTTTTTAAAGAATTCTGTAAAAAAACTCAGAATTTTTCAATTCTGACTTTTTTTTAAAGAATTCTGTAAAAAAACTCGGAATTTTTCAATTCTGACTTTTTTACAAAGAATTCTGTAAAAAAACTCGGAATTTTTCAATTCTGACTTTTTTTGTAGAATTGTGTAAAGAAAAACGGAATTTTGTATCATTCTGACATTTTTACCGAATTCTGTAAAAAAAACACTCGGAGTTTTTCAATTCTGACTTTTTTTTAAAGAATTCTGTAAAAAAACTCGGAATTTTTCAATTTTGACTTTTTTTTAAAGAATTCTGTAAAAAAAAACTCGGAATTTTTCAATTCTGACTTTTTTTTTAAAGAATGCTGTAAAAAAACTCGAAATTTTTCAATTCTGCCTTTTTTTGCAAAATCGTGTAAAGAAAAACGGAATTTTGTATCATTCTGACATTTTTACCGAATTCTGTAAAAAAAAACTCGGAGTTTTTCTCTAAATATTGAAGGCTAAGTTTAGAAATCATTGTTCACACTTTCGGATTTTTATACAGAATGTCCAATGTGGACTATTTCAATTAAATTTCAGCAAAAATATGCAATCGTTCTAGTGGCGTAACAGATTTGGGCTTTAAAATCTTCTACATACCCTATTCGCACGCCAATGATTTAGTAAAATTACTATTTTTAATGACGAATTATTCCAATATTAACCAAAAAGCGACTTCTTTTACATAATTCCAAGTTTTCTTACAGAATTCTGTAAAAAACTCCATTCTGGTTTTTTTTTGGAGAATTATGTAAAAAAACTCGGAATTTTTGATTATTCTGACAAAGAAACAACGAAAACTTATTTCACTTATCTCTCTTAAACATACGCATAAAATAAAACAATAAAAACCAATTAGTAAATTTTGAAATTACAGGGACACATTTCGGAGTCTCAACTCCATCATCAGCCTAAAAAGGAAACAAGTTTTTTAATAAATTGGTGGAGGTTTTTGATTGTAATTGATGTTACACTCCACTGCATCATATGCATTACCTACTATTTCAATTTTTCTTTACTAATATTTTATAATGATTCCAATTCTTAAAAGAACAATATAATATGTTTTTTATTAATGAAATGCCAATGATATAGAACCAGTTTCGTATAAAACAACAGTTGAACTATAGCTTTAATTAAACATTTAACACCAAACTTGCCGGTAAACCACAGTGGGAAAGCCGACGACTTTCCGCGAAATATCGACCAAAAATTACAACTCCGATAACGCTACTGAATTCTAGAAAACTGACCACTGTCCAGTGTTGGGTATAATAAACCAAATGGCCACAGCGCATGATATTATTTCAACATGCAATGACTAACGTTCCTCAAACTACATATTATGTCAATCTGGAATTTATGGAAAATGTCTTACAAGGTCACTACATCTATACTCAACTGGACCTCTCATTATTCAATGAAAAAATGTTCCCCTTTCGTCAATTTTACTTTGACTGCTTCTTTAAACTGTTCTTAAGATTGGAGCGTAGTATTCTCCATTTATAGAAACACCTCTATTTCTATAATCAATCAATAGGATTCCTTCTATTCGTACTTTTTATTCTAGTGAATTTCAAATTATACGAAACTTTCACAACCGTTATTCGATGTTTATCTCCTTGGCTTCATCAGCTCTATTGTTGCTCTAAAAGGTAGAGATTGGACTCACTAACGATGTCTTTTTGTTAACCTTCTTTGTTGGCTGTCGTCGCCACCTCGACCTGCCGCTTACACATCGACCAC
This sequence comes from Apoderus coryli, assembly GCA_911728435.2. Classification (NCBI taxonomy): domain Eukaryota; kingdom Metazoa; phylum Arthropoda; class Insecta; order Coleoptera; family Attelabidae; genus Apoderus; species Apoderus coryli. Next base: position 17,810,348 of record OU452206.1, read on the forward strand.
GAAGATTTTCCGTTGGATTCTGGTACCTGACGTTGCCTCAATTTTTACTGCTGCAGTCTTTACCACATTCACGTATTTCTCTTCCATTTCCATTACTTTCTTGTTGATTCTTCAAGAGTAGGAACTTCTTATAATGCTTCTTTACTGTTGATTGCCATTTCTTATATCTTCACCGATTGCTCGTTCAAACAAAGTTTTTAATTTTCCTAATTCTGGTTTTTGTTGATCTGCTTTTTTCTCACATCTCTTTGGTTTCTTCAATTTTGTTTAATCGTTATTCATTTCTAGCTAAAGTTGTCTCATTGTTTTCTTGCATTAGTTCTCTTTTCTTTATGTCTCTTCCTCTGTCTGATATGTTCTTCTTTTTCAGCTTCACATTTCTCATCCTCGCTTTGATTCCTCTGTTCTTCTTTACTTGTGTCTAATCTTCTTATTATTTCTTTTTTCTCAGCTTTATCAGGTACTTTCTCGGCGTCGCATTGTATTTTTTCGTCTTTTTATTTCTTGATTCTCAGCTTCACGTTCTGGTTTTTGTTGATCTGCTTTTTTCTCACATCTCTTTGGTTTCTTCAATGCTGTTTAATCGTCATTCATTTCTAGCTAAAGTTGTCTCATTCTTTGTTTTCTTGCATTATTTCTTTTTTCTTTATGTCTCTTCGCCTGTCTGATGTGTTTTTCTTTTTCAGCTTCACATTTCTCATCCTCGCTTTGATTCCTCTGTTCTTCTTTACTTGTGTCTAATCTTCTTATTTCTTTTTTCTCAGCTTTATCAGGTGCTTTCTCGGCGTCGCATTGTATTTTTTCGTCTTTTTATTTCTTGTTTCTCAGCTTCACGTTCTGGTTTTTGTTGATCTGCTTTTTTCTCACATCTCTTTGGTTTCTTCAATGCTGTTTAATCGTCATTCATTTCTAGCTAAAGTTGTCTCATTCTTTGTTTTCTTGCATTATTTCTTTATGTCTCTTCGCCTGTCTGATGTGTTTTTCTTTTTCAGCTTCACATTTCTCATCCTCGCTTTGATTCCTCTGTTCTTCTTTACTTGTGTCTAATCTTCTTATTATTTCTTTTTTCTCAGCTTTATCAGGTACTTTCTCGGCGTCGCATTGTATTTTTTCGTCTTTTTATTTCTTGATTCTCAGCTTCACGTTCTGGTTTTTGTTGATCTGCTTTTTTCTCACATCTCTTTGGTTTCTTCAATGCTGTTTAATCGTCATTCATTTCTAGCTAAAGTTGTCTCATTCTTTGTTTTCTTGCATTATTTCTCTTTTCTTTATGTCTCTTCGCCTGTCTGATGTGTTTTTCTTTTTCAGCTTCACATTTCTCATCCTCGCTTTGATTCCTCTGTTCTTCTTTACTTGTGTCTAATCTTCTTATTTCTTTTTTCTCAGCTTTATCAAATGCTTTCTCGGCGTCGCATTGTATTTTTTCGTCTTTTTATTTCTTGTTTCTCAGCTTCACGTTGTGAATGAGACAACTTCAGCCACAAACGTTTAAAAAAAATTGAAGAGACAACGAACAAAATCGGAAAAACCAAAGAAGGGATGTGAGAAAAAAGCAAATCAACAAAAATCAGAATAGAATAGAAAAATTAGAAAACAACATGGAGCTGAGAAAGTAAACTAGACAACGTGAAGCTGAGAAACAAGAAATAAAAAGACGAAAAAAAAAATGCGACGCCGAGAAAGCATCTGATAAAGCTGAGAAAAAAGAAATAATAAGAAGATTAGACACAAGTAAAGAAGAACAGAGGAATGAAAGCGAGGATGAGAATGAAGAAAGAAGTTTATTTGAAGCTGCAAAAGAAGAACACGTCGCGAAGCTCAGACAGAGGACGAGAAGAAACACGGCGACATAAACAAAAGAGAAGTAATGCAAAAACTAGAACCTGCTAAAACCCCAACAGAGGGTCGTCTTTGACTGATTTCCTACTGTGCTTAAAAAGTCCATTTCCCTCCGTAAACCGATGCAATCCTATAAGGATTTCAACAGATTTTCTTTGCTTGCTCGATTTTCTCCTACCACTAAGTTCCATCCGCATTATTCCGAGAAATTAAAACTCTGATAGCTCTAGTTGGGGGTCCAGCCAATTTTGCAAATGACAACATCCAATAAAAAATTATTATTATTTAATTAATTAGGTAAGGTAGCAGTCTTTACAAAACATGGATAAATTCCTGCAGTGTACCTAAGGTATAACCCCAATCTTTTATTTATATTTCACTTTTTGTTTCTTTTAGAAGACAATATTTTCTTTTATTTGTTTTTATTTAAGTACCTGCATTTTTTTTCTTTTCTAGTGCAAAATATATTTATTTGTAGTTTTATTATACTTTGTAAACCTAATTGTTTTTAGATTTTTAGTTTGTTTTTGTTAGGTTATTATTTATTTAATTTTATGTATTTTTATTTTGTTTAAAAAGGCTGTCAACTCAATTCAATTAAAAACTTTATTGTTGTTGAGTTTGGTTTGGTACATATGATAATATAATAGTAATATAATAATATAACAACAACACAACGATAATCCTACCCAATTATCAAACATAGACAAAATAAAAAAAAATAGCAAAAAGAAAAACAAAAAAAAACAATCCAATAATAATATGAGAACGAAAACTAAAAATTTTGCATTGAAGGCAATTCAGGGTCTGATGAGACACATTTGGAGATATTTTATCAAACAATTGCCTACGTTTGAGTACGTTCAATTCAAGAAAAAGCCTAGAACCATAAACTCCAGTACGTTATTTTTTTTTCTCGTTCATTCACCTCATTATTATAACCAGTTAATACATTCAACAACATTGTTTATTGATTCCGTATCGTTTGACGTAAGAAATGATGAAAGTATAAAGTAAAAAATAACATACCAAGTAATGTTTTAATAATTAGGTTGAAATTTCCGTTCTGGTATAATTTGCCCGGGGAAAGTATGGTGATTTAGAGCCATATATCATCCTAGGCTAGGAAAATTCCTTACCCTGACACGCTACTACTAGATGTACTATTTTGGCAACAATTTCATACAATGATATATTGCTAAGCTGAAGACTCTATCACATCCGAAAAAAGCGCATAATGATATTAAAAATACAGTGGAATAGTGAATATAACTGAAGATTTGTTAACAGACCTCAACAAATTTAAATTGATATCCAAATTGGAAAAAAATTCAATGAACAATTTGGCTAAATCTGTTAAAATACAGCAACTTTATTATTGATGCTCTAAAGAGTGGATCGGAGTGTATACCGATTTCTCCAAAGCCTTCGACCGTGTAAATCATAAAATCTTATTGATAAAGTTGGCTGAGGTTGGCATCGGCGGACGCATGCTCGAATGGATGAGTAGCTACCTTGATAACAGAATTCAATACGTTAACGCCAAGGGCTTTGTTTCTACTGAGATAAAAGTATCATCTGGCGTCCCCCAGGGATCACACTTGGGACCACTGTTTTTTAATATTTTCGTTAATGACATCGCCAGATGTTTTACTTCGAGCGATTTTCTCTTGTTCGCTGATGACCTCAACTATTTACGATAGTCAACAAAACTGAAGATTGCGAGAGATTGTATAGTCTGACCTCCGGGCTCTTCACGAGTGGTGTGTTGGGAATGATGTGCATCTGAATCTTGATCAGTGTTGTTTTATGTCCTTTTAGAGATCAAGACGGACCACTCTTTTCGATTACTCACTGAACCAGACTTCCCTTAAATTGGTTACTACAGTTAAGGATCTTGGAGTCATGCTTGAGAGTGGTTTGACCTTTACTCCACATAAAACTTCAATGGTCTCAAGGTCTTTGAAGACTTCATTAAACGTTGCTCACGGAAGTTCACACATGTCGATTCTCTGAGGCTTCTTTACACAAGTTTGGTCAGACCGTGCCTTGAGTATGCGTCGGCTGTCTGGTCTCCACATTATACTGTGCATCTAGTAAAAATTGAGCAGGTACAGCACAAATTTCTTCTTTTTACGGCTATATCCCTTTGCAGTTTGCTCACAAAAATCGAGCTCAAGACTCCTGGTAACACGGAAATCTTTAGGACCCACCTCCAGGCTGGTAAGGGGCGGGCAACGAAGCTAGGCAATTAGTCGTGAGCTCTGCAGATTTGAACACCGAGTACCTCACGCAACAAGTGGTTCCAGTACAACAGGAACTTCCTAGCACGGCTAAGGGTAATTTTGCTGGGACACCCACCCAACAACCCATTCTTTCTACCTTTTCCCGCGTCGCGGACCTTTAGTTCTGAAAAGAACTCGTGCTGACAGTGGATTTTTCCAAGTCACAGTTCGCTGGTGCTGACGTTTTTCCTAAATTCCAACTTGACACACCCCTTTAGTTCTTAAAAGAACTCGTGTGGATTGTGGTTTTTTTTTCAGCCACACGGAGCCGCCTATGGTGACTCGCTGGAGTGGTCAAGTTTTCCTAACCTAACTCCCAAACGGCAGGGTTAGTCCTTGTACGGGATTAGCAAGCGACGCGGAGGCATTTCGAAGCTTCGATTAGCGGCGACGGTCCTTCGCGAGGTTAACTTTGTCTCCTTCTACAAAGTTATTTAACTTGGTTTTTACCACTTCCCCACCTTTTTCTATTCCTTTGGAGAGTCACAGGGTCTCTTAATTTTAAGGTTAGGTAAATGTAGTTTAATTTTTTCAGCATAAGCTGAGTTACTCGGTTACGGTGTTCTGGGTCGTCTATTTACTTCGTACCGTACGTCACTGGTACATAAAACGAAATCGAATCGATGAACCAGGTACAATGTTGCCATTTTTTCTATCTGTCCTTTTCTATCTTATATATCAACTGCTAACTTATGTCTGATTGTAAACAAATGTGAATTATGAATGAAATTTCAGATAGGTAATGTTATATCTCTCGAGTTTCTAGATCTGTGATAAAACCCATGTATAGAGCACTATTTTGTTCCCCTGACTTTTCCTGTTATATTCCACACCAAATGAAAACAGAATCGAGCCAATCCAATTAAAAACCCTTCACTAATATTATTGTCGGTTCATTTCAGGTAGTGACAGTAGTTGTCAAACTGATATTCGTAGAGTCGGAAATGTTACAGACAGAAAACTGGCAACAACAACAACAACAAAAGCGCAGACTGTATTTTTTTACTTATATTGAGGTATTGCAAAGTATTGTAAGGCGGATTAGTGTGACATAATGTCGACCACTGCTAATTATTAGCATCACATCTTCATTAAAATGATCTAGCGTTGGGAACTTTCGAGTGAACTTAAATAACCTCAAACGGCAGCCGACTACATTGCAATAAATATAGAACACTGTGGCAAAACACACACCCTTCCCTACGGCTTTGGAATGTTCCTAAGTTTAAAAATCGACGAGGATCGGAGGAAATGCTTTGCTTTGAAGCCCATTTTAAGAACTCACTTCGAGGACTGCTTCAGGATGTAATGCATGACGACGAAAGCTTTTATGCAGCGATGCCGACTCGGGTGATAATAGTAAATTAAAACGTTAGAAGTGTTTGAACTTTGGAAAGGTTAATGTATGTAGGCCCTAATCGCATAAACTTGACCTTCAATAAATAGATCTAGATAAACCGAACAACAATTTATAATAAATTTCTTTATACTATAAAAATGCTAATATCATTTTTTGCCCATAGAAAATGTTGCATGTCTACGTTATCTTGAAATGGCCATAAATACCATCATTTACAATTTTAATTAAGTATTATGATTTAACGAGGTATATGCTAATTTGATTGATTCGAAGCGTCGTAAACTAAGTCCTATGAAACACTAACAAAGGCTGGTAAGTGGTAATTTCTCATAGTATAGTATAATTGTGGTTGTACTCACCCTCTAACCATTTTCCTGTTATTATATAATGCTCTAGGTGAGCTAGAAAATGTGTATTCAGTTTTAACAATTTGTGGATATTTTCTATCACTATCCATACCGGTTGAGCATTTACCATCAACGTTAATTTGTAAAAAGTGCTTTTTCACACCACCCCCGGCTAATGTAGGTCTGCGTTGAGCAACATTTGTTCTTTCACCCATGGTCATTTTTATTGCGTAAAATTAAATTGTAAACTAAAAACAAATACCTAAATTAAATTAATTAGACCTCAGTCGGCACTTTGGTGAGTTTTTAGTGAGTAACATAAATACCTACTTCAATATAACAATTATTAATAGGCACCTTACCCAAACAAAAAGTGATTAAACAATTCCTTGGTTTTCGCTCAAGTGTCACATAACTGGTTATAATTGTCAAAGCTATTTGTATCATTACAGGTACCATTAATTGTTGCACAATTAATAAATAATTGCATTTTTCTTTACCACAATAATTTTATTTGAACATCCAATTCTTTTTGTAGTATCAAAAACGCTAATCGTTTTGATTTTACTTTCCATAGCAAACTTTGTTTACATGTTACCATAGCGCCTAAAAATCAAAACTGGCTTTGACTTTGACCATGAATTTCATTACTAATTCGAAATTGGTTTAGCAAAGATTATAAATCTCGTTGGGTTTAGTATTTTTAATAATTATTGCAACTTTGAATAGGACTTTTTTGGAAATAGTAATTAGACATTTCTATTTAAACAACTCAGTGACATCTACACCATAGAATAAGAAAGCTAGCTAACTTTCTTATTCTATGTCTACACTTAACTTAGTTTTATACATTAGACCACTTACTTCACCGATAAATACTATTAACGATTTCTATGTACAAAAATCTGAAAACGTTTAGCAAGAACAGAGGAAACTGTTAGCCCGCAAGTGCAAGTTGCAAGTAGTTTCCTCTATCGTGGTATAGATTTCACTTTTTTTCACTACAAATTAATACAACCATGTATTTTGTGTTGCATAACGATAAACTGTAGCAAAGATTAATCTACACATGTACTTAATCTTTGACTGTAGACATAGCCATTTTCTTTATAATATGTTTATAAAGACAATGACAATACACTATTTCTCTCTAGAATACTGACATAATGGTAGCAAAAATTAATGTACATTATTATGGAAGGCACTTAGAGGCAAATCTTTCATACAGCCAATAGCCAATTAAAAAGCAAATGTATTTGCCTTCACTTTCGGTATGTCTAATTTAGAAATTAAAGAGAGATCTGTTGCAATAACTGAAATCTAGTTTCTCTATCACATCATAGATGACCCTACATTTGAATTACAGAAAATTTTACTACCAGCATAACACTCTGAAATTAGAGATCTATAGCAACAACATTAGTTAAGGTACTTCGCCTAGAGATGACAGTCGAAATTTATTGTTCGGGACGTCCTCTATGAATCAATGCCTTTACTACCAGACGGAGAGCTATTCAAGAAACACTTATAAAAGGGTCTCTATATTGCAACATTGTCATAGTACAAACAGCAATTAGTAGGGGGCGCCAGAACACAGCTTTGATAGGTGCTGCCATCTGCCGTCGAATTGAGTTAACTCTGATTGAAAATCAACGGTTTTAATAGGTAGTCATTAATCAACGTTTAATTTACTTATTTATACGAAAATAAAATTGCTTTTGTTTATATTTTGAAGTATAACGATTAATGTTGTGATCAATTTATATTATAAGTTGTTACGGAATCGTATAAACCGGGAAGATCCTTTTATTTCGCAGTAATTAAGTAGGTAGGTACCTACTTATCATAAGGTTTCAATTTCTGATATCATGTTATTATATAATTATTAATCACAGCTCACAGCTCCTCTTCGAACTGAATTACATTACAAAAAAATTTAATGTTAGGTTTATTGGCTTGACTAAATCCAACTATTGACTCTTAAGTAATTACATTGATACAAAAGCTGCTGTAGACAAGAATAATTAATGTACATTAATCTTTGGTGTAGATGAAGAAGAACGAATCTACGGTTTTAAATTTAAGTAAACAAAAAGAAAAATACGAATAATTATTCATATGGATTTGTTGAAGAAGCTACAATAAAGTTCAGGCCAATCGAATATAGGTAAAGGTAAGCACAGATTTAAATTTTAACTTAATTTTAAAGTACTTACATACTCCCAAATTTATCGATGTAAAAACTTGTTTTCTTATGCTGGATGTGACTTTTAGACTGTAGGTTTGTAATAAATTATAAACTGAACTCAATAGCTAGCATTCCTAAGTTTTAATTAAGAAGAGTAAAGTAATTAATTAATTCTCTTCAGTTTTATTTTAAAATATTCTTCGTAGTGTAAAAACTAGACTTCTCTACAAAATACCTTAGAACTAACGAAATATTAATAATTGGAATGTTAGTTTCTGTTGGGCATCCCACTGTTTCTAACTATCGTAGAGCAAACTAGACTTTGATTAATTGCCATAGATGCTGAGATGGAATTAAAATAAATGTACATCATCACTTTTAACAGCTGTGAAACATTTATAGGTAGTAGACAAGTCTACCTGGATCTATCTCTATGGTTGTACCAACAACCTGCACCACACAGGTTAGGTATTATTAATATGTTTCAAATGTGGGTTGTATTATTTTTTATTATATGATTTCTTTTGTGGGTCATATGTTACTGTCAATTGAAATAGCAAGGCATAAAGTACTAATAGGTTAAAATTATTTCGGAATTGGGCTCGAGTCGACTTTAGGGACACTGGAATCTTCTGGTTTCTTCGTGTTTATTGGAAAGACAGCATTTGAAATAGTACATTTCAAAAAAAAATCTGCGGTAAAACCATTATTAAAGCCAAAAATCAAAATTTAAGTTCCATAATAATCCACCTTCTACATACCTAGTAATTTTGTCATTTTTTCCATAAAGATTGAATCAAAATATGTTATTTTAACACTAATTTATATTCTATAGACGTTTATTTACCTAATTAATGCATCAATGTTTAATAAAACACTTAAAACAAATTTGCAATGTAAAAAATAAAATAGTATGTAAAATATAAACAAATTGTTAAATTTTAGAGGTTAAATTCTTTTTACATCGAAGTGAAGTTAGCTGCGTACTTCATTTTGGATATTAGTACTGGTTTTTCATACCGCGACGTTGCCACTTAGAACAAAGTAGGTAGTTGGAGAGTTTTGATTTTATAACTAATATTTTTTAACTTTTGTATTTATAATTTTAGAATAAAGTAGGTAGGTAGTTAAGTAGTTGAGGATGATCAAAAGACGGGGAATGTCATCGGTAAGGGAAAAGCACTGATCTGATGCGCTCAATAATTTTAGAGGTTAAATTCTTTTTACATCGAAGTGAAGTTAGCTGCGTACTTCATTTTGGATATTAGTACTGGTCTTTCATACCGCGACGTTGCCACTTAGAACAAAGTAGGTAGTTGGAGAGTTTTGATTTTATAACTAATATTTTTTAACTTTTGTATTTATAATTTTAGAATAAAGTAGGTAGGTAGTTAAGTAGTTGAGGATGATCAAAAGACGGGGAATGTCATCGGTAAGGGAAAAGCACTGATCTGATGCGCTCAATAGGAGGGGCCTTGGTCGAGGCTGTTATGATTTGTAAAGTGCGTATACTGTCGCATTCAACGTCTATGTTGAAACGGTGGTGATTTATTTATGATTATTCAGTTGTATTAGCTTAGGCTGAGCATAAGACGGGGGAAGTCATCGGTAAGGGACAAGCACTGATCTGAGGTGCTCAATAACAGGCGTTGTTCGAGGATGTTATGATTCGGAAAGGGCGTATACTGTTAGTCGTATTCAATGTCTATGTTTTAACGGTGGTGATTTATTTATGATTATCCAGTTGTATTAGCTTAGGATGAGCATAATACGGGGAAGTCATCGATAAGGGAAAAACACTGATCTGAGGCGCTCAATAACGGGCGTTGGTCGAGGATGTTATGATTCGGAAAGTGCGTATACTGTTAGTCGTATTCAACGTCTGTTTTTTTAAATATATGTAATGGTAACTTATTATTACAATCTGGCAACATTGCAACATTACTAATCTCCAATATTTTTTACGCACCAAACTTCACTTCGTTAGTCTAATTTGGAATTCTGTTTACATTTTACATACTATTTTATTTTTTTAGATTGCAAATGTGTGTTTTATTAAACATTGGTGCATTAGTTAGGTAAACTATAGAAGATAACCTATTGTTAAAATATCATATTTTTCTTCAATCTTTATGGAAAAAGTGAGAAAATTACCAGGCATGTAATAGGTGAAATAATCTGTGGTTTCTTGGGATTTCTTTGATTAGATTCTCGGGATAATCACTCGATGAATTGTTTTGCTGGTTCAGTAATTGTTGCAATGGTTATGTATAATAAGTAACTTTATTAACTAACATATAAGAACAAACATATTTTAATAAATCAACATTAATATAAGTAATTTAGATATTTAACTTTGTCTTTTACAAACGCCAAGCATAGAATTCAGTATGTTAATGGCGGTAAAACAAAAGGAACGGAAAACTGAACGACAGTTTTACGTCAAGCGCTCTATTGTCAAAAACAGAATAATAGAATGCGACGTTGTCACGATTAACTTAAAGGTTAATATTAAATGAAACTGGACATAGTCCATTTTTATGGGAATTAAATTTTGATTTTTGGCTTTAATAATGGTTTTACCGCAGATTTTTTTTTGAAATGTACTATTACAAATGCTGTCTTTCTAATAATAAAAAAAAATCATAAGATTCCACTGTCTCTAAAGTCGACTCGACCCTTCGGTTCTCCTGTATACATTGCTAGGTTTATGCTATGAAATTTTTTAAAGGAACACAGCATCTAGGCATTATTAGCTGTTGAGAATCATGAATTCTGCGATTTCTTAATTACTTAAACAACACCCTGGTTGACTGATGCTTTGTTATTACTATTAAACACAGCGATATAACGATCCAAGTTGAATAATCAGCTGTCAATCAGTATTGTTTACGCAATCAAAGGATGGATTTACGTCATATTCACTATGCGTATGTCACCAGCATTTTGTGTGTGTATGTTTCACGGTCGATTGCACATCGGTACACGCGGCGGCATTCCATTTAACACTACCTACCCCTAAGTAACTTGCAAACACACGTCAACATATATACAACAAACTCTATTGTTTGATTTAATTGTTGCCCTAATCAATTCTCTATTGGTACAATATTTGGGAACATTGATTGGCTAATCTATTGAATACAGTGCGTTGGCTCACGTTTGATGAAATCAACTGAAGAATTATTGCGTATATGACATTATTTGTTGAGTCCAGGTCCACTATATCTTAGGCCTAATAACCAAAACACAATAATTTTTCGTTGAAAGTTGCTTCATGTCCCTTGGTTTGTATGCATCTACGGTTTCTCGAAAACCGTTGCTCTTGCAGGGGCGTAGTGACCAGTGTTCCGCGTGTTCCACGGAACACGGGCCCGGTATCCTCAAGGGGCCCGGTATTGTATCGGATGGGTCAGGAGTTGTACGTCAAATATTCCGGTGACATTTCCGATACGGATCTCCCTGTATCTGTAGCAACAGCCGAACGTTCATTTTCCAAGCTGAAATTGATAAAAAGTTTTCTTAGAAACACCATGGGACAGGAAAAGCCAATGCTATTATGAAGGGCTATTTGCATGCCAAACGACATGCGCCTCAACGGTCATTAAGGATAGTTTCTTAGGCCTTGATTAGGTCCTGTATGATAGCGTCCTATACTAAACCAAGGCCCCAAAAAATTGATATCTGTTTTCCTAATAATGGGGTCGTGAAATTTACGCAGGGCAATGATATTATGAAGGGCTATTTGCATGCCAAACGACAGTCTTCGGAACGGTCATTAAGGATAGTTTCTTAGGTCTTGATTAGGTTCTGTATGATAGCGTCCTATACCAAACCAAGGCCCAAAAAATTGATATCTGTTTTCCTAATAATGGGGTCGTGAAATTTACGCAGGACAATGATATTATGAAGGGCTATTTGCATGCCAAACGACATTCCGCGGAACGGTCAATAAGGATACTTTCTTAGGTCTTGATTAGGTCCTGCATGATAGCGTCCTATACCAAACCAAGGCCCCAAAAAATTGAAATCTGTTTTCCTAATAATGGGGTCGTGAAATTTACGCAGGACAATGATAATATGAAGGGCTATTTGCCTGCCAAACGACATTCTTCAGAACGGTCATTAAGGATAGTTTCTGAGGTCTTGATTAGGTCCTGTATGATAGTGTCTTATACCAAATCAAAGCCCCAAAAATTGAAATCTGTTTTCCTAATAATGGGGGTCGTGAAATTTACGCAGGACAATGATATTATGAAGGGCTATTTGCATGCCAAACGACATTCTTCGGAACGGTAATTAAGGATAGTTTCTTAGGTCTTGATTGGGTCCTGTATGATAGCGTCCTATACTAAACCAAGGCCCTAAAAAATTTAAATGTTTTCCTAATAATGGGGTCGTGAAATTTACGCAGGACAATGATATTATGAAGGGCTATTTGCATGCCCCAAAAAATTTAACCATTTCACACATTTCGTATTTTAGCTAAGCAAAAAATTATGCAGGTTTGTATTAAGGAAAAATCATTGAGGATGACTACTATCGAATCGAAACGTCAGAAACCGTACTTGAGCATAAAAATGCAGATCTGTATTTGAAAAAAACAACCCGCAGATCTTCGCCTCAACCTGGATGTTCTCATTACTGAGATCCTCCAATACCTGACAATGTTAGTAAAATTACACCAGGGAAATTACTTAACCAAATTTCACCGATTCCAAAAACCAGTGCGACCATAGCAGTAAAAAAACGTGGAAGGCAGCTTGCAACCATTTGGATACTGCCGAACGTATGAGCACCAAAAAAACGGATCTACGATAAAACAGCAAAGAAAGGACTCGAAAGAAATTAATACATTTGAAAAATAAAAAGGAAAGAAACGCAAGGTTAAAAGATGTGATTCAGGAAAAAAAGGAAAGAACGGCAAAGTTGACACATCTGATTCTGACGATGGAAGTCCTTTTCCAAGAAAGCGATATGTCAGCGGAAGAATGGGATGAAAATGAGTGTGCAGGTTGCGGTGAAAACTATTTCGAAACATTCAGAACCAATGACAGGGTGAAATGTTGCAGATGCACACTTTGGTTTCATTCTGATTGTCCTAAATATGACGCTTTTTGTGATTTATGTGGAAAACTACAAAACAAAAGTTCGATCTAACCCGGATACACGGGTTAGACCGACCACTTGCATTGTTTCGTGTTATTAAATAAAAAGCTGAACTCACTACTTGTTTTTGTAACTTTTGGTACTAAATAGCAACCCTGAACCTCTGAGCTCTCCATTAATGAAGTTTGAGAGGCAAACCTCCAATAAAAAACGAAATATTGTTTTTTTTTTTTTAAAAGTGGTCGAACTCTCCACGACTTACCCTATCTTATGGACTTATTAAATTACAGTGAGATGCTGTAAACAAACTGAGGCTTGTCATTGGCACTAAACGTCGCGTCGTAATCATTTGACTAAATATGTGATTTTGCTTCAAGATAAACCATGGGTGCATAACTTAAAATTGCATGATTATATCATCAGTCATGGTGTGCACTGAATTAGTTGCGACATTGTAAGTTATACAGGGTAAACTATACGATTGATTATTTTATGTTTTACGTATACCTTGTATAAAACAGAGCATATTCTAAAATGGAATTTGCACAGAAACACACACACAAACATATTCGCCTTGTCGTTCGTCCATTCCATTTCTATAGATACATATCAGGGATTACAAATGTGCCTTTTTTTCTCTGTTGTTGTTGTTTCATTTTCCGCCTTTCGCTCATTTTTAACGTTGATACATTTATGGTCCGTGATGTTACAAAAATGCTGACTGGTTCTTAACGCTTTTACAAATTATGTTATAGGAAAAGTATCAAAGAGATTTATATCTGGGATATATAAGGTACCTACTTATATCCGTGTCAGAAATGCGTCTACTAAAGTCTTATGTACCTGTTTTCGACGCACTGTTAGATTATCAACTGTTTAAATATTGTCTATAATTATATTTTGTCGTACGCTTCCAAATATTCTTATTTTATTATACTTATTTGCTTATACTACTATTTCTATAGTGCCTGTTCTAGGCAAAATTTTTGAAAAGATACTCTATAAACAATTTTGAAAGAAGTAATTTTTTTTCTCCGAAACAATTTGGATTTAGACCGAAACTTAACACCGTTTCAGCTATAGAAAACTTTATAAATAGCGTTATAACCGCTTTTGAGAGTAGAAGGCTTGTGGGGGCTTCTTTTCTTGATTTAACAAAGGCGTTTGATTGCGTCTCACACGATATCTTGTTGGGTAAACTCGAGCGATACGGTATGAGTGCGAATTCGATTCGTTTGCTGAGTACCTATCTCACTGGTAGGAATGTTGTAACGATGTTTGAGTCAAAGTCTTCTCAGCCCTTGTTGAGCTCTTGTGGAGTCCCACAGGGCTCGGTGCTCGGACCTCTATTGTTTTTGATTTTCATTAATGATTTACCGCTACATCTGCCATGCTCTGACCTGACATTGTTTGCAGACGATTCAACTATTGTCGATGTTGAACTGTCGAGTGATGTTCTGGCCTCAAGTATGATTAATTCACAGTCGAGGGCTGCTGACTGGTTTGCAGCTAACAAACTCTGTATGAATGCCAATAAAACAGCTACTAAAGTATTTACATTACATAAAATGGGTTTTATTGCGTTTTGAAATAAAGAAGTTATGTTGCCGCATCCTGTACTAGGCTTTCTCAAGAAGAACGCAAATGTCGTGCTTTGGAATAGACTATGCTCAAACAAAAATCTCCTTGGTAGTAAAGCAACTGGACCATAGTCAGGGGTGCTCAGATATTCACGTAAAAGTTATTCTGTAATGCGACGGAAAATCATCATGTAGAAACCATAAGTTTTGTTGAATCTCTTCAAGCCTTCAGGTAAAATATTTAGCAGCAAATTAAGGGATTCGATTACATTTTGGGCGATTAGGCAATTGCATAGGTCCTTTCCAAAAATTAATGCCAAATTTTGTCTCGTTTCTCTCCTCCTAACTACCTCATCTCCTTTATGACATAAGAAAAGTGATGAGGGTCATGTCAGTTCAGTGTTATAGGGAATATTTTCCAATACCTTCAACCTTAAAATCCTAAAGTTTCACTCTTTATTATTCAGTTCACACTTGCGTTGCTCTAGTAAAATACTGAGCCTATCTCCTTAATTTGTTAAGCTTTCCTAAAGATTTGAAATCAGAACATAAACGGAGATTATTCAAGAGCCACTATAAAACTCAGCCACTTATTTCCGGGTCAGAAATTGTCATCAGAAGAATTGCTTTTATAATAATTCTAGAACGAAAAACGCGTGTTTTTATGGTTTTGCCCGTAGGCTATTAACTAACGAAAATAAAACGTAGAAAAACTTACTTCAGCAAATTGAAATCTACACCTAAAAGTTAATGGATACAGTTGAAGTCTATTTGTGGTTCGGTGACACATACATATGAACAAGCTAAATGGTGTGGAAGCTTTTAACATTTAGTAGTTGCACTCTATCTATTGTTGCCATTAAGTTTTATTAAATACTTAGTTTGGGTTTGGTATTTCAATAAGTTGATTAGTTTAACCATTCAGAGAGAATTGCTATGGATTGAAAAATGCTTTGTTTATTCCTTAAATATTTTCAAAACAACAACAACAAAAAAGTTTCTGTATGAACTGGGTAATCTAAATCTTATTTCTCCTGAACTGTAGATCAAGTTGAATGTTGATAAGTGTTGTTTTATGTCCTTTTCGAGATCAAGACGGACCACTCTTTTCGATTACTCACTGAACCAGACTTCCCTTAAATTGGTTACTACACTTAAGGATCTTGGAGTCATGCTTGATAGTGGTTTGACCTTTATTCCACATTTATTCCACAAGTTTAGTCAGACCGTGCCTTGAGTATGCGTCGGCTGTCTGGTCTCCACATTATACTGTGCATCTAGTAAAAATTGAGCAGGTACAGCACAAATTTCTTAGATACCTAGCCTACAAACTGCATATAGACTTTATTTTTGAGAATCGTTTTGAATTATATGCCGACTTAAAGTCCTACCTTGGCATTGACACGCTGGGTGATCAACGATAGATACATGATTTGATTTTATTGTATGACCTTATAAATGGAAGGTTGAATTGTCCTGATCTTTTGGCAGGATTGGAATTCATGTTCCATATCGTGCAACGCGTACGAGGAGTATGTTTCACCAGACACATTCCAGAACAAATTATGGTTGCAATTCATTTTTGGCGCGCTCAATGCGTCTCGCCAATGACAGTGAAGAGACACTGGATTTTTTTGTCCCGAGAAATACCTTTTTGGGTTCAGTAGGGCACCTCTTTGATAATTGATACGTTGTGTTGTACCATATTGCTTTATAATAGTGAAGTATTGATCGTGTAGATTATTATTATCTATTTTATTTGTGATTGATTTTTATTTGACATTTTTCGATTGTCTAATTCTTTTGAAGTGTTTTATTGTAGAGCTATTTATATTTTTTGTAATTTTGTATAAAATGGGCGTTTGCCCGTAAATAAATAAATAAATAAATAAGTTTTTTATAAGACAAATAATGGTATAGGAGCTTGTCCGATAATTCTACACTGCTGAAAAAAATGAAAGGAACACTTTTGGATAACCCTGTAATTTTTTGGCTTGCTATTAACAAATGAAAATTATATTTTCATAATGGATTTACATTTTATTTTTGTGATTTGTTAAAAAATAAACGTGATTATACTCATTTATTTGAGATAAGTTTAACATTCCACAGCAAGTAGAAAAAATAAAGTGATTATGAAAATATTCACATCTGTATATAACTATCACTTAATAAGTTACAGGGTGATACAAAAGTGTTCCTTTCATTTTTTTGAGCGGTGTATAACGATGAAGTTGTGACCTACATTTTATCTTCAATAAGGAATCACCCTGTATATTT
Organism: Apoderus coryli; assembly: GCA_911728435.2. Classification (NCBI taxonomy): domain Eukaryota; kingdom Metazoa; phylum Arthropoda; class Insecta; order Coleoptera; family Attelabidae; genus Apoderus; species Apoderus coryli. Next base: position 17,827,336 of record OU452206.1, read on the forward strand.
ACAATAATTTTTAGTAATTTTTGAGAGGTGTTTGGACTGGAATATAAGTTTACTTATATGGTCAAAAAGTAAGTATGCTCGATTAACAAGAAATAAAGAGCCCTGAACCTATCTCAAAATCAGAGACATATGCCTGATTAATGTTTTAAAAATGGTATAGGTACCTATCTCTCTACCAACAGGTAGAAATCATAATCGCGATCCGCTTGCTTTATATTAGATAAAATATATGAGATGGAAAAGAATTGACTACCTATATACATAGATACAAGCACTCACATGCTGACCAAATATAGCAATAAATCAAATAAAAAACTGAAAGTTTTTACGGAATTTATTGCTTATCATTTGACAGGTACTCCACCTCTAAAATCTTTTAGAATGACCATAAGGGATGATATAAATACGCTATGTACAGGGTGTCGCGAAATTCACGGCAATCCTCGACAAAATGTGAAATTTAAGAGTAGTACACCTTGATATGCCAAAAAATACTTATTCATTTCATTTCATTTCTCATTTCTTGCCTAACAGGTTTAACACCCAATTACAAGGCAAACTCTTAAAAATTATTGTACATATTTAGGTAATTACTTTACATTATCTAAGAAACAATAACACTAAAAATTGTTACCAATACTAAAATAGCAAACATAAACATTATTGAGTTAAAACTAATGATCTCGAAATTAATTTAGGAAAAGAATATGCGTATACAATAAATAAGATCTCACAGTAAGCTAATCTTCGGAACGATATAGGAGGCGAGACCCTCGTGCATTGCACTCTTGTAATGCTCTAAACAGAGGTGCCCTATACTCATAGTTGGTACGAAGTGTATGGATATAGAATAACCTAGCGTTTCTGGAAAAAAACCGTGGAATGTTGAAACCAATCCGCTCCAGCAGCTGAGGACAGTCAATCATACCATTAATTATTTTAAAGAGGAACACCTGTCCAGCATATAATCTACGTGTAGCCAAAGAGTTCATGTTAAATCTGTCAAGGAGCATGCGATGATCATATCCGCGCGACGGAAAATGCCTATCAATTTTGAACGCTAAGTACTTGAGAAATCTACGCTCAACACTCTCAACCTGTCTTACATGTACTTGATATATGGGAGACCATATATTGGAAGCATACTCAAGCTTAGATTTGATTAACGCATAGAACAAATTGGTCAGACACTCAACGTTGTTAAATTCTTTAGTTATTCGAAACAAAAACTCAAGCATACGAAGAGAGTCACATAGTAGGTGCTGTGTATGTGTTGTAAATTGTAAGTTGGTGTCCACATAGACTCCCAAATCCCTGACGACCTCACACTAGTCAAGAATGGTATTACATAACCGGTAGGGAAACATATGTGTGCTCTGCGACCTGGAGCATACAGCAAGTTTGCATTTTCCCACATTCAAAGGCAGTTTGTTAGTATTGCACCGCAGCTTGAGCCTCGACAGATCAGCCTGCAACAATTCGCAATCAGCAAGAGATCGAACAGCTCTGCAAAAATCATGTAACTGCTCAAAAAGCCTTCCGATATGTCATTAATTATTATGGATTATATTATCATTGCATGAAAGTATGTAGTACCTCCTTTTAGAATTTGAAACACCGGTGTTTGCAACTTGCAATGAGAAATAACAATGCATTGTGGCAGTGTATAGTTTGTGTCGTCTTTAAATTAAAGATCTCAACGTAGCACTGCACACAGAAAATGCGTTAATGTATACGGACTGAGGGAGATGACTACTATGTGCCACGGTAGTTCAAATGGCAATTGGGAGTTGTTGGGTTCGAATCCCACTTCTGACACGGAATTTTTTTCAGTTCGTATACAATATTAGTTTATTTCATTATTTTATTTTATATATTTATTTCTGTACTATATAATACCAATAATTACAAGCAATTCATTTTTTTTGTGCTATAGATATACGAACTCACTTATCCATATGTGCATCAGCGATATGCATATCACAATATTTGATTTGTTCCTGTGACGCTTTACTTTTCCACTTACCGCAAAAAAAAGTAAACGAGATAAGTGATGGTTATAAATACAATGTTGCCAAGATGTTACTAATAGGTATTTTATTGTATTAGTACCATACAAGTCGGCTAACTCGAATAGTTCCTCTATATCGTTTTCTGCCAATTATTGCTGATACGAATATTTTAATATACAGAGTATTTGAAAAAATTCCAATAAACATAGTTCAGGCAATGCATTTTTTTAAACAGCCTGTATAAATAAATACACAAATAGAAATACTTTTATTGATCATTTAGTCATACAACAAATTTGTACATTGACAAGTAAATCTTACTAAATTCATACACTTTGGCAATTGAAGATTACAAAGCTCAGAAAAAAAAAACAAAAATTCCACACCAATATAACACACACACACATAAAATAATGTTTGACTACACATAATATCTTTATTAACCATAAATTGGTACATTAACAAGTATATTGACACGTCAAGTAAAACTAAAATAACACAACAAAGAAAGATACATACAAAACTGAATTAAAATAATGAGAACAACAATAATTTCACATTCTTTTGTACATAAACGCGTCAATATAATCTACAATACAAAATACACAATATATAAATATAAAAACTCTAGACAACAGGTAACACAGATAAGACAGCCAAAATCATACAAAGGAAAACACAAGAATTAAATTATTGAGCCACAGCAGCAAACTCTTGCAAATTATAGAATGCGTTGCTTGTCAAAAAGAATTTTAACTTTTTTTTTAAATACAGTCTCTGATTGGCAGCTCCTTATGTCTACAGGGAGAAGATTGTAATAATGGCAACCAGCATATGCTGGCGATCTCTTGAGGAATTCATGCCCCGCGCGAGGCAAATGCAATTGGTCCCTTCCTCTAGTAGAGTACTCATGGTTGGGATATGATTTTTATTTTTAAAAATATAAGACAATAACTTGTATAGGTAGATAGATGTAAGTAACTGTAAGAAGACCATTATTTTTAAAAGCCCAGCTCAAATCAGAATCCATGAACAATCCCAACAATTTGGTGTACCTTGACATCGATAATCGGATCTGATCAAAACTAATATCAAAGTCCAGAGCCCTGTATCTATCAAAGTGCAAAGCGACTGTCTTATCGTAATTGATGATCAGTCGATTTTTCTGGCACCAGTTCTTAAACTCACTGAGTGTGACATTGATCTTTTGCTTGAGGACTTCAGGATCGCTATCAGACAATAATATGGTGGTGTCATCAGCATACATATAAAAGGAACTATGCGTTATACTCATAGGAAGATCGTTAACGTAAAGTAAGAAAAGCAGTGGACCAAGTATGCTACCCTACACATACACATATATTTGATACTCATCATTATCGTCAACCCATACGTGTCCACTGCTGTATGGTCTCATAGGGATCGGGGGAGTCTTTTGCATCTGTCTCTATAATACGTTTCAGGTCGTCTGTCCATCTGGTAGGTGGGCGGCCTCTACGCTTCTGCCTTGGCCTCCACTCGACAATAGGTCTTGTCCATCGGTTGTCAGATAATCTGGCAACGTGTCCTGCCCAATCCCATTTTTTTCTATAGCGTCGATTGTCCCCTGAACAGGGACAATTTGATGCTACCTAGACAATAATGAATCTTTTTCTGGCCACGCCACTGTATTTTCTTGTGACAGTTCTAGAAATTGTGTTGAGACATTTTTCAAAAATATCTTAAATCTGGTAAAACAAACTTAGGATATCTAAAACTGGATGTGTGACAACATCGCAATTATTGTATTTAACCACCCCCATGCTGATATCTTTAAACAACGACGGTAAAACCATGCACCGACTTTTCGATGACCCTCAAACACTCTGAAGAAGAATCTCGGAATTTGACTTGCAGATGAGGTGTGCCGGGTGAATGATTCACGCATTTGACGAGATCTTCCACACCATTGAGCCGGCGAGAGGCGACAATGACGACAGCTACGAAGGACTCGCCACACACTACTACGTCGTCCCCCAAGTTTTTTTCCTCTATTTCACATTATGTGTAGTGTATGTTAAGTGTGTACGGTTACGGTAGGGACATATCCCGTTGGGCACCATCTGGATGGCAGTTTTATTCCAAATTTATATCAATTTTGAATAGTTCTTGACATTATGAGAGAAGATTATTACGAAGGAGACGAATTAAATACAGGGTGTCCCACCGAATCGATCGAATTTTGGAAATTTGGCAGTTTAACTATGTTGACGGGGGATGAAGTCAAATAATTGTGTCCAGGGGGGTGATAGTAATCGCTGTACTACCTACTACCCTTGAGATTGCTTTGCTCTCAACACGGATTGGTTGAGAACAGCGGTTGTTGATCTTAACACGGCTTTGTTGCGAATAGAGTTTGTTGATACTATTCGGCTCGAAGAACCTATGTTCAGGGGGGTGAGAGTTATCGGTGTACTACCTAGTACCCCTGACGATTACTTTGCTCTCGCAATGGCTAGGAGCAGCGGGAATTGTTTGTAGAGTGGAGGATATTACGATAGTAATAACCCGATCACCAAAAGGGGTTTTTGATAGCACAGTGCCTAAGCTGTAATTTTAATAATGATGCCACTAGACGAAGCACCTGCGACAATATTATTAATAGCACAGCACTGGAAGAACAGTCTCACTCCCCTACTCGGCATAAAGTTGACTTGTGCAAAAGTGGTGGATTTTACGCCGATTTAGATTGAGACACAAGCTTGATTGAATCTGATTTTATTAAAAAATTAATCAACTATTTATATACAAAATAATGCTGAAAATAGCGAAAACGTGAAGGCCGATTTGGCAGCAGCATTTACCATTCAAATCGAATTTTTAGTTTCAGTCTAACTGTGTTCACGTTTAATGTTGCTCACAAGAAGCTGAAACACAAAAATCTAATCTGAAATCAAACGAAGGCCTCTAAATACGCTCAACTTAAAAGATGGATTGCTGCTACATAGAACTAACTGCTTCTCACCAATTTGCACATGGGGTGCATCTTTAATCAAGTGGTTTTTAACAATATAATTGTATCCGATGGAGTTCCCTCTTCATGAAAGTTTGCGCATATTTGCCCGGTCCATAAAACTGACCCAATAGACAGAATCACGAATTATCGGCCGATATCTATTCTATCCAATCAATTCTTCACGAAAAAAATTATTTTATCAACCAAAAAATCGAATTATAATTATTTCTTCCATAAACCGTCAACGGCGACAAACCTAGTGGAGTTCCTGCAATCAGCAATTCCTGCTGTGAGTCTAGGTATTCAAGTTGATGTCATTTACACAGACAAATGCCTTCGACATATTTAACCACCAGATAATGAAACGAAAAATGAGAGAGATCGGATTTAGTGAATTCTTAATAACACCTCTTTGACTCATATATTTCTCTATCAGATAGAAAACAATTTGTGAGGTCTGGCGGCTTTAGGTCTCCTAAAGGTCTAGTCACCAGCGGTGCTCCTCAGGGAAGCAAGCTTGCTCCGTTAATATTTGCTATCTACACGTCGTTCGGGGGACTTACTACGAGTCTTTGCCGATTTGTATTCTCAATTCCATTCCTAAGCTTTTCGAGAGTTTAATAACAAGATATCTAACAACTATATTTAAGCCGATTATAATTGATGAACAGTTCGGTTTCCAGTCCGGTCGGTCTACTGAGCTTAATCTTCTGGAATACACACATTATTTGTCACGGGCCTTGGAGGGCGGTTACCAGGTTCATGCAATCTACACCGATTTTTCCAAGGCCTTCGACTGCGTGAATCACCGGCTCCTTATTCACAAGCTGGAGTGTATTGGCATGTCGGCAGCTTTGTTGAGATGGTTGGAGAGCTACCTGACTGGCAGAACTCAGATAGTCCGTTTCAGTGATTTCCTTTCTGACCCTATTTCGGTTTCTTCTGGTGTTCCCCAGGGTTATCACCTCGGGCCATTGTTGTTTAACATATTTATAAATGATATCAAGCAGTGTTTCATTCACAGTGAATTCAGGCTCTTCGCCGACGATCTGAAGTGTTACCGGCGTATCGGAGGTCCCATTGATTGTTTTCTTCTGCAGGAGGATGTTGTGAGATTTGTGCATTGGTGTGAGTTGCATGGTATGACTTTAAATGTTTCTAAGTGCTTTTGCGTAAATTTCAACCGAACCAGGAGACCTCTTTTGTATGAATATTTTGTCGACCATTCAGTCCTAAAATACAAATCTTCGGTCAAGGATCTGGGAGTTTACCTGGACACTTCCTTGAGCTTTGTGGATCACATCAGGCACTCGACTTCCATTATTGTGTTAAAGGCGAAGAGCATAAATTAATAAATTTAAAACATTGAAGCAATAAATAGTGACATTATATTGATGAAAAAAAACATAAATTTTCGATGTCTTGCATTTATTGATTAATGTTTCATCGTACATTGTTTCTATGTATGAAATTATTAATTTATGATCAAAATTCATTGTAACAGTGACCAATTCATAATATTAATGTTCAAAATATTGATGACAACCATTCATTGGTTTTACGTACAATATTTTTTTCAGTGAAGGCTCCTGGAAGTAGTCGTAGTAAATTATTCTAATCATTTTGTATTGAACTGAAACTCGCCCAATAAAAAATAAAAGCCATTAATTATTATTATTCTGTTCTATTATCTGATATTTTGAAGGTAGTAGGTAAGGAATACTGCATAATAACCTCAGAAAACAATATGTAAATATTTAATTTGCTTGTACTTACAAGGAAGCGCATCCTAATCTCTTTTGTCCTATCTTGTACACAAACACCAGGCATAAAGTCCATGACAAATTGCAACCCTCGCCACAAAACAATAGACCGGGTGGTTGAGGGTCAGCTATTTTATTTTTTCCTTTATTGTGTCCATATTTTTAGGTACATTTTATTTTATTATCAGTTTTGTGAAATCTGAAACAAAAAGAAACTGTCATCGCTTGTTGTTAGTGTTCACAATAATAAGTGATACGTTTTAGATGTTTAACAAGGTTTTAAATAATTGGTGTTGTCGCTGAAATATCAGAACTGCTGTTATTTTATTTGTTATGCTTAGGGGTATGCATCATAAATTTTGTTGCGTTGAAAAACGGTAGTAGCATTAACATAGGTTGTTCATAGACTTATGATATATGCTAAGATAAGATAACGGATGAATATACTCGTATTAACATATGACACCAGCGGTAGTTTATTTTTTTTAATATATTGATACTACCTTTTGTTTATTGTCAGTGTTTTATTTTTCAAAAAAATTGGTCAAATGTAGCTGTAGAGGAACGTAGAATAATTCTGATTGGTATGTAGACTTAATAGTCTATTAGTAATGAAAACTATGTATTTTCAAAATAACAGCTCCTTATTAACTAACACAATATGTATAAAAATAGTATCTACTCAATATTCGGCTGTTTTATTTGGTAACACAAAATGATAATGATAATAATTTTACATATCTAAAAATGAAAAGATTTGAATGTAGGTACAATGCGCTGCGAGAGATTACTGAGGTGCAGTAGAGTGCTTCAGAATACCTTTCACAGCTCGTCAATGCCTTAGACGGCTTGTGCTTGTTTTAGAAACAACTTGTCTAACTGCCTTCGAGGGCTTCTAATTGCCTTAGAGGGATTCTGATTGCCTTAGAGGCCTTCCGATTGCCTTAGAGGGCTTCTGATTGCCTTAGAAGGCCTCTGATTGCCTTAGAGGGCTTCTGATTGGAGATCGTCCGTTTTCATTTTAAAGTCGAGCATTATTTCTGGGGGCAAGTCTTGAGTTATTCTGTGTTTTGTGCTGTTTAATCCTTGTTGGACTTGTTTCAGTTTACTGTCTGTTTCGGTGTCAGCTCCTGAAGTAGCGAATGCGTCCAATATTGTTTTATTGATTCTTTCTGCTTGATCATTTCCTCTTGGCATTCCGACAGGTGTTGGAAATACTCTAATACCTTTGCTGACAGTGTAATTTCACAAATCATTGGATGTAGAAGCTGATCGGGCATCTGTGATTAATCGTGTAGGATTTCCTAGCATTTCGAAGATTTCTTCTAACTTTTTAATAACATTTTTCGATGTTGTGTCAGGTACTACCACAAGCAGAGCAATTTCCACTTTGAACTGTTGAGCTACTACTAATACTGGCGGATGGCTTATTAGTAAACACTTTGGGCCTGTTAGAGTTTGTTTGCTGTCGGAAGTCTTATTTTTCTTACGTTTACGGATTATTTGATCACTTGACCAACTGGAGAAGCTACTATCTGTATCTGAGGATGATGGACTTCTTTTTCGTTTTGGTCTACTATGCAGGGTATATCAAAAATAACATTTTTTTTTTAATTTTATGAAAATATTTTCAAAATCGTGATTTATTACACCAATTGTGCAAAAAACACTAATAAACTTTTTTCTCAAAGTGATTGATTTCATAGCTACTATTAAAATAATAAAATTAAAAAAAAAACAAGGAAATAAAAATCATTAAAAATGTTATTTTTGATATACCCTGTATAGTAATCGTAAATTTGGTATTTGAAATTGTAGTTTCGACACAAGCAGACGTTTTTATAGAAAATGACTCTTCTAAATCGATAAATAAAAAAGTTTTTCCTCTTCCAAACTCTCGTGTGGTGTCTGACATAGTCGAGGGCCTGGAAAGATGTGAATTTATTAATCTCACCTTATGTGATCTGAGCAGGCCTTTGACTGTGTGTCTCATGAAGTTCTTCTGACCAAGCTTTCTCGATATGTTGTGCGGGGACTCTCGTTGCAGCTGCTGCGGTCGTACCTGACTGGCAGAGGACAGACAGTGGCTCTTCGGTCGGAGCTGTCTGAGGTGAGGGTATTAACGAGTGGAGTGCCCCAGGGCTCTGTGTTGGGTCCGTTGCTCTTTGTCGTTTATATTAACGACCTATATAGTTATTTGAATCCTGGAAGGGATACTCTTTATGCTGATGATACCTCTTTGGTGTGTTATGGGAGCAGTGTTTTACAGCTCGAAGGTCGTGCGGGGCACCTTGAGGGAATTGCGAATGGCTGGTTTTGTATTCAAGGATTATCTGAGTCCTTTTCAGAAACAAATGTTGTTTGTTGAATGTTTATTCTGATACTTGGAAAGAGGTGATAATGTAACTAACTTGGACAACTATCAATAGATCTAATAGTGTAACTTCCTGTATAATGACCACGTTAATCCATCAATAATCCACGATAGTCAGTCGTTGAACGGAAATTTAAAGAATAGTCAATATATCAAATAAAGCGAGAACATTTATAACACTACATTTTGAAGGGCTATCATCATTCACTTGACATATAAACGACAATAAAAAAAAACTAATAGGTCTGAATTAGTATTCAGACAGTAAATACAATGAAAGTTAGACTTCAATTTCTTTGGTGACAGTTTAGTATAGGTATATATATTTTTTATCTGTCTCTTTTTCACTTCATTCATTAATAATTTATAAGAAATCATTAATGTTCATTGCCTTATTGTATTCTGTCTGCTGTTTTTTAAATTATTTCGATTTTATATTATACTTATGCGATTGTTATCTGTCTTGACTGACACTGTGCTATTTAAGTGGGTACATAGGTACTAAAGTTAAATTTAAATAATTTTTTTGTATTTGTTTATGTAAAATCATGGTTGAATTTTGTATAAGCTCGTACTCAACTAAAAGTTATTACAAAAGCAAAGGCTTCATTAAAACGTAACACTTATTTATAATATCACAGCACCATTTTATGCTATGCAAGGCTGACAATATTGAGAAAATATTGAGATTTTATTAAACGTACATGAACGAACATAAGTCGATTGTACTCTATAGATGTTCGGAGCTAAATTATCCCAAGCAGAGACAATCTGGGAAGATGATGATTCATTCAACACAATGACTAGTGTAAAGTCACAGCTGGCAACGAATCTTCACTGGATCCGGCGGTCGTCCATACAGGAGATCAACCGATAGTCGAAGTTCTCTGCTTCTTCGAAGGTTCTTTTCATAGATTCGTGCCCATTTATCTACAGTCTTCTTGAGACACTTCCGACTCCAAATTTCTGCTCTGGGGAGAATGAAGAACACCAATACCGTAGATGAAATTTTCTATCATGCCTTCGACCACTGTTTTAGTTTATTGGCTTGAAAAGTTCAGGAGAAATAGATAAAGTCGCATTCAGAAAATTTAATTTTAAAATGTAACTTAGATTTGCTTGTAGCAAGTGGTTAATTTCATAGCTACTATTCAAATAATAAAATAACAAAAAAAAAACAAGGAAATCAAAACCATTAAAAATGTTATTTTTGATATAGCCTGTATAGTAATCGTAAATTTGGTATTTGAATTTGTAGTTTTGACACAAGCAGACGTTTTTATGAAGAATAACTTTTTCTTCTAAATCTACAAATAAAAAAGTTTTTCTTCTTCCAAACTCTGTCCAATATGTGTCCACGGATAATTTTTGCTAACCCATCTCTGTTTTCGGAAGAATTTCTAAATGATCCATACTTCCTTCGGATATTATTTCCGTTTTACTTCCGGAGCTTATTGAAATGTCATCGTGAATTGGGTGCTTTTTTAATTCTGCAGTTATTTGAAGCTTGATAATATAGATATCGGATGAAAATGGGGAGAGAATGATACATAAAAAAAACGCTATTTCATTCAGGAAGCGGGGCACTTTTAGATGACAATGTATGTATGAATAAAGCTCTTCTAGATATCTGTATAATATACAGTGTGATGCATTTGCTTGCAGGCCACTCTGTAAAATAATAATATATTGCTATATGTAATGTGGGATGGTAACCGTCCTCAGTAACTAAAGCAGCCCTGGCCTCGACAGAACAGTCAAAATTACACAAAACTAGGTCTAAAAATATGAATATATTGTTATAATAATATAAAATATGAATTTATTGTTCGGTTTTGATCGGATTTTCGGTGAGAGTTGATGAATTCTGACGAGGGAATAAATTTGGGTAAGTAAAAAAAAAATAGAACGGTGTTATTTGATATATTTAGTTTGAATTGTTGAAGATGTGTAATAAGTTGAAATATCCCCCTTACTTTAGGATTATCGCCTTCCATTCTTTATACCAATGAAATGAGCATACACAAAACTGTTATCTTAACAAAATCAACTTTGTAACCTTTTTATACACATTTCTGTGACAGAAGCCATTATTGCTGTCTTCTTAGTAGTGCTAAAATTTTAACATTAAAAAAAAACGAGTATAAGTAAATCTTTATGTTTACAAGCACTAATATAAGATTACCAATCACGTTTCAACAGTTAGACACAAGGCTTATCAAACACTTTTATCATTTTAGAATGGAGTTGCAGGTTAAAATTACAAGGGCAGTACATTTATATTTCGAAGAAAAAGGTGCTAAAAATTAAGATGTTAGAAAGTACTACGTTGTGTTTGATTTATTATACACAGTGGTCTAGAATAAAATGAACACTACAAGCAAAGATTAATGTACACAATGTGTCCACGGATAATAATAATAATCTTTATTGACTACGTTTTGTACAAAACAATTGCAGTGCGTCAAAATACAAAAACTATATCTACAACAAAAAACATGAAAGTGTAAGTAACATAGGTACAAACAAATTAAAAGCGACTATAATTGCTAAAATGTACAACTTCCTTGGAATATTCTTCCACACAATAAAAAGCATGCTTGAGCAAGTATGATTTTATAGTTCTTTTGAACATTTCTGAACTGTACTCCCGGACCCTACGAGGACGTGCATTATACAACCGAATCTGTAGGGAATTCTTTGCAGACTTAGTCAATCTCCATCGCCGAGCCCGTACCAAGTCCGCAGATCTCGTACCATACTCATACAAGTTGAGTTAATACACAAATCGGGCTTACATCTGTGAATCGCAAGCAGTTGATAATATATATATATATATATATATATATATATAAAGACGGGAGAGGCATTATATTGAGAGATTTGAAAATGGGCTTGCAATGCTCCAGATATCCAGCATTTGCCAGAATGCGAACCACCTTATTTTGCACTCTAAATATTTGCATAGCCGATGATAGAGAAATCATCAACTTTATGAAAAGTGTGGGACAGCTGGGCAATTCATAGAGGCCAAACCGCCTAAACGACTCCGAAAAAACAATCTACAATCTACAATGGTCACTATTTTCTAAATTGTCTAAATATCAAAAATCTCAATTAATGTAAGTATATTATTGAAAAAACTTTTAAATAACTCAATTACCTACGTTACCACTAACAATCATTATTGTTTTTTATTTTAGTAAAGAAACTCCATTAAAAAAGAAATAATGACATTTAAATATTATAAACGGTCCATTTAACTCAAAGAAATCCACATTCACGATTATCTATTGAACAAATAAATATAAATGAAGAGAAAAATCATAAATATAGTAGAGAAAAATCCAATAATACTAAAAATGGTATATGATGACCATTAACAAAATAATACAATGCTTATAGTTTTTTTCATCTTTCAAAAAAAAAAAAAAGAAGTTTGTTCCCCGTTGAATAGAAAAAAAGGACCGACCACATAAAATCTAAAATAAACAACCATCAAAATCAAATTCAATGCAGTGTCGTAGAGAGTTTTTTTTATTCTATTCCTATTAATTTGGTCATTCGTCTTCATTGGTTAAAGATTTTTCTAATCTATCCGTGGCACTAGCCTTATACCATTACCAACTGTAATACTTTAACAAAGGCCGTATTTAGTACTTTAGTAAGATACCGTAAAGGTTACGAATGAGAATCGTCTGTCTGATTAACATTTTTGAACGCGTTTACACATGTCTCCTATGAAAATTTATAAAATGGATCAAAAATATCTACTGCTGAACGACTGACGACAGACTGGATCAGTGGCATGTTGTCAACTGCTGTAAAGCTGTCGCTGTCGCATGTCACTTGCCGCTATCTCCCGTCTCGGTTGCAAAGTTCGAACATCTACCTTAAGGTAAGGTCAGACAAAGCTGCTTTTGCGGCGCTGCTATATGAAAAACTGCGCACGCTGCAAAAAATAATTGTTCTGCTGAAACTTTTGGCGCGAAAAGTTATAACTAATCGCTTTCCTCATTAGTTTTATCAAAGGCGCGACCTTTTCTAGTAAAAAGTTGCTCGTATGTCAAAACGTTCTGAGTACGTATAACCTCAAAAATGTCCAACTTTACGATAGAGCTGTCAGTTGGCAGATTACAACACCAGGGTTACCAAATACCGAAATATAAAAGGCAAACCTCGTATTAAAATGACGAAGAAGACGCAGTTGCCGAAAGAAAACAAAAACTTGAGACATAGACTGGATAAAAACAAGGGAAAGTCGCGGTGTAATGAGGATTTACTTCGAGAATTACAATAATGCGATGAAAAATTTTATTGGAATTTTTTTATCAAGTCTATGTCTCAAATTTTTGTTTTCTTTCGGCAATCTGCCAACTGACAGCTATATCGTAAAGTTTGACATTTTTGAGGTTGGGTTGGGTTGGGACAGTAACTTAAAAGATTTATCTCGGTCCAAAAATGGAATTAAATCGTGAATATTTTCGTGCGATTATTTTTTACAACGTCAATCGCTCAAAAAAAGGCTCGTGTCGGTTGGTCGATAGAAATTCTCACTAATTGCTAAAATGTACAACTTCCTTGTAATATTCTTCCACAGAATAAAAAGCATGCTTGAGCAAGTATGATTTTATAGTTCTTTTGAACATTTCTGAACTGTACTCCCGGATCCTACGAGGAAGTGCATTATACAACCGAATCTGTAGGGAATTCTTTGCAGACTTAGTCAATCTCCATCGCCGAGCCCGTACCAAGTCCGCAGATCTCGTACCATACTCATGACAAGTTGAGTTAATACACAAATCGGGCTTACATCTGTGAATCTCAAGCAGTTTATAATATATAAAGACGGGAGAGGCATTATATTGAGAGATTTGAAAATGGGCTTGCAATGCTCCAGATATCCAGCATTTGCCAGAATGCGAACTACCTTTTTTTGTACTCTAAGTATTTGCATAGCCGATGACGAGTTACCCCAGAGACTCACTCCATAAGAAATATGAGAATGGAACAGTGAGAAATAAACTGTTCTCAGAGCTTGCTGACTCAGACAATGTCTGAGCCTCCTAATAAAGTAAATACTAGAAGACAACCCCTGAGAAAATCAACGTGCGACGCCCAGCAAAGCGCATCATCAACAATAATCCCCAATAAGTTGGCTGTTCGTAAACATAAAGAACTCCTCATGACAATCAAGGAGAGAAAGCTGCAGTACCTGGGATATATCATGAGGGGCGAGCGATATGAGCTTCTCCGCTTGATAATAGAAGGAAAGATCGAAAACGAAAACGGTCGGTCGGCCGTAGACAGAATTCATGGTTGAGAGACTTGCGCAGATGGCTCGGACAGACGTCTATTGAAATTTTCAGAGCTGCGGTTTCTCCTGCGACAATAGCCATTTGGATCGCCAACCTTCGTAGGGAGACGGCGTCGTAAGAAGAAGAAGAAATTCGAGAAATGTTAGCTATGAAAAGAAGCTGGTAGATTTTGAATTTTTCAATTAGGGCCTCTAACCAGATTTCGGCGCTACTGACCTGATATCTAGAAAATACCTATAACCTATAAAAATGAACTAGTGTGCAGTGTTCACGGCATTGTTTATGGTCCTCTACTCAGTATGGGGCACCGCACAATATATCTCTCATAGTATGCACCCCCATCAGGTATCCCGCTGGACAGCATCGAGGCTGGCTTTGTTTATCCATGGCCGACATGGGTCTTTTACGTTGTGTTATTGTGCCATTTGACGCGATATGGGAGAGTGATAAGAGTTAAAGTTCCAATAGACAACACCTTACCGGGCGGGGGAGGTTTTCGACATTCCCTGGTGCAGGTGGATTTTTTTTTTATTTAATAATAACGCAGGTGGAAATGTGATATAACAAATTCAATTCTCACTTTCAAGCATATTTTGATGAAGACAAAATCTTCAACCCAATGAAAACCACGGAATTCCACTCGATTTTGTTGTGATTTGTATGAAATTTTTTTTTGCCTTTAATTTGGTTCGAAACGTATAATAAAATATTGGCACACACCGAAACACTAAATTATTCAACAGTTTAAACCAGATTTTTTATGTGTTCACATAAATCATTTTGTAATTCATTTTTCCATTGTATTCTTTAAGGAATGCTTAATGAATTAGTTCAAATGGGGTTTTAAATCTGTTACTTAATACCGTAGGATTCAATGATATTCCACAGAAATGTTTCTGAATATCTCTAAACCGTAAATTTTGATCGTGTTTTCAATTCTCAAAGTGATGGAATTTTGTAACATCCGAAACCAATACTCCAAAGACAGAATTTCTTAAGAATATTATTGAGAATGGAACTTCCCGGGACAACTGGAGGCTGTTACGTGACATGAGCATTTATGGAAAAGACAAGACGCATAACCTGAATAAACCCGATAACATAAATAATCATTTTGTTAACCTTTCACATGTAATATGCCAAAAAATACAATCAAATCATAAAAATATGTATGGAAAATATTTCTCGAGTTTTGTGCGACCAGAGAATACGAACTGAATGCTGAAACGAGTTTGCATAATTTGGTCTTGATAATACCGAGATAATTTTGTCATAGAGAATGCCGAAAGCGTGTTGCTTGATAATAGCCCAAGGCCGCAGGCAAGGTCTGCGGCCTTGGGCTATTATCAAACAACACGCTTTCGGCATTCTCGGTATTATCAAGACCCTAGGGGTATTACTACTGATAATTACTCCAATGTTTTTCCTTGTTACAGTATGAGCCGTTGCAAGGCATTTCAGGCTCGGCAGGACTGCAACATGTAGTGCTCTACGCATGCCAGGATTCATCTCTTGTTGAGAAGTTGGTGGATACTCCCGGAAGACGATGGTATGACCCTCATGCGCAACCACTTACATGTAATACAGTTGTCGCTAGTTGGGCAAAGGGATCTGAGGGATTCAGCTTTCCACCTGAAGCTGGTTATCCATTGGATCCGAGCAGCTCACGCTACTATTTGATGGAGACGCATTATACTACTCCTCTTGATGGATTACCAGGTGAATTTTCTATTGGTCATTTAATTATGTTAAAAATGTTTGCATTTCGGATTTTTTTTAAGAAGGGAAACTTTAAATTGGTAATATCAGTTGTTTGGGGGTTAACTAGTTCGGGAATTGTTTCAATGCATTTTGAAACGTGAATCTTATGGTGCTCATAATATTCCATTAGAGCGATTAGTCTGGAATTGAAGCGCCGTACATTTGGTGATGAAGCAATGAACGAATGAATAAGCAGAATTGCCTTATGCGATTATAATTCAAAGCAATTTTCCAAACATCATTACGTCCAGAAAAATCACCGGTTTGTGCACTTTATGGACCGTTAGGACCATTAGTCCACATATCTTCAACATTCATTATGGTCAGAACGGTTCAGTTAACAATGAGCGCTATACATGATCACTAACTTTTTCGTGCTTCAATTGGAAGGCAGACAAGATGTTTCAGGCGGACGGAGCAATATTCCACATTGCGACAGATACAATTAATTTACTAATCTAATTCAATTAAACCGTACTTGAATATTAACCAAGAACGCCTTGGTGAAATAATCAACACCATGCGAGGAATTTCTTCAACAGTGGAAATTCACAATCCGTCAACTTCAGCAAGCAGATAATACCGAGATAATTTTGTCATAGAGAACCCTTCAAGCGAGTTGCTCAAGGATAATAGCCTTCGGCCTGCGGCCTTGGGCTATTATCAAGCAACACGCTTTCGGCATTCTCTATGACAAAATTATCTCTGTATTATCAAGACCCTAGGGGTATTACGACGGAAAAGAAACCAAAAGCAATAAATTTGTAATTAAGTAGTTTAATATAATAAACATCCTCAATAATACATTCTGTTTCAGGCTTCTTTATATGCTTAGGCTGATACAGAGTGAGTCTAAAGTGTGGAAATCCCTGTATATTTCCCAAAATCATCGTTATTTTGAAAACATTTCCTTGAGAAAAGTTAGTTAGTATAAAATGAAAAATAATTTTGTGGCATAGCGGACAAAATTACGGGTGTTACCTACACAAGGGATTTTGTTTAATTTAGCAGGGCCTCAGCCTAATTCAGTACCTTTTTATTTATTCTAATTAACGGAATTAAAAAAGCTTCTTCGTAATATTCATATTAATTATTTTTACTCTACCGTAAGCTTATTACAAAGCTTCAAATATCGTCAATAGAACGACACATACATTCACTTAAAGCTTGAATAATTATTATAAGCGCAAAAGTCATTCGAAAATTGATTAATTTCATTTTATTTACATAAAACCACATATAGTTGCACTTAATATTTGCTCCGACATATCCATTTTGCCAACTAATTATAAAACTAATCTGCATTCAAAAAGTTTAAACATTTTGTAATCGATTCGTTAATTTCATTTTGCTAAAACTTTTGTTACTATATGCAGATTGAACTATGATTTAATGAAGTAGATTCTCTTGAGCATCATGCTTTATTGATATCCAGTGTTATTCAAATGGTATCGAAACATTTTTAATGGATTTTTCTATCGCGCCTTTATTGGAATTGAATTTGCGAGGACAGTCTGAAAAAAATTTCAAGTGACACCCATATATAGGGTGAGTTATTAGTACGTCGAAGTTCGATATTACCTCAAACATCAAAAATTTCACGCAAAACTAAGCAGCCTGTGATTAGGCAGTCATAAAGTACGTGTTTTAAAATTATTGATATTTGTACAGGGTGGCTAATCTCATCAGGGTGAACCAAACTTACGTTTTTTTTTAAATGAAAAGCTAAGAAAACAGCTTTGCTGCCCTTCGCCGAGTTAAAAATAAAGACGTTTCTGTTCTATTCTATTCTATTTATATTTATAAAATTTATAAAATTTTAGAAAATTATACAGAGTGGTTCAAACGTTACCACTCGTATGATATGCAAAACATGGCGAATTCTAAGGCTTCTGTACTGGAACTGAAATAATTTAAACTCTGCTTCTTACGGGCATAGCTTTTTGATAGTTATCAACTTTTAGAAAAATATAATCATTTCAACCAAAATTTAATTAAGAAATTAGTAATAAACTAATTGTTATAGGTACTTAATAAAATACACTTTTATAATAAATAGCTAATGATTAAATGTTACTGTCATTCGATCAAATCCTTGTTGATTTAGTTGATAAATATTGCAATTATATACCGGTTTTGATTATAATAAATAAATAACTATTAAAAAATAGGTTGAATTTGAAAAATATTATTTTTGTGATCTTGGGTAATGTTTTTCAATAACAAATATCAAAAATCAAATTAGGTACTCGTAATATTTTTCCTGTACTGATCACAAAATTTTAAAATCGATTTTACTCGATAACCGTACATTTTATCAATATCACATAAAAGCACCTTTTTTACGTGTAATATGTTAGATTTTAAGTTTCTGGACTCAAACTTGCAAAAAATGTTGCATACAAAAGTTAGGGTAGATTTCCACCTCCGTACCCCCCATTTACCCGCCTCTGATGTTTATTTTTTAGTAATCCTAACATCTGTTGACAGAGATTTTAAAAAAGTAACCACTTGCAAAATGTCATTACGATATCTAAAAACGTTTCGGAAATTGATGAATAAAAACACCATCAGGGTGGTAATACCCTGTATCTCGATAACAAAGCATTTGTGAAACTATGTTAATATGAAGTTTTTTCATGTTTTCATAAGTAGAATCTCCTGTTTCAGTTTGATCCTTAAAAACTGAATCACCCTGTATATGGTACTGCAATAGAATGAGTGTAAACACAATCTGTGACCAACACATTTCCAGGTATATTGTAAAGAAATGCAGCTTCAGCATCTTCTTTTGATTTATTTTTGTGTCAAATTTATTTTTATGTAAAAAAAAAATAAGAAACAACTAAAACCACGTTTTAAACTTCTTAATTGATTGAAATTCACGAATCTGGATATAAATTAATCGATTATACTTAATAATTTATTTCAAATAAAGGTCAGCACAACAAACGCTTCAATAAAAGGAGCTCTAGAAGCTCCAGCTCCAATCAAGTCAAAGCCAATAGTAACATTACCTAAAATCCCAGTCCAAACTTTCAATTTCGGAAGATGTTGAATCTTGTATTCCTTATTCTCTTGGTTATGCTGACAATAATTGAAATGACCCCATCAGTTTTTATTAATAACCAAAACCACGCCCCCAGCACCCATTAAAACATACCCAAACAAACGAACATTATCGCACAATAGGAATAGCGGACTTTATGTTCTGTTCGCGACAATTATGCAAATATTTTTTGTGATTTTTATGGTTGCAGCGTCACGTCGCCGATTAGTTGTGCTCGCCTTATTTTGCTTTTTTTGTCACTCACTACCAGCAGCATCAGTCAGCGACTCCTAACTTTTTGGAGATCCGGTCAATCGGAAACAATTGAATGTCGTTTGGTCACGTGCCGACATCATTACCACGGATGTGATGTGTGCGTTTATGAGGGGGAGAAGGGCGTGAGAATTGCTAGCCGGTCTTATTATTATTTTTTTTTGTATACAAAACAAAAATAATAAATAGCGCAATCTTAATCATGTAGCACGGCCATCGGCATGGCCCGTATTGAAATACGAATCATTGATTTTAAGTATGAGTATACCCGGTGTCCTTATTTTAGTATATTATGTAATTATAATAACACCCCTTGGGGGACAGATCTTGTCACTCCTGCATGCTAAGTACCAGGACCACAGCAACCTACATGAGATTGTACAGAAGGTTCCAAATAATAATAATAATGGTCTTTATTGATTGAATATACAATATATAATGTGTCCACGGATAGATTTTGGAAGAGGAAAAACTTTTTTATTGGTAGATTTAGAAGAAAAAGTCATTCTTTATAAAAACGTCTGCTTGTGTCGAAACGATTACTATAAGCGTATATCAAAAATAACATTTTTAATGATTTTGATTTCCTTGTTTTTTTTTTTTAATTTTATTATGTTAATAGTAGCTATGCAATCAACCACTTTGAGAAAAAAGTTTATTAGTGTTTTTTGCTCAATTGGTGTAATAATAATAATAATAATAAATTTATTTGCAGTTCAAAAAAAAAACAAGTTACAACTCTAATAATTATTACATTACCAAAAAAACTAGAACTACAAAAAGGTCTAGATGGCAGTATGACTACTGATCTTGAAATCTAGGCCCGAGAAAGAAAAAAAAACATAATTTACGCTAACCTTACGTACCTTAAACTACAAAATTCAACAAGAAAACAATATTACAACAATAATAAATAAACAATAATTAAAAAAATGGAAACAAAATTCTAGTTAATAACAAAGAAATAATGTTGATAATATTTTTTATAAAAGTGAATTTAACAAAAGATCACGCAATTTTCGTCTGAATGTGAAAAGGCTTAACGACTTCAAAGTATCCTGAATCTTATTATACAACTTATATATTTGAAAGGAAAATGATCTCTCGAAACTTAAA
Source organism: Apoderus coryli (assembly GCA_911728435.2). NCBI lineage: Eukaryota > Metazoa > Arthropoda > Insecta > Coleoptera > Attelabidae > Apoderus > Apoderus coryli. The sequence continues at coordinate 17,847,997 of OU452206.1, forward strand.
GTTCTATGAGCTGGGGGTGAAAGAAGATTACGGTATCTAATATTCACATTGTGAACATCAGAACGGAATGTGATTTTATTGTATAAGTATGGAGGCTGTCCCCGGGTCAGAATAGAGTGGAATAAAACCGCTGAATGAAGATGTCTACGAGCTTCCATGGAGAGCCACTTGACATCAACGAGTTTATGGCTTACTCGGTCGTACTACCTTTATAATATCGTACTTCCTTTATATATATAATAAATCATGATTTTGAAAATATTTTCATAAAATTAAAAAAAAAAACAAAAAAATTAAAAGCTTCAAACTATCGTCCAATTGCACTTCTATCTACTCTATCCAAGATCATTGAAAGACTGGTTAAAAGGAGACTTCTATCATTTCTGCACAAATATGAAGTATTAACTAGCCACCAATTTGGATTTTTAGCTAACAAATGCACCAATGATGCTATATTCTTCGTCTTCAACACTGTTTACTCCAACTTGAACAATCTCCACTTTACAGCATCAATTTTCTGTGATTTCTCCAAAGCATTCGACTGTGTAAGTCATAACATCCTAATTAACAAGATACAGTACTACGGAATTCGGGGGGTTCCACTGGGATGGTTTAAATCGTACCTTAGCAACAGAAGTCAGTGTGTGAGGGTCAATGCGGCTGTGTCTTCTTGCAGGCCGATGGATTGTGGAGTTCCACAGGGTTCGGTGTTGGGTCCTATTTTGTTCTTGCTATTTATCAACGACATTACGTGTCTAGACATCAGGTAAAGTATGTCTCTTTGCTGATGATACTAGTTTCACTTGGTGCGGCTCGGATAGTGTGGCTCTTCATAGTCCATAGACTTAATCACCATCAAATCACGGTGTGACTCTAACCTGTTGTGCTTGAACACTGCGAAAACTAAATCTGTGTCATATAAAGGTGCGCTGCAGTCTTTTGAACTTAATAATTCCAATATTGACGTCGTTTCTTCTGTGAAGTTTTTGGGCATTGTTGTTGACAGCTCCCTGAAGTGGAAGTTGCACATTGATGCGTTATCAAAAAAATTAAGCTCTGCCTGTTTTGTGTTAAGATCAGTTTCCAAAGAACTTAACTTGTCAACTTCCATAACAGTCTACTTTTCACTCTTCGAATCCCATCTTCGATACGGGCTCCCATTCTGGGGTACATGCTGTGCAACGCCATTTGGGCGTATTTTTAGATTACAAAAAAGAGCTATTCGATACTCTCTGAGATTGAACTATAGAGCCCATTGCCAGGACTTCTTCAGAAAATTTAAAATACTAACAGTACCTTCCTTATTCATATTGGAATCTGTGTGCTTAATCCGCAAACACCTGTCAGATGTTTCTGAAAGACCATTGCATAATTATCTCCTTAGAAACTCCGAACATGATCTTTATCTGCTAGCCCCATCCTCCGAATTAATCAAAAGCTGGATTATATACAATGCAAAAAAACACAACCATCTGCCAATGGAAATCAAATTGCTATCATCCCTTTCTCGATTCCGTAAAGCTCTAAAGACTTTTTTAATGTGCATTAATTTTTGAGCGATTCACACACTGGATAGTACTTAGTAGTTTGTATTGTGTGTTTCGACCGTACTATACAATAGTGAATTTGTATTATCAGGAATAGAGTTAATTGCACTAACCAAAAAACGTCAACAGAAAACACGACAACGAATAAATATATAAAATCAACACAAATTTCGTTCACATACACAGTTAAAATCTAATAAAAATTTGTGAGCTGCATTATCCTTGTTAGCTACAAAAATTTCCGATATTGAAAGGGAAAAACAGTCCTAAAAAATTTTTAAACTACCGTACTATTTACCTATTTTATCTATTAAATATACGAGGGAGAGTTGTTCAGTTAAGTAAGTTGGAGTAAATTATGCTTAGCTGGCTAATGTCAGAGTTAGCGTTTACAGTATTATTGGTACCGTTAATATGGGTCATTTCTAAAAACAAGCGTTTAGTTAAATTCTTCTCAAAATCTAAGATGGAGGAATTCGTATAATCGAAGTTATGATCTAGGTTTAGGCAATGATTTGTCAAGGCACAGGACCGTTTTCCAATTCTCGTATCACTCTTATGCTGTACGATCCTTCTTTTTAACGTTTGAGAAGTCTGACCAATGTAGCAACTTTCACAATTGCTGCAAGGAATTTTATAAACCAACCCACTATTGTCCATTAAAGGAGTTTTATCTTTAAGTTTGGTGAACAAATTCTTAATTGTTAGGGTGTTGATTGATTGATTGATTGATTGATTTATTTATTTTATTTGACGATATACCTGTATGTATTAATTATTATTCTTATGTTTTATATGTTTTGTTTGTTTACCTGTCTACAAAATTATTTAATTTTTTTGACAAATATAAATTTATTTATTAGAATTAAATTAGCCAAATATTTATAAGTTATCATAAAGAGTTAGCTGTAATTTAGTAAAATAAAAAGTTTGTTTTGTTAACTAAAACATTTTTAATTCAAATATTAAAATGGGGAGTCTATTATGAGGAACCCTGTATAACCATTTACAACTGGTCCCATGATCATTAGATGGCACATTTTAGAATAACACCGCAATTGTCAGCTTAAACAAGCCGCACGTAACTGCAATTTGTTAGCGGCAGTAGCGCATCTTTTTACTTACATTTAAAAACATACATACAAATAAAAACCCATTCGTATTTTAGTCCGATATGCGAGGAAGACGAAGAAGAAGGAAACTATAGCTTTAACAAGTAAAAGATTAAAATAATCCAATTACGTTGATGAGGTGGACACGAAGGGGTATTATTCAGGATTTATGAAGTCGCAGTAGGCCTCCACGGTTTTGTATGGCGGCCTAATGGTCGCCTCATTTGTTCGGAATGCCCGGTGGTAGCTCTGCGGTCTTATTACAACGGAACGACAAGCGCGACAAGATAAATAAATGAATTAATCAAACGGCAAATGGTATTTTACGTGCAGTCGCCGTGGGTAGGCCTCTGATGTCTTGTCGCCGAACCTTAACTTACATACATACATTGGGTATATACTTGAATATATACAAACTATACATACAAGGTGTCCTATGGTGACGGCACATTAAAATATTTCGGAGACTACTATGAATTGAATTTGGAAAATTTTGGTATATGTATTGCCAAATAAGGTCTATTCAAATATCATAATATCAACCGCTTAGCACTTACGGTTTGTTATTTTAAATTGAACACCCTATATATTATGATATTTTTGGATTCCCCATAAGATTATATATGTTTCATGTATCATGTCCTTCTTACTTATCCTACAGACTTATTAAAAAGTTACCACTAGTATTATATGCAAAACATGGCGAATTCTAAGGCTACTGTACTGGAACTGAAATAATTTAAACTCTGCTTCTTACGGGCATAGCTTTTTGATAGTTATCAACTTTTAGAAAAAGATAAGTGTTAGTTCATACATGATTTGAATTCACTGAGTTTATTAGATAGTTTCGTATTGTTACAATAATTAATAGTAATTAATACCTACACTAAAATGGAACAAATTTACTATAAATGAAGTAATATGACTATATTTATTTTCACTATTTATTTATACTATTTATTTCTATGTCACAACACTGTTCGCTCCTATGGACTATTCACTTCATAACTGATTGACTGTCCCTCTTATACGTTGGCTATTTATATGGTTTTTCTCCTTTCTCGAACGTTTCCAGTAAATAGTCGTTTGTTCTATAACATTCTGGCGCGCTGGACGTACGTACGCGCGGAAACGTTCGAGAAAAGAGAAAAACCATATAAATAGCCAACGTATAAGAGGGACAGATAATCAGTATACTGTAAGCGAGGCACATTCTACCAAATTAACACAGCGCTGCCGCAGACGAGGTATAGCTTATTAAATCTTGAGTCGCGAGCTCTCGAGAACCATTACATCTGATTACAATAGTATAGCTAAGCGTATGGGGACATTTTAATATTCGTGACAATATTATGCATCGTGATTGCTTTGGTTGAGTGAAGAAATCAAGATAAAGAGAAACATAGTCGTCCATCAAGTCCATCAAGTCGATTAATTTTTATTTTTTTTTCTAAACACTTATTAAACATCACTCGTAGTTCCTTACCATGTTTATATATTAAATGATTAACAAACTAACAGTAACATGTCAAATTGCTAATTACACGTTTACTCATGGAAATTGTTAATTACTCTTTCAAACGAAATATATGGTTTTAAGATCTCAATGTCTAGATTTTTGTTAGTTCATATTCATACTTATAAATTACCCCAAAGATATAGAAGAGCAGTTTATCTACGACACATCTTTTAATTAAATTACGCAGACGCGGACTTCAGCAAAAATGATTTATCGTTACAATATTTTTGTCACAGTATAATCGGATATGAGCAAGCAAAGAGAGCATGTTGTGACAGCCACCTTTATTATAGGTGGTCATTCATTATGCTAATTAGAACATTTAAAAGGTATTTGAAGCGTTTTGTGTTATTTTTATTTATAGTACAGGGTTAGCTATAAGTTAGGTACACTACTCAGATATGTTTCCAAAAAATTTTGATAAGTTTCTCCGGTTAATGTGAGGTCAAAAATATATGGGTCTACTATGCGGTCTCCTAAAATACCACACCATACGTTGAGCGTCTGTCTTCCTTGAAATCACGCTTCTCTAACAAAATCTATGGTTTTGCTTATTTGGTACTGCACTGGTTGAAAATGAGGATTCATCTGACCACACAATTTTATGAAGAAACTGTCTTCGCCCATTCTCTGCAGCATTTGCTGGCAAAATTGAACTCGAGGGTCTGTAAGAAAGTTTTATGTATTCTTTTCTTATGCCTTTCAAAAAGAGCATCAATTTTGGAAGCCTCTTTGTCGTAAAGTTCGAGATACTTTACGAATCAATGTTCTCGGGTTTTTTTCAAAATGAAGCAAAATGTTTAAATCCAGTTCCTCGTTTGCACTTGAGGTTTCCCCATGTTTTCTGTACAAACGTGTAATTATTGCTCTAGATGGATTCTGTCTTTCTGGATATTGTTGTCTATACTCCCGAACTGTAGAAGACGCGTTGTAATGATTTTTTGCATACAATAACAACATATTTTGCCGTTCTTCATTTGAAACATTCAGTTTTAAATAAACAATCTTTACATATTATATTATTTACAACAAGAAATCCTTTTGGGATTTCCCAGTCGTCTTGTGGTAGTCTTATCTATGACAAAAGTCATTGAGGGTTGTATTTCATGAAAACAAATAAAAAAAAATAATAAAAATTTAAAAAAAATTTCAAAACAAAAAACATTCAAAAAAGTATTGCCAGAGCTGGGATTCGAACCCCTAATCTTTCGCATGCGAAGCGAACGCTCGACCAATGACGCCACAGAAACCTGATAACAGATATTGTATTTTAATTTTAATGATATATACCTAAAAATACTGTAAAACAAAAAAAATATTCAAAAAACTTCAAATTAAATTTTTTTTGAAATATTTTTTAACCACCCTGTGCAATAATTTCATAAACCAATCTAAAAAACTAAAAAAATCTGAATATTTTTCTATCGATGACGTTCTACCGTACCTAAATATATTGAAGATAAATAGAAACATTTTTGAGTTACCCGGTAGATCACCTCTAGGAGCTTATAGTTTAACTTTCAAGTTTATGCTAAAAATTGACTACCGTATCTTTCTATTTTGAAATTCGTTGTTTTAACCAGATGTTAAAATAACGTTAACGTTAATAGTGGTTGGCGTTATTTTTTAGAACTACCATATCTCGCTATTTTGAGATTCGTTGGTTGCAGTTATTATTCTAACATATCTCTCTAATTTGAAATTCGTTGGTTGCAGTTATGATTCTACCATATCTCTCTATTTTGAAATTCGTTGGTTTGTCATAATTTGGAAATATTTTTTTCTAACGTTATTTTACTAATAATTTGCTTGACAGTTACCTTTTGTGTGCGGTAGCTGTCACAGTTTTTATGACATTTGGAATAGTGATATTTATAAAAGGAACGTAGTATGTGTGAAGTGAGTCATATTTTTAAAGATTAATACTTTTTCAATAGAATTTACGAATGGGTACGTTATTCTTCATACGATTGTGACTAAAAATATACGAAATTGCTGGTCCCATATGTTTTGCTAAGAATATAATCACGAAAATGGGTTTCAACAAAAAATCGACAAATTCCAATATAGTTGCACCTCTACTTTCACGTCATAATTTTGTTTTGGTAATATGTTTTTACTAACACGACAGACAAATTGCTTGTGTCAAATAGTTTATTATTATTTTCTTTGTTTACATTAATAGTCTAAAAGTTTTCGGCCTTATTTTCATGTTTAAGATCAATTTCTATCAACATGTTGTATATTGTCGTGTTATAAAATGGTTATTCCATATAGTTGTAGTCAATTTAGAAGTTATCATTGTGTATTTGAAGTAATATTACTGAAAAAGTGTTAATAACCTAAAGTGTCAGAGAGCCGTCAGATGGGTGGATGTGATCATATATTTTTCAATAACCCAAGTCAGATGGATGGGAAATAGTTGATATCTCCCTCTGCGTCGCACACAAAATGAACTTTTGTAGATGTAATTAAATTAATTAATAAAATAGTGTGGCCGCATTAAATCCCTTTGAAAAGTACCCGTTGGGATGCAGCAAAAAACAAATTTTCCATTTCATTTTTTTGCAGATTTTCGACGACAAAGATAGCACTATCAGAAATTATAAGGATTAAAACAAGAAATCCCTTGCGGGATTTCCCAGTAGTTTTGTGGTAGTTTTATCTATGAAAAAAGTCATTGAGGGTTATAAAAAAAAAATAAAAAAAAAAAATCAAGGAAAAAAATTTCAAGAAAAAAAAAATAAAAAAAAATTGCAAAAAAAAATTTAAAAAAAAATTTTGAAAAAAAAAAAAATAAACACATTTTTTTAAAGAAGTAGTCCATTCTGAAGTGGAGTGAATGTATTGTAATAGGAAATAAAACGTCTGACTCCACAAAATCGATCGAATGATTTTGTGGAGTCAGACGTTTTATTTCCTATTACAAAAAAAAAAATTGTAAAAAAAATAAAAAAAAATTTGCAAAAAAAAAAATTCAAAAAAAAATTGTAAAAAAAAATTTAAAAAAAAAATTTTGAAAAAAAAAAAAATAAACACATTTTTTTAAAGAAGTAGTCCATTCTGAAGTGGAGTGAATGTATTGTAATAGGAAATAAAACGTCTGACTCCACAAAATCGATCGAATGATTTTGTGGAGTCAGACGTTTTATTTCCTATTACAAAAAAAAAAATTGTAAAAAAAATAAAAAAAAATTTGCAAAAAAAAAAATTCAAAAAAAAATTGTAAAAAAAATTAAAAAAAAAAATCCAAAAAAAATGGATTAAAAAAAATGACAGTTATTATTCATTTTAACTGACATTTCTATTTGACTTTTTACATTGCTATGTTTTTTACAGCATCATGGCACACTCTTGAATATACAGGATGTACTAAAAATCAAACTTACTGTATCAAATAGGAAACTTTTCATCTCATCCTCGTAGATAACCCGTAAGGTAATGTAAATTTAAAAGAAAAACTCATTCACTTTTAGCGTACCCTATATCGTCTGATACTTCTTATGCATAATAATGTACGGTAGTCACAATCGTATATGAATAAATATTCTTTTCTTGTTTTTGGTCTCACTCAAAAGACTTTTAGGCAATTTGTTTCACTAATTGAGATTTGTGTACTGGAAAAAATGTCATTAATCATGATAAAGTGTGAGAGAGAGGTGTGTGATATTGGGGAATAAATAGTAGAGTTTAATAGAAGTTTTATTTTTACTTCGTACTCCGCTGTTGTTGTTCTATATTTTAATCAACAAAAATTATAATGATCGACGATTACTGTAATTTTCGATGCAATTTTTTTACAAACTTAAAGCCTATTATGTTAGAATTAACAACGTAATGTCTCTTCATCTACTCTACATGCACATCCTTATCATATTATTGGTCTATGGCCAACAGTGAACTGTCATATGTCATAATAATTGTTAAGTTTCCGCCCTTCTCAACCTGACCGATGATATTCTAAGGGCAACCGATGAAAGGAAATTGACTGTACTAATTTTGTTGGATTTTTCAAGGGCATTCGACACGGTGAACCACCGCATGTTAAAGTCGATTCTTCATTATGTTGGTTTATCTCGAAATGCCTTGGGCAAATTACATTGCTAAGCTACATCAAGCAGTGGATCTGGGAGGCAATAGATCGAACTACAGAGCAAATACTGGAGGTGTGCCACAAGGTTCAGCACTATCTCCGCTTTTATTTTCCTTATACACATCCAAATTTCCAGCAGCATTTCTGTCTTGTGATCAGCAGTATTATGCGGATGATACGCAGCTGTGCCTCTCCTTTCACCCTGGTGATACTTTGGGGTAGTTTCGACACAAGCAGACGTTTTTATAAAGAATGAGTTTTTCTTCTAAGTCGACAAATAAAAAAGTTTTTCCTCTTCCAAACTCTATCCGTGGACACATTGTAGAAGCTTACGAAAACTATTTCAAAATTTTGATGAATTTATCCAATTGATGTAAAATTACAGCGTAATGATAAAATTACTATTATTGAAGCAAATGTTACACCTATGGTTAAAGGTGCAAGATTAAAAAAATCAAGATGTCTAAGGGAAACTGCAAAGACGATAAAACGAATCTGTTTTCTTCGTTTGTCAGTTTAATTTATGGACACCCTGTATATGTATTATAGTTGAAATAAATAAATTTCACAGCATTGTCATCGTAAAGACCAAACAAGAATCAACCCTCATTTCAGAAGTGGGATGTTCAAAAAGAGATAAATAACTCATGAGGAAAAAAATGTAATGACGGGTAAAGAACACAAGAAACATACGGGGTCATACAAACAGGGTAGGACAAGGTTTTTTTTAGTAACGTCATATGAAAATGTCGTACCATTTTATTTTAAAAATACTAAAAAATGTCAGCCTTTTTAAAAATGCTACAAAAATATTTTTTCATTATAAAACACTAACCACACGCAATGTGCACTAGAGAAAAATATAAAAGTAATCTAAAAATGAATGCCGATTCCTTTTTATTGTCTGAGACCGTCCCTTATAACAAACTTTTGTTCTGGTCGTTTGTAAATTTTTTGGTTACATTGGGTGCGCGTTAATAAATCATTTCTACCCCACAATTAACTACGAGCGACGTGCTGACAGCGCCTGCATTTTTTTCGCTATAAGTTAGAGCCTCTATAGTTATAGCGTATGCATATAATAGAGCTGAATAAAGAAGAGGTGAAAACGCTTTGTATTTCTGTTGACCAAATAACAATCTACTACTTTTGTAGGTTATAAGTTGCTCTTTTTTAAAAAGCTGTCTTTAACCCAGATATGTCTAAAACCAAACTAGCTAAATAACAAGAAAATGGGCCTGTTCACTTAGCAAATTAAACTATGTTTTACATAAATAAAGTTTATTTTTATTTAAATTTGCAAAAAAAAAATGGTGTACTATCACATCTCGTTGCTTAAACTGTGGTACCACCAAGTGATCTTGACGTTCGTATCTTGCATAAGGATTTTCAAATACAGATGGTCTTCCTCTCGAGTATGAGCCCGGTTTCTTGTTTTGGTATAGGAAAGCTGTGGCAATTCTTCTCTTAAATATTAACTGATTCATTTCACCACCCCACCACCAGTTCGAACCTATTTTTGTCTTCGAAGTGCTCATCGGTGAGATCTTCTTGCGGAGGAAATATATAGTTATATCATCAATTTGCTCTAAAATATTATCCTCGTCATCTTTTAACATGCTGAGAACCTCAAGTAGAGAAGATAGGAAAGCTGTGACAATTCTTCTCCTAAATATTAACTCATCCATTTCACCACCATACCACCAGTTCGACCATATTTTCGTCTCCGGAGTCCTCATAGGTGATTTCTTCGTGCGGAAGAAATATAGTTATTTCATCAATTTGCTCTAAAATATTATCTTTGTCATCTTCCAATATGCTGCGAGCCTCATGTGAAATTATGAACATTTTCAAATATAAATGTAATACTCTTTAGAAAATTACACCATAAAATATGTTGACAAAATACAATTTACCCAAATCTACGCCAATGTAATGAAAGCCAAAATAATGCAGGTTATTTTAGGTTATCGGTCCCCAAATGTACTTTTCGATGCTCTTAGTAATTTTGTCTAAAGTAAAAATTTGATTTTTTTGATGAGTTTCAGTATATACGGGGGTGTTTTTTTTTAGGTGCTGTAGTTATACACAGGGTGATCACAGTTCATTTTTAAATGTGTTATTGTTTGTTCTCATTTCTTCTGATTGCAATTGAATAACTTTAAAATGTTTAGAAATTTTTAGCATAAGCACTTTAAATTTATATACGGGGTGAGTCAAAAATGTTTTTCTTTATTTTTTAAGGAAAGAAATTAATATTTTGAGTAATCTTTTGATTTTTTTAGATTTCAATTCAATATTTCATTGAAGTGAAACTATAAGCTTCTAAAGGTTATATACGGGGTAACTTAAAAACGTTTCTATTTACTTAGGCACGGCAGAACGTTATAAATGGAAAACTTTTGCATTTTTTTGGTTTCTCTATCTCTATCATCAAATTCTAATTTCGCTCTGAAAACAAAAATGAAAAACAGCTATCAAAAAAATTTGTATTTCTATACAGGGTGATCTCAATTAATTTTTGAATTATTTATTATAGTTACTAAGAAAAATTAAATTTTTGTGATCATTTTGACTTGTGGCAAAAAGAGAACCCAAATATAAAAATTCATTAAATGTATTTATACAGGGTGTGTAATTTTTTTTTTTTTTAATTTGCGTATTAATTTATTGAGAAATTTTAATTTCACTGTAAAAGCAAAACTTATTTTAGTTCATGACAGTTTAAAAGAGAGCTCAAATATAAAAAATATGTTAAGTTTCTATACAGGATGAGCACTATTCACTTTTTCACAAAAAAGTAATATTTTGAATAATTTTTTTAGATTGCAATTCAAGAGTTCTTTGAAGGAGAAACTATAAGCTCCTAGAGGTAACTCAAAAAATGTTTCTATTTATTATTTGAGACTTTTAGACACGGCAGAACCTTATCAGCGATAGGTTACTTTTTTCTTTATTTTTTTTTCTATTTTCAATCAAGAATACATTAGTGTGAAACTATATAATTTCTAGAGGTTATCTACGGGGTAACTCAAAACATTTCCCACTCATTTATTAATACCCTTAATAAATTTATCGATGTAGGAAGTAAAAAATTGATTTCTTTGATGTTTTTCAGAGTTTCACTATATACAGAGGGGTTTTTTAAGTTTTGTAGTTCTACAATTTAGATACAAGGAAACTCAAAAACTTTTTAATTTATTTTTTAAGATTTTTGGACACGGCAAAACCTAATTAATAGTAAAACTTTTGAGTTTTCTTAGTTTGTTAGAATGGTCTCATAAAATTTATTTATATACAGGGTGTCTGAAATGTAAAGCTATCTGCATACTAAACGACATGTGGCTATTTCGTCATTAAGGTTAGTTTCTTAGGGCTTGAATGATAGCGTCCTATACCAAACAAAAGCATTAAAAAATTGAAACCTGTTCCTTTGTAAATAATACCAATTATACCAATAAAAAACAGTACAAATGCCAACAATATCGAATAGAAAAAATCATAGAAACCATAATAATAACAAAAAAAAAAAGAAAAGTCTGCTTGCATCTACGATAACAGAGCAGTGTAACCACTAATAATTTGACTTAGCAAACTTCGAAAAGGCAAAAGCCAAAATGTAAATGTTTGCAATTTGAAGACCTTCTTTCCCAATGGCTTGATACAACTGAAACTTTATTGCTGTGCTGGTTCGACTTCAATAATTACGGCCAAACTCTTTCATAGCAAAACCAATTATGATTAATGGAGGCGTGTCTTTTGATTTACAGGAACCAATCCAGATCTTAAACCCACATTAAAATGTCTATGATTGATTTTTTGATGTTCAATCATTCATTCATCGTTTGAATTTGCATCATATTCCTTTTATCTACTTGCCATCTTGCTATCCTTAAAGGAACAACAGTTGACGTTGTAAAAGAAAATTGAAGGAACCCACAGAAAAAGACCTGTATAATAATAATATCTACAAATATTAGCAAAATTAATACTTCTCTCGTGACTGCTGCCATCATTTTATATAACCAAAACAACAAACAAGAAAAAAACTTGCTATATATGGTTTTTGAACCCTTTGCATCATAAATTTGCATTTTAATAGCAACCTGTTTGCAGATGACCCATATTTTCCTATTGTTGGTGCTCTAGAGAGCTCTAATTTATTTTCTTTTGTCTTTTCATATTTTTTCGGTCTTGATTTAATACATCGCATTATACGTATTGTGATGCTATTAGGTGGACGATGGATTAGGAAAATTTGATGAAATTACCGTCCATATGCTCATTTGCATAATGTGCCTTAAGCACGATATGCTTCTGGATTGCTTTTATAATGACCACCTTTGTTTGAGACAGTAAAGACAAAATGAAAATAAAAGAATGTATTTAATAGTTTCTAGATGGCAACTAGCTGGTTAAAAAATATTGGGAATTTTATTACAAGAGAACAATTCAAAGGTAGGGGTCGATATCGTTAATGTTGCAAGTAATACGTGATTATGACTTAAAAAATATTTTTTCTACGACTGTCTTTAAATGCCTTTATTCATTCATAATTTGACAATGTAGTGCTGTATTTTAATATTGTACTTTTCTTGAACCTTGTTGCAATTTTATTCTTTTCCTTTCTTTTCTTATTTAAAAGCGAATTTTTTTCTTTTGAAATATTTTTATTTCACGTTATAGTACAACGTTCGGCATTATTAGCCTTCCTCAGGTACATCTCTTTTCTTACCTACATCGCATGTTTATATAGACTATTTAGGGGTACCTATACCACTTTTGTAGCCTGCCTACTCGTAGGAAATATATGTCATTTCATGTTTGTTGCACAATATACTATTCTGATCGCTTCCTTAATTCAATATAATTAACGAATACGACATATTATACATTCTAATTCTATTAATAATAATAATAATAATAATAATAATAATAATAATGGTCTTTATTGATTAAGCAAAGTTACAGAAGAAAATTAAATAAAACATCATTCACAAAAAAAAAAAAATAAATAAATAAATACAATACATTTTATGGCCATATTTACATTGGGATTTCTTAACCAACAGGGCGAAGTTTAGCGAGATGCTATTTTTTACTTAACCCAGTAGTACCTACCTATTCTAGAATTAATGGTAACATTTTAGTCTAGAAATTAGAACTTAAATAGTTTTATGTTTCAAATAAAATAAGTAATATGTTAGAGTCGTTTGTGAAACTTGCCAAACAAAAGAGAGACACAGAAATGAATAATAATAAAAAAAAAATACTAATCAATAAAAATGATACAATTTATGAAACATATTATCATATTTGTAAATTTTGCTGTTCGAGGAAGAGAGATTTCACAGCTTTCTTGAACTTTGACAGTGATGTGTTTTTAAACAGGTGATCATATTGGTTATATAATTTTATGGAGTTATATGTAAAAGAGCGCTGGAATTGTGCAGTACGGAATTTAGGTAGTGATAATTTATTTGGGAAGCGTATGTTGCGTTGGACCATCTGATGACTTTGTTTTGAATATTTTGTTGGATCAACTTACTTATGATCTTTCATCATTGTTTTTGCCTCTATATATTTGGGTATTAAAAAAACCCTAAACAATGGTATGTCATCATTAGAATCTTATTCCAGGAGCTTTGCAAAATCTATCTCTGGCCTGTTTGTTTAACGTAAGTACCAGGGTTGCCTTTTTTGAATGGAATCGACTTTTTCTCTAATTATTGTTCATGCATTTTTTAGTAATGTCTTTTTCTTGAACCTTGTTACAGTTTTTTATTATTTTTCGTTCTTGGGTTTTAAGGTTCTTCTAAGCAAAATTTTTTTTCTCTTGAAATATGTTTATTTCAATGTCACATACGTACTACGTTTCGGCTTATTCGCCTTCCTCAGGTACATCTCGTTTCTTACCAACATCCCATGATTCTGTGGAATATTCCGAAACGTAGTACGTATGTGACATTGAAATAAACATATTTCAAGAGAAAAAAAATTTTGCTTAGAAGAACCTTAAAACCCAAGAACGAAAAAGAATAAAAAATTGTTCATGCAGTTTCTTGTTTTGCTTTAGAAATGTAATTGGTTTGTGTCAGAACTTAGTGTGATGATTATGTTCCGCCACAGGCATGGGAGTATACGGGCCTAATTGCAGGCTCTCTGAATCTCTCGGGAAAAGTCCCACTATATTCCAAGCAGAGATCAACGCTATTAATCGTTGTGCTCAAGAATGCCTGCAGAGAGGCATCCCGGAACGGCAGATCAATATTATGTCAGACAGTCAAGCTGCGTTAAAAGCACTGAGGTCTTACACCTTCACGTCAAAGCTAGCATGGGAATGCAAACAGACCCTAAAGCAACTGGCAGCTCAGGGGAAAAAGATTACTCTGAAATGGATGCCAGGACATGAAGGCATAGAGGGGAACGAAGCGGCGGATCAACTTGCAAAAGAGGGCGCAAACGCTCCGTTCTGCGGCCCGGAACCCATCTTTGGCCTTTCAAAAAGCCATATGAAGGATGAACTTCGGAGATGGGAAAAGGAACAACTTAAGTCCTACTGGAGAAACACTCCAGGCCTAAGACAATCAAAAAGGTTTATCAAACCTTCAGAGGCCAACGCAGGGAAGCTTATCCAACTGGAGAGAAGCGACCTAAGGCGAATTACAGACTTTTTTACGGGACACCACCCAGTGAAATACCATCTCAAAAAGATGGGCCTAACCGAGGACGACACTTGTCGGTTTTGCGAAGACGCAACAGAGACAACAGAACACGTGCTCTGTGGATGTATGACACTTTTCTGCAAAAGGCTAAAACACCTTGGAGGGGTCACCCTAACACCCGACGACGCAAGGAATTTACCCCCAGAGAAATCATCAACTTTATGAAAAGTGTGGGACAGCTGGGCAATTCATAGATTAGAGTCATTCACAAAAGATCTTCTGCAGGTCGAAGTAAGGGGAGGCCAAACTCCGATAAAACAATCTACAATGTTCCGGTGAGATGATTTGGATGTTTGCCAACGAATTCATGGCTATATCAGCGCTGAATCACTCAAGGGAAGAGTGCTTAGTGTGTTATCTGGTAAATTGCTCTTTGCCATTTGCGAAAAATAACGAATCCTATTTTGAGACAAAAAACTTTTCGTGCTCAGTTCGCGCTTGCTAGTTCCAGATCGCAAAACGAGATTGTTGGGGGCTTCCAATTTTAGAGTTATTGGTTTAATTAAATATGGACATTTTATTAAAATTCAAGGTGCTTTATCAGCTAAATCGTTTGGTCGATAAAAAAACCTTATGGAGTTAATTTGTAGGTAATTTAGTTTGGTTCATTTTTGTATATTGAAATTTTTATCAAAACAGTATTTTTTCGCAATTTATACAGATTTTTCAAAACGCATCATTTTTCGGTGGTGGCAAAGTTAAAAATCGAGTTCAGCATCCCAAATAACAGGAAACAAATGAGAAAAAAAACTTCTATATATTTTTTCTGGATTGACCTCTTTTTATACCCAAGTTACTGTATTAAATAATATGAAATCTCAAAATCCCGTAGAAATTATTAAAAAAAAAATAAAAACAAATTACAAATAGAAATATAATAAAATTAGCCAATCTATCGACTTAATGCCCCTCATACCTTTCGGTGTAGTAATGTTAAAATGGTTAAAAAAGAGAAGAGGAGAGAAGAATAACCTACATTCAAACACGGGACGATGAGTGAAAGATTTGAGATTTTACAATCGCAAGAAAATATATATATACCTACACATAGCAAGAAAAAAGATACAGCGGCCAATTTATTATCGGAATTCTTAGAAAAGCTCGATCGAGTTTAAAACTGAATCGCAAACACGTTTCAAAGAGCCTCATCATTCTTCAACTAAAAAATTCCTTTTTTGGCACACTTCATTTCAGATATAAAAATATACCGGACCTATAGATGCGCTATACATTCGGTCGAGCCATTTAGAACTTGTTAGTTGAATATTTAAGTTTTGTGAAAAATTTTGTCTTCGGTATTATTTGTTAATACAAATTTAGTAATTGGTAATAATAAGGGAATAAATCCAAGAGATTCTCTGCCGCTTTTGGTTGTATAAGAGTAATTATGGTAAGGGTATAGGCGTCGACTGTTGATAATAATGATTGCGTTATTGCTCAACCAAAAAACCAAATGAAATATCAAAAAATAGTTCGTGTACAAACTGAAACTAAGATACAATGAGATCAAGCATCAAATATGTGTCTCTATAGATTGGTGACTCCATTAATCAATTAGTCCCAGGTCTATCCTTATAAACTTCAGTAACAGCTCAATCAATGTTGTTTTGCACACATTCGGTGTGTCAACTCGAAGGTCTTCATGTGACATATGCTCATCAAGATATGATGCCCCTATACCTTTTTCTCGGGAAAAAACCCTCATCCTAAAACACAAGTATTTGTAAAACTCACGCTGAAGACTCTCTAAAGAAATTTTGTGACAATTATAATAAGGAATATGTGCAACGAATAAAAGACATCTGTCAAAAGTAAGTGAAAATTGTTATGGAGCTGTTATTAGGGACGTTTCGAGATCAAGGTTCAAGAATAATAAATAAGAAAAATTAAAGTTACTGGTCATTACATAAATAGGTAATTATAAGGGGGAGTTGGTTCTAGCACGCACACATTTAAATAAATAATTCTGTCTACTAGATACAAGGAGCGCAAAAAAATATTTTAGGAAAATATTCTCCAAGTTTCAAAATTGACAAGTTAGGCTATATAGTATGAGTTTTAGTGCTCTGCAAACTGTCAGGAGAACTCCAATCTCTCGTAAAACTAATACCTAATACGAGCAGAGGAAAAAGAACGATAATATTCATTTCTATTTGTTCCTGAAGGCCGCAGAGCAAGAAGAGAAACCTAAATCTCTGAAAGATTTTTCGAATACATTCTATAAAAAATTTGGAGGTTATTATTATTTAGGAAAATAGATGAATTATGTAATGGCTCCTTCAGAACAGCAAGGGATGAAGCAAAAATCTCAAAGTGATATCTACCATTCAGTGCCCATTGCTTAGGTTATTTTAGGGAGAACGTCAGAGAGAGAATGGACTCCCAATTAGTCCATATTTAAGCTCTTGCGTTTATTTTCTAACGGAAGAGTACCTATTTGGCAGTGATGGATAACCTCGACAACGAATACTTTAATGTTAACAGGAAGCTTATACAGATCGGCTTAATTAAGCTATATATACAATTATGGAGGCGTTACAGATCGTTTTTTTTGTGCCCAACTATTTGTTCTCTTTCCAAATTTGTGCAACTATCAAAAATCCATACAAAATGTGTTAAAGTATACACGTTTTGATGCAACATCTCGTTTTGTTCAGATGTTTTGTACGGGACGCTTATAACTACCATGAGGAGTTTAGATGGTAGCGACGCGGACAACCCCATCTGAACCGGGATGTACTTCTGATACACGGCCTAAAATCCAATGCAAGGGTGGAGCCTGATCGTCTTTAATAAGAACGAGTGTTCCAACAGAAACAGAACGAGAGCTTTTGTGCCACTTGCTGCGGGTGTGTAAAGTGTGAAGATATTCTCGTGACCAACGTGACCAAAAATCTTGGTGCATTTTCTGTATGAGTTGCCACCTATCCATGCGGAAAATGGACAGAGAAGAAAGATTAGGTTCAGGTGGAGCTACAAGGGGTTCGGTAACAAGAAAATGGTCAGGAGTTAGTGAACGAAAATCGTTAGGATCGTTGCTGAAAGGAATGAGCGGTCTAGAATTGAGGACAGCCTCTATCTGTATAAAGACTGTATTTAGCTCTTCATAACTAAGAACTTGCTCGCCGATGACTCGGTACAAATGGGACTTTACCGACTTCACTCCTGCCTCCCAGAGTTGGTTTTGCGAGTCTTACAAGCAAAAATATACAGGGATATTTAAAAAATCTGCAGCTAGATTAAATTAGTAAAGAGCAAGTTTAAATAATCTCGTACGCTACTGACTTTTACTCAACAAACGGTATATTTCTACGAATAACAGTGATATTTAAATTTTGCCAGAAATAATCATACATGCCCTTGAAAAATATGCAGTTCCATATATTTTTTCTTAGTTATGCAACTAATGATCCATATTTAGTAAAGTCATTTTAAAAAGAAACGTTTATGCTAAAATATAGAGTAAATTCCACTTGAAAACATAATTTGCATAACCGCTAGAATTACTATTAAAATACAGGGTATTTGGAACACCTTCAAAATAAATGATTTTAGCGAAAATCTTATAATATTAAAATAAGATTTGGAGTAGTCCTGATTTTTTAAATAAAAATCAAAAGTCAACGGTTTTTATAATTTTTAAAATGTTCAATAATGTAGGCGGGCCTATTTTCCATATACAGGGTATACCAAATCAAGTGGTGTATAACAGGTTGAACATTACAAGTTTGTCAGATCATCTCGTATCAGAAACAAATTTGTTTTTTTAATGCCATGCCCTGGTTATTTTTTCTCGTACCTTTTGCAAAAAATACCTAAGCCTGAATAAAAGTATGTTTTTGTTTTAATAAAATAAGTAATTCGTCTGTTTTATTAGTAATTTATGTGTTTTTTCCTTAAACAACGTAATTGGAAATCTGAATTTACTGCTAGTTTGGGGCCAACATAGAGCACTTTTGATTTTTGGTTTTGGGAAGACTATCTAGAGCAGTCGCGCAAAGTGGGCACCGTTAAACCAGAATTCGACAATAATTTATTTATTTATTTATTGTCATTACCAAAAAAGGTTTACACAAGTCATATTAAATACTAAAATATTACATAACACAACATAAAAACATAGAAATGTATATAACTTAATCAAAACAGAAAGTCAGTGCTGAGGAATTCATCAATGAAGTAAAAAGCCCGGTCAATTAAGTAATTCTTTAATATATTTTTGAACATTGCAAGGCTCAGTGTTTTCAAACTATCTGGCAAATGATTATAGCATGTGGGACCCAACCTCATATATTCAGGAAGAATGTCATTTTTGTTTCTGGTATTGTGGTTGTGAACTTCATCATGCCTTATGTACAGATTGTAATTATTTTTCACATACATAATTGAATTGTAGATATAGAGACACGGGAGTGTAATTATTTTACATTCTTTAAATTTAGGTCTGACATCCTCTCTAAACTTTAAATCTGTCATTATTCGAACCACTCGTCTTTGGATTGCGAATACCCGACTAGCATGACAAGAGTGTCCCCAAATTGACAAAGCATATGAAGCCACACTGTGAAAAAGGCCATAATATGCTGATTTCAAAACAGTAAAAGAGACTTCACCCTTCAAGCTTTGCAACATGAACACAACCTTAGACAACTTGGCAATGGTAACCTCGACATGACCCGCCCAGGTTAGCTTTTGGTCCAAAGTGACACCCAAAAACTTTACCAAAACCATCAGAAACAGGAACATCCGTCTCACGTAATGTAAATATTTTAGTAGCTGTTTTATTGGCATTCATACAGAGTTTGTTAGCTGCAAACCAGTCAGCAGCCCTCGACTGTGAATTAATCATACTTGAGGCCAGAACATCACTCGACAGTTCAACATCGACAATAGTTGAATCGTCTGCAAACAATATCAGGTCAGAGCATGGCAGATGTAGCGGTAAATCATTAATGAAAGTCAAAAACAATAGAGGTCCGAGCACCGAGCCCAGTGGGACTCCACAAGAGCTCATTTCTAAGCTAATTTCACTTTGTGCATTGAAACTAATGGCTGCCATGTAGCACATCTTTTAAAAATTGAATTTTGTTTATTTTCTCAATTGTCCCCAGACCTAACCATGAATCAAATAAAAAGTCACCTCAATACCCCGGGATTTATTTTTTTAACATGCTGCCGTGCCGCTTGAGGGAATATCAATCGGAGAAAATATTTAAGGGCAAATTGAAAGATTTTTAATATCAGGGACATTCTACACGCTGCAGGAATTTACAGAGTCATGTGTTCGACTTTGATATGGATGGCGTGTTCTTGATATCATGAGTACTGATGCACGCCTGTCCTCATAGCTATGAAATTTTTTAAATTTGTTTATTTATTATTTATTTTTTTAATTTATTTTATGTTTTTTTTAGATGTATGTGTTGTTTTTGTCTGTATTTTTTATTTATTTGTATACAATGTGTCCACTGATAGAGTTTGGAAAAAGAAAAACTTTTTTATTTGTCGATTTAGAAGAAAAAGTCATTCTTTATAAAAACATCTGCTTGTGTCGAAACTACAATTTCAAATACCAAATTTACGATTACTATACAGGGTATATCAAAAATAACATTTTTAATGATTTTGATTTTTTTGTTTTTTTTTTTATTTTATGAAAATATTTTCAAAACCGTGATTTATTACACCAATTGTGCAAAAAACGCTAATAAACTTTTTTCTCAAAGTGGTTAATTTCATAGCTACTATTAAAATAATAAAATTTAAAAAAAAAAACAAGGAAATCAAAATCATTAAAAATGTTATTTTTGATATACCCTGTATAGTAATCGTAAATTTGGTATTTGAATTTGTAGTTTTGACACAAGCAGACGTTTTTATAAACAATGACTTTTTCTTCTAAATCTACAAATAAAAAAGTTTTTGCTCTTCCAAACTCTATCCGTGGACACCTTGGATAGAGGCCCCAAAAAATTGAAATCTGGTTCCCTAATAATGCGCGGGTCATTAAGGATAGTTTTTAGGTCTTGATTAGGACTTCGAGATCCTTTGACAATTTCGCAAGAACATTGCGCAATTTGTCCATCCAGGACATTCGTCGATACGTCCACATTTCGAAAGCTTCAAGTTTTTTCCATATTATGGCGCCTGTTAAAGTTGACAAATATATTTGGTCAATTTATTTATCCGTCAATGAAAATTAAAACTCTTGTTATAAGTTTCGACTTACCCTCGAGACGCCCGGTATAAGACCTAAAACCAAACTTAACACGATCTTTGAAAAGTCATATTCGTTATTTATTTATTTTTCCCATAACATCTAGTTGCAGTAGTAGTGAAAACAAGTGTCGCCAAACAGATGTCACGTGTGTTACAGTGCCAGCATTGGTTCGTAGCAGGAATCCCGGCCAGCCTCCGGTCTCGCGGCCATTAACCATTATCACTAAGCTGCGCGCCAATAGAATGCCAGCACGATATCAAAAATCGAATGGGTGGTCGACCAGATATCACCGTATTGGTTGCAGTAAGTACTTTCATACAGGGTTTATTATAAGAATAGTTCAACTATTGTTGCAGGAATTTTTGTTGCCAGTGCAGTGGGACGTCGTGTAGGTACTTGGAAGTTTTGATGCACACACTAATGAAAGAGCAAATTAATATTATTGATGAGGAGTTATTTTTTTTTTAAATTTGCAGGAACATATAATATTAATCTCTTTATTTATTTATTTAGCATATACAGGGTGAGTCAGGTTTATGTAGCGGGAAAGAAAAGCGTCATTTTTAAAAAATACCGTTCTGTTACAAATAAATTTCATTGCTCTCGAAAAACATACAAAAGACCAAAATGTTTCTAAATTAAACAGAGGTTCTACATTATTATTTAATAGAAACCAGAGACGGCGCACAAAAAAGGTCGAGAGGCTCATATTTAGTACCAACCCCAAAAATGTACCACTCTGTAGGTTTTGAGAAATTCTCAATAGCCACATATCTTGAGTTATTGACGTGTAACAGCTGTACTAAATTGTAATTATTCCTAAATCTGTTGGAGATAACTTAGAAAAACCGAAAAAATCCTTAAATTTTAAGAAACAATGTTTATAAAATTTAATTCTATACGCTGTTAAAGTCCTGCTACAAAAACCTGACCTGTATAATGGCGGGACAGTGCAGAGAGAGGCAATACTTCCAAGTGATGTGGCAATGGATTGCACTCAGTGGGACATTAAAAATCTGTGAGGAAGACAGCCATCATCAGCATCTTCGAACCTCTTTGCTGCCTTACCTGATTTCGTGAGCCGACCTTAAGCTGTGTATAAAGGATTCTCTTTGGAGCCTATTATATTTTATATTGATACTGATTTTGAGCCATGAATCTCCCTCCGTTAATTTCGATCTCAAATAAACTGGTGCCAAGCCCAACTTCATTGTATAAATAAGTGTCCTGACCTTCAACTGACACCGTAACATATTATACCTAACAGGAGTTCTTCGCTGTAGGCCAATGTTTGGGACCAATACATGAATTTGTAAAATTTTTTAATGATTTTTATTTACATCATGTAACACTGTTTCTAATATGCAATGGAACTTTTTACTGTCATTGAGAATTAGTTGTTGTCAAAAATATAATACAGTCCACTTGTCAAACATATACATTAAATAGTCATTTTTAAACAGAATAAGTGTTTTTAATAGCAACAAACATACAAAAAAGATGTGTTGGTCAATTTGAAACAATTTAAATTGCCCCAACATAACATTTTGGTCCTTCGAGCCGGATATCTTGCCAAACACAAGTTGTGTGCAATTGGTACTACTTAGTGACGCGGAGCAACATCAGACGACCGACGCCGTCTCTCAACAATTGGAGGGCGGAGGTTTATAGAAGAAGCGATAGTTAGGAGCAGGTCAAGCGTAAATTGAACGAATTCAACATAGAATTATTGTGCAATCGTAAGACCAGTCCTTTACATTATCCTTTAAATATTTTCCGTTAATCTGGGTATAAACAGTGGCAATGGGAACTCTAGTAAAAAAACGCGGGTTAGTTAAAAGTCAATTAACTCGATTTTCGAGATATTTAGCAGATTTTGACGAGCCTACAGGTGATGTAATACAATTACAACTTAGGGTAGATAGATTTCAAAATTTGTTAAAAGAATTTTCAGACATACAGGGTGAAATAAATTTCTTAGATGATAGCCATCAACAGGAAATTGAGACAGACGCTTTTGAAAATGGTTT
This sequence comes from Apoderus coryli, assembly GCA_911728435.2. NCBI lineage: Eukaryota > Metazoa > Arthropoda > Insecta > Coleoptera > Attelabidae > Apoderus > Apoderus coryli. The sequence goes on from OU452206.1 coordinate 17,871,243, forward strand.
TTACGATTGTTTGGCTAAAGCAACGCGAATTATTCAGAATAGGAGTGAGGTACCTGTTACCATTTCAGAGCATTCAGAACGTGCTATTAAGTTAACAAATGTTAAGTTGCCTACATTAAGTTTACCAACTTTCAACGGTGATTATGATCAGTGGATGTCATTTTATGACACATTTCAGTCAGTTATCCATTCAAATACAGAATTATCGGACATTCAGAAATTTCATTATTTGAAATCATCATTGAAAGATTATGCGTTAGCTATTGTCGATTCTATACAGGTGTCGGCTGCAAATTATGCAGTGGCGTGGCAGTTACTCAAAAATCGATTTGAAAATAAAAAAGTAATGATAAATAATCATTTAAAGTCTATTTTTGAATATCCAGCGTTAACAAAGGAATCATACACAGGGTTAAGAAGTTTGGTTGATAATATGTTGAAACATACTAGATGTTTAAAATTTTTGGATTTGCCAGTTGACTCATGGGACACGGTTTTAATTTATTTAATTAGTGGTAAATTAGATAACGCAACAAAACGTGAGTGGGAATCATGTTCAGCCAACAAATATCCAAAGGATTTGCCTACTATTGCTAATTTTCAAGAATTTCTAATATTTCGGTGCCAAATATTAGAAAGTTTGCATTCGGATAAACAGCCCCAGTGTTCAAAATCTGTTCCATATTCAAATAAAACTAAACATGCAGTTGCTTATGTTTCAAATAGCAGTAATTCATGCCCAATTTGCAATCAACCACATCAGTTATTCAGTTGCCAGACCTTTCGTGAAATGTCAATTTCTCAAAGACTTTCAGAAGTAAAAAAGAACAAGCTGTGCATAAATTGTCTAAAGCCTAATCATTTTGCCAACAATTGCCAGTCACGTGGGTGTAAAGTGTGTTCGAAAAAACATAATTCCCTGTTGCATTTCATTTCAAAAGGTCAAAGCAATTCAGATGGTTCTTCTGTGACAAAGGGAGATCATGAAACTCCAACTAAATTTACAAAGACAGAGGTTGAAAGTTTTGATAAAGTAGTATCACATGTAGTGATAAAGGAAGTTTCACAGACTTTGTTATCAACCGCTCAAGTCTATATAAGAGATTATCAAGGGCAATGGCAAGAATGTCCAGTACTTTTGGATTCAGGCTCTCAGGCAAATTTTATTAGTAGAGAGTTAGTACACAGGTTAAAATCACACATCTTCAGTACAAGCATGTCGATTGGTGGTATTAACCAAACCACAAGTAATGTGGTCGAGTATGTTGTCACGACAATAAAATCAAAAATTTGTGAGTATCAAGTTGAATTAAAATATTTTGTACTTTCAAAAATTACTGAAAATCTTCCAGTAATGTCAATTCACCCAAACAGTTTCAACATCCCAAAGAATGTTGTCCTTGCAGATCACTCATTCAGAACACCAAGTAAAATTGATGCATTACTTGGTGCAGAAATATTCTGGGATCTAATTTGTGTAGGTCAGATTGCTCTTTATTGCATTTTATTAATAATAATTTATTTCAAATGAATAAATAAATAAACTAAAACTAAACATTCAAGTATTTGAACAAAATAAATATAATTATTAAAATTGAATAAGTATGTCTTTATATTAATTGTTTTAATTATTTCTACCAATCAAATATTTAGGTTGTTGAAACAAATTGCATTCTGATCTACCAAATAAATTATGACTTTGTTTTAAAGAATTCAGTTGTATAAGTCAACTGAATTTTTGTTTGGTTCAAGGGTTTTTTTTTTCAGTGTATCTCTCAATTCATTTCCGTTTGCAACAATATTATAACGTTGGAGAACAAAGAATATAATTTTTAAAATGAGAAATAAACAAAAATACAAAACAAAAGGAACAGAAAAGTAAAACTATCGAACGTGAGCCAAGTTAAGGTAGGAACGTGAAACGAACAAACGTGCTTATGGTATTGCGGACGTGTTTTTGTGATTTCAAACAAAACCCGCACTTCTTCAAGATGTATATCGCGCTCTATGAAGAGTATAATACCAGTAGTAGTAGTACTAGTAGTGATTCGATTCAACTGTATGTAGAAGATATCTGGGAAAATGTACAACGACAGGAAGTAGATACCTGCCTCAACTGTCATAAATGTATACCATAAATTAAAATAACTATATTAAAATTTCGACGAACTTATAGGTACTTCTTTGATTTATGGTATTTTATAATTTATAGTTTCTTTGTTCGACCAATTACTGCTGTTCATTCGTACTTGTCACAATTTTGAATGAAAAAAAAAAGGACGAAAAGTTGGCAACTTCTTATATCAATTTTAGAAAAGATATGTACCTGAGGAAGGCTAATGAGCCGAAACGTTATTGTACGTTGACGTAAAATAAAGAAATATTTTAAAAGAAAAAAAATCGCTTTTAAAATAGAAGCTTATATCCCAAGAATGAAAAACAATTTGTAAAAGAAAAATTGCAACAAGGTTTAAGAAAAAAATAAAGAAAAAATTATATTTAACTTTTTCATTATAATTCTCAATTTCTAATTTATACGCCGAGGTAACAGGCACTCTGGATATTTTGTTTACCAAAAAATTTGAATTTTATATTCGGTGAAGTATGTTCCTGACTTTTTGAATGCTTTTCAATGCCTCTTACTAGATTTTTGATTGACCAAATCTAAATTTCAATTATTAATTTAATTGCCCAAACATAATCTCTCTCTCTCTCTATTATGCGTAGTAGAACTTAAGAGTGGAGTAATTTGCTGAGGACGCTTAGCCTCCCTTGATGAACCGCCACTGGTATTTAGTCTACTGAACGAATACTTTGTAAAACTAAATGCATAAATAAACACCATAAAAATTTTATTGGTTTATCTAACTTAGCATCAAAATGAAGGGCAACAACTTACAAATTCAGAAGGCCTTCGATCTGACCACGGAGTAATTTGGAAAGAAAATACAGATCAGCGAAATAGGACGCCAAATTTAGTCACTAGTGACTAACCTTTTGCTATATATAAGCTTAAAGGCAGGTCGATATTTTTATAAATGGGCAGGACTATAGTACTCTGATGGGCACATAATAAGAGCGAGACGAATTCGTCAGTATTTGTCGACCCATGCCTATAAGTCAGATTCTACCGAATTCGATTGCGCTCTGATGATTTATAATAAAATTATAACAAAGTTGATATAACTCGAACTTTAATTGATTAATTAAGAAATAAAAGTAATTTAAAGTAAAAAATAGTAATAACGTAATTCATTGTTAAGCCGCTTCAAAATTGACACAAATGCTAAATCTAGTCAGCATATAACTTGGCTAATATGAATAAAGCACATGCTAATCTAAATCTCGTAAACCCTTACCGTCATTCTGTTCAAAGATTCTTGAAATATAAATTTATATCGTGGTTGGTTTCTTTTTCATTTTGACTGTCTTTTTATTGCATAAGTGAAATTTATTTATTTATCTTTTGTTTTTAATTTTAAGTGTGTATTTATTATGATAAGGATTGATTTGTCTCTGTCTTTTATATAGAGTATAGACCCTTGAAACATGTATCACGATAAATATGTAACTATTTTAGCAAAAACGCAAGGTATTGCTTAAACTTTTGAGACCTGATTTATTTTTCTTGAAAAAAAAATCAAAATGAACACTTTTCTTCTGTTTATTTATATTATATTAAGCTTACTGGCAAACCAAAAAAATAAGGATTATCCTGCAGGATAATTCTTAATAAAAAACATGATAAAACAAATATGACAACGATCAACGATCTTTCTAACCCAACGGAATTGAAATAATTGCCGAAAAAAAGTTTATGGTGCTTCCCTACTAAAATTCTACTAAGGTCCTTTACGACCCGTAGCCCTAAATTTTTTTCAGTAGACGGCCAATCTTCCTGGTATATATTTGAAAATCACACATGACATCAGTTGAGTCGCCTCTTGATCAGTTTGTTTCGAATATATTGATGAATAGAACTTCATCCTTTGAATCTTATCATTGATTCGTCTACGGATTGATATTCATGTGGATTTAGGGCGGAAAGAAATGTTTCGTGAACTTTAGACAAAAGGGATCGAATTATATTGTCGTTGAGATGGATGTAGCTTAGTAAACACCCCGTGAGATAGCAGCACTAATAAAATTATCCCGGAGCTCGTCTCTGGCTGACTAAAACTAACTAACTAAAAAGATTTTTATTTCTTCCGTCGTTGGGGTAAGTTAGCTCCACCACCATGTTTTGAAGATAGTATATGTTTGTTTGGTATACTAAATCTCGGATTAGATCTTCGAAAAAAAAAAAACGTCAGTCGGAGTCTCAAGAAGGTTAGCACCCGTTACTTCCAAGAAAGTATTTGTTTTTGTGACATAAGTTTCATTGCTGGTCCAAACAACAGACTGATTGGTTACTAAGTTTGCTAGTGGAACATCGTCCTCGCTTCCCCAATCCATGTCGGAGAAGAAGAGGAAACAATGGGATCCTGATAATATGCCAAAAGCTATAGAACCAATTAGAAGCAAAAGTTTAGGGTATTTAGCTGCCGCAAAGCGGTTTAAAGTTCCTTGTTCAACACTTTCGTTTATGCAATCGTGATGGCTCAACGAAAACTGTTTGCCACACTGGCCAAGCACCGGAAATGGAGGAAGAACTTGTTCGATATTTGTCGACCATGGATCAGAAGTATTTTGGCTTGACCCGACGGGATATTATAAGGTCTATGGCATTTCAACTGGTTAGACAAAATACTCTAAGGCATCCATTTTCATTTTTGCGACAGTCTGCTGGAAAAGGACTGGGTTTGCGGTTTTATGAAGAGGACATGTTAAGTTTCAGAAAACCAACTGGAACTTCAATAGACAGAGCTGTTGGCTTCAATAAGGAAAACGTAAAAGAGTTTTTTGATCTTCTCGAAAAGGTAATGTCCAATAAGAACTTTCCACCTGATCTGATATTCAATGTGTCTCATTCAATCGAAGTGCGCAGATGTAATATCCATAAAACATGAACATCCGCTGAACGGGGTTCTCTGCTGACTGTAGTTCTATGTATGAATGCTGCAGGCAGATTTTTGCCGCCCATGATTATTTTTCCACGTAAGAACTCCTGTGAGTCGGTTGGATACAAACCGACGTATTTACAAAGTGGTTTGATCATTTCATAGAGAAGACAAGACCTACACAAGCTTCTCCAGTCTTTCAAATGGTTTTTTATTGCAAATTACGAGCCATCGGATATACATTCCTGTATAATATGCGTGCATAAACGGAGCTTTATTGATCTCATCCAGTAAAGCTCTAATTTATATTCTTGTAACTTAAAAACATTTTCAATTAATAAAGTTATATTATCAAGTGAATAATCCTCGAGTTATGGTACATTTGGCAGTGTTGCAGCTTCGATTGCGCCAGAGGGCGTAGGTATCGCATGTCTTCTCAGAAATTAGTTGAATGGAATTAATAGGCGCGCTCCGTTTGATAACAACACCTTGTGAATGCTGTACACACTTATAATGAAAGAGGTTCCTTAATACCTTTAAGAGAAACGTGCGCTTGTAATAAACTATTAATAATAATAATATGAAGTAATAATATCACGAATAATAATGCAGAAATATTCAGATCAGTATTTAAAAAAAAATTATGTTAAATCTTTTGTGGAGTTTTATTTGACAATTTCAGCTTAGTTGAATTGACTTTAACAGGATCATTTTTATATTCTTTTTCTTTGTGTTCAATCTTTCATTTCTTTTATATTCATTAGTTTATTCGTATCTATAAAGGTATAAAATTAAAATTATGATTTTTCCTGCTAGTTTTATTTTATTTTTTGTTTTGTAGGATTATTAATTAGTTTATTGTTATTTATTTTGTTTATTGTCTTGTAATTGGGTGTGTAACCTGTTAGACAATAAAGAATATTATTATACTATTATCTACCATACAATTAAGAGGGCGCAAACGCTCTGTTCTGCGGCCCGGAACCCATCTTTGGCCTTCCAAAAAGCCATATGAAGGAAGAACTTCGGAGATGAAAAAAGGAACAACTTAAGTTCTACTGGAGAAACACTCCAGGCCTAAGATAAACAAAAAGGTTTATCAAACCTTCAGAGGCCAACGCAGGGAAGCTTATCCAACTGGAGAGAAGCGACCTAAGGCGACTTACAGGCCTTTTTACGGGACACCACCCAGTGAAGTACCATCTCAAAAAGATGGGCCTAACCGAGGACGACACTTGTCGGTTTTGCGAATACGCAACAGAGACAACAGAACACGTGCTCTGTGAACGCATGGCACTTTTCTACAAAAGGCTAAAATGCCTTGGAGGGGTGACCCTAACAACCGACGAGGCAAGGAATTTAGCCCCCAGAGAAATCATCAACTTTATGAAACGTGTGCGATAGACTAGAGTCATTCACAAAAGATCTTCTACAAGTCGAAGTGAGGGGAGGCCAAACCGCGTAAACGACTCCGAAAAAACAATCTACAATACAATTTGGTTATTTTTTTGTATTGGCCTCTGCATCTTAGGCAATGTAGCCATCATCCAGTGAATTTTATTATTTTACTCGGGTGACCAGCTACATGCAGCGGGTCCGGGCTTCGAACCAACTACATACCGGGACAGTCTAGTCAAGTCTAGCGCGCTTAGCCACTATTCCAATCAATGTGGACTGTCATTTGACAAATTCAGCTTAGTTGAACTGATGTTAACATGATCACCTCTTTTGTCTCATACACAATTTGGTGATAAAACTTTAGAAAAAAGGACAGTGAATTTTGAGAGTTTGACGTTTCTTTTATAGAAATGCAAATGAAGTAAACGGTAGGGCATCAGCTAAGTTAATCTGGGTTTGTAGAAGGCTAACATCTTTTTATGACATATCTTTCATTGTTTTGGCTAGCTGTTTGGTTGAGTCGATGAACTTTTGAGTGGGATCAATCTTTGACTCTACAAATGTTATTCAAAGTAATCTTTCGATTTGAATAAATTTTCTGAAATTATTACAAAATATTCACATTTTGTCTCTGTTTACTTCAATGCATTTTTCGAATCTATTCCTTAAGTCGTTGATATAGTCTTTATTAAAAATTCTAACTAAGCTAATTCCTTCTAATTCTACCAACTCTCTTATTTGCTCTCTGTTTTGAATGTCCAATAAGTACACTTTATCTATAAAATAGGCCCATAAAAATATATCCAAAGGCAAACAAATCTGTAGTGATTGGTTATCAAGCCCCACTGCAGAATTTCTCCTATCTGGAAGAAAGTAGAAGGATGTAAAATAATAATAATAATATTAATAATAATAAATGGTCTTTATTTTTAACTCTGCGAATTTTAGCAAGCTGTTTTTAACTGAGCATGCATACAACAAATCAAATAAAATATCAAATTACATTGTGCATAATAAATCATAAAAAACTCTAAATATTTGTCACATACCAAAAATTTACCTCATCCACGCAGGAGAAAAAGAAACAGAAAATCAAGAAAATGAGGAAAAATCAAAATCAAAACGAAATAAAATCAACAAAATGAAATTCACAACGTACCATCGCTACGCACTTTTATCCAACAGATATTTCTTGAGTTTATTTCTAAAGCTCGCTATCCCCAAAGAACTCAGAGACGTTGGCAACCGATTGTACAACCGAGCTCCAATATATGAAAAAGATCTCTGAAAAAGGGCTGTACTATGTACTTAGATGTATTATTACATCAAAAATTGAACATGCAAATTTACCTATAATGACATGCCTTTATTTGTATGTAAAAAATGTCCATAATGGGAATCTTAGATTCAATTTCATTCACAAATAATAACTAATTATTACACAAAGGAATGTGTAAATTTACCTATCAATACATGCTTTTATTTTGCATATATTTATAACAATGTAATTTTTACATGCTAACCGAGGGCATAATATTATATTACCTATGATTTTTAAGGTAATTTTACAAAAATTTTATTTGTACTGTATTTTGGAAGCCTCTTTGTCGAAAAGTTTGTGAACTGTGTTGCCTGCTGACACTAGATGTCGCCAAAAACATCTTGTTATATACTATTTTGCTATTTGATATTTTATACCAATCATTCATGATACTTTTCTCAAAATTTCGTAAAATGTTATTGTTAATTTTTGCGAAATCATCAAGTCTATTATATAAAAGAAAATCCCAAACCTCCAAAGCAGTAAAGATAGATAAACAATCGATATCCTAAAAGCTAGACGGGATTTTGATGATGACTATTAGTTTCTTTTCAACGATTATCCTTCAGATCATACATATTTTCAGATTTAGTGGTATAATACATAGTCAACACGCAGTGCAGTACGTACAATTTTTTCTATGGTTCCACTCCAATGAAAACGAAACAAAATTTTAGGAATTCCTAATTTTTTACTTGTAAAATTCGTCCTTTGCTATATTAATTCCACTTTAAATAGCATTTAAAAAAATATCATTTTGACCAATAATCCCTTCTAATTCATCGAAGGGTCCATAAAAATGGATTCTTCTTTAACGTTATCTATGTTATCGTACCTATGCCAAACAAACTGGAATTTGGCATTAGAAAACTCTGGAGTCTGTGCCCACAAAGGATTACTAATATGCGAATATCTTATGTAAACCAAACCTAGACATGTTTCAAGGGCTTAAGCTCTCATCTTCTCATAGAAAGAACACGCATCTTTACAACCTAACCGACTTATAACGATTGACTTCATGAGTGTATGCATCTAAATATCCAAACAACACATCCTGATGAAAGAAATGCTGCTGCAGACACTAAAAGAAATAATATTCTATCGTACTTGGAAGCGTAGCTTATACGAAAAGAAACCAGAACTAAAATTATTTTCTCTCTCTCAGTTGTAGACAATCCTGAAATTAGTGGAAGATAATTAGAAAGGATTTAGAATTAAGAAAATAAGTGCCATTCCACCATGTTCAACTGCATCAAGAATTTACTTATCGAAAAGGTTTTTGAAACTCGAATTACATTTTATCGATGGGCACAACAAGCGGCTGCAAACGAGATAGAAATCGTTTTGTTAATAGGCATAATTTTCATTTTTATGACTCTAAAAATCCCCATGAAGAGCATATTGATAGTTATCAACGCAAATAGATTCTCATTTTTTTGAAAACTCTGCAATCGGAGAAGTTCTTGTTGGTCGATTTTCCACGCTTAACCCAATATCTTCCCGACTATGTAAGACGCGGATGTGGCTGCAGATGGATGGTTCACTAGCTCACTTCAGCGTAAAGGCCACATTTGGTGTTGGTTTGTTTTATTAAATTTTGTACTTCGGGGTCCCACTGCTTTTGTGTGGGGAATTGTCAATTCTGAAGTGTATCGCTTTGATGTCATACGAGGGTTGCCTTTTATATTTCGGGATTGGGCAACCCTGATGTTGCAATCTGGCAACTGATAGCTCTATCGTAAAGTTGGACATTTTTGAGGTTATACGTATAGAAATCGATTTGGCATACGCACGTTATATTTCTCATATTCAGGAAGAAATGACATCAGATCCAAAGCAATTCTGGAATTTTGTGCAGAGTAAAAAACGCAAATCACGAATACCTGGTTCTATGTCAGATAGCACCAATACAACAATCTCTAACCCGTTGGAAGTTGTTAATGCATTTGCGTCTTATTTTCAAAATGTATACGTACCATCCTCTTTTGTATTTCAGTGTAGCGACGATAACTCCAATCATAACGTAATTTCTGCAGGTTCTGTTGACTCAAATGACGTGTTAAAGGCATTAAAAGAATTAAAACCAAAACTGACGTCAGGTTTGGACAATGTGCCAGCATTTTTACTAAAGGATTGTGCTCATGTATTTACTGAGCCTTTAGTTATTTTATACAACAAATCCTTGGAATCCTGCACTTTTCCCCGGGTATGGAAATCCGCACGGATATGCCCGGTACATAAGTCGGGTGACACCAGTAAAGTAGTCAATTACAGGCCTATATCAATATTGTCCAACTTTTCGAAGGTTTTTGAGAAAATAATCCATGAGAAAATATTTGAACAAATTAAAAACTGTATAGTCACACAACAGCATGGATTTTTTAGAAAACGGTCAACGATATCGAATCTTGCAGAATTTTTCCAAACTGTTTACCCCATTGTAGGACAAGGACTACAAGTTGACACAATCTATACAGATTTCACGAAGGCCTCTGACAAGCTGGATCACACGATTGTTCTGCAAAAGATGAACAACATTGGCTTTCATACAGATTTGTTGCGCTTTTTCAGATCCTACCCATGTGAGCATAGGCTCCTTGTAGAGTATAATGGATTCAGGTCTGTGGAATTTTCGGCAACCAGTGGCGCGCCGAAGGGGAGTAACTTGGATCCTTTAATTTTCTCCGTATTTGTTAATGATATGGGATACGATCGCGGTGCTTCGAAACACGTCTATGACATCGTGACAGGTGATGTATCGTGGATTTACGCGTATGAGCCCGAAAGTAAACAGCAGTCGACTGTATTGTTGTTTCAAGATGACCCAAATCCAACAAAAGTTGTTCGCGCACGAGCACTTCCAAGCAAATGGTCGCCTGTTTTTTCGGAAAAACTGGACATGTGGCAACCGTACTACTAGAACAACGCAGAACAGTCAATTCTGAGTGGTACACAACCATTTGTTTGCCAGTTGTCTTCCAAGAAATCAGGAAAATCGACCGCCGAAGACGGATCACTGTTCACCACGACAATGCGAGCTCTCACACATCGGCTCGACAACTGCATTTTTGAGCACCCAAAACATCGATTTGATGAGTCATCCGCCGTATAGTCCTGACTTGGCACCGAATGACTTCTTTTAAGATGAGAGGTCAACGTTTTTCGACACCTGAAGAAGCGTTTGCTGCATTCAGAATGCATGATTTGGAAATACCTCAATCAGAGTGGCAAAAGTGCTTCGACAATTGGTTCAAACGCATGCGAAAGTGTATAGATCTTCATGGGGAATATTTTGAAAAACAATAAAGTGATTTTCGATGATTAATTGTTGGTTTTTGTTCTCTAATCCCGAAATATAAAAGGCAACCCTCGTACCCAGAGAAAACATGAAGAAACATGTATAGAGCAGTTGTTCAAGCGCCTGCAATCAAAGATGGGAGAGTTAAATGTATTTTTCATAAACTAAAATTTATCAAACACAACTGTAGACGATTTACGAAGACGGAGTATTGATGAATGTCGGAAGATTACACCAGAAAGACTTCAGAACTTCCGAAACCTCCATTAATCTACAGTATTTAGATGGAACTTCTCCTGGTAGAGAATCAGGCCTACAAGCTCGACGGATCTATGGAATCAGAATCACATTTTGAACACTTGATAAAGTAAAAAGTAGTAAAATTTTCATTTATTCGTTTTTTTTGCCCGAATTCCTTGAACAAAACCCAGGTGTCTTAAGAATTTTTGTTTTGTTTTAATTTGGCCACTGTGTATAAAATTAAATATATTTCCTAAAAATATATAAACACCCGTCCATTCAATTTTTCAATGGGTCAGAACGCTATTCCATTAATCTCAGCGGTGATCGATTAGTAAATGACACCTAAGTTGGGGCAACATTATCTTTTTTTTTCTTCTTTCCTCTGTATTATCATTATGTATGTATAAATGTTCGTTTTCTGAAGGGCCCACGCGCTTAAAAGAATGACTTTGCAAAAGATGATGTTTTTGTTGTCGTAAGAGGACCAAAGTCGATGCTGAAGAAGAAGAGGGCCCTCCACCTCGCCTGCTATATATCGACACTGGGGCAGGGCAGCAGACTACAATGAGGGGCGCACCCGCCACCTTCGAGCGTGTCATTACCCGGGGCTCGGGCGATCTGCCCACACCAGCTCAGGCTATTGTCTACCCGTAAGTGTTTGTTTTATTGTTGCATGTAATGGGTTGCCTTCTTTTCATTTAACGTTGTAACAGGGTGACGGTTTTTTGGGCATTATATCATACAGAGTGTCCGAAAAAAAAATCCTTTACCAAATTCAAGTTCGATTTATCACAGAGAAACCGATCTGCAAGTTTGACTAATTAATATACAAAATGTGTTGTGCTCATTATTTTTATATTCGTTTCGCATAACATGTCGTTGCATTCGAACCGTTTTTAATTTCTTATTTTGTTGTTGTGCTGATGCTTTTGCTACCAGATTCTTCTTCTATCCATTATCACATTGTGATATAAAACAAAGCACGTATCGCACTCACATAACAAAGATTTTTTCTGTATAGTCAGCTCTAAAGGCACTCATCTCAGCTGTGTGTGTATATTATAAACTCGATTGCGCTCTAAATGGCTATGATGGGTCGATCTAGTTTTGTAATCAAATACAGGGTGTAACAAAAAGGAATATATAAAAACAGTAACATAAGTTATATGCATGGAAAAACTAGTTGTATACAATGATGTGTCCACGGATAGAGTTTGGAAGAGGAAAAACTTTTTTATTTGTAGATTTAGAAGAAAAAGTCATTCTTTATAGTGTTACGTTTAAAATTTGTATATATTTCTATTTTCAGAAAAAAAGGGAAATTATTTGTTGCCATGGAAACAGTCACTGTTCCAAGTATTAATATGTTTGGATTAAATATGTTTAATTGATTTTTGTAGGTACATAATTTCTGACTATCCCTGTATGTGCTCTCGTAACCATCGGGTTTATACTTACCTGCTTTTTTCTACAATTTCCTTTAATTTTTTTTTCGTCACCACACAACAGCAGTCATAAATTGATGATTGCCAAAAATTGGAGTCTAAATCGTTCAAACCAATTTTTATTTATTACTTGATTGTAATGGACAAACGGAATAATATCCGAACTCAGGAAGGAGAAAGAAGAAGAAGAAGCCCTAAAAATATAAAATCAAGTCCTAAGTACGGGTACGAGGTTTAATAAAAAGGAAGCACAAAAAAAAATTAAAGGAAAGTGTAGTTCCCTCACCTTGATGTTGTGTGGCTTTATTGTAATCCAGTGATACTTTTCACATGGCCAAACAGAAATCGAGACGCATCGAAACATGTCATAGTTGGAACTATCATATCATACATGTTTCGAGACGCATAGTTGCATCAGCAGTGATTACAATTCACAAAAATCTTCCGTCCAAGATATAAATGGAATTTAAACCTTGTGAAAACCATTTTATTATTAAAATATTTTAATTCAAATAACGGTGGACTTGTTTCAAATAACCAGGAATTAACTGTAATCTGTTATTTAAATTAAATAAATATGTATTTCTGCCAAAGCAGCCCAGGCCAAATAAATATTTAAAAAAATCAAATAACTCTGATTATTCCGGACAAACACTGTTTATTTGAGTCAAATAAATTTTGTTTGAGTTAAACAAATAAAAGCCCAATAAGTAATTATTTATTTGCGTTTATTTTTAGAATTTTTTTCAGTGCAGTTTGAACTTGCGTATATACAAGGCATGTTTTTTAAGTAAGTACCGTTTTGGAATTAAAAAAAGACGTGCAAAGATATCGCAATAATTTTATTTTTACATGAAAGCCTGTACCTTAATCTACTTTTCAACATAATTTCCGTGAATATTGAGGCACTTGTCATAACGTGGCACCAGTTTTTGAATACCCTCCTCATAAAATTCTGCCGCCTGACTTGTTAACCACTGTATCAATTGTGTTCACGTTGGGTTCCAAAAATGTTGACGGATTTGCACAAAACCCAACGTTTAGGCAGTGCATTGACTTTCCTTGAGCGGTACCACAATGAAGGTGAAGATTTTTTAGACCAAATTGTTTCTGGTGACGAAACATGGGTGGCCTACGTCACACCAGAATCGAAACAACAATCCATGGAATGGCGACATTCATCATCACCCGAAAGAGTGAAGTTTAAGCAAACAATTTCTGCCCGGAAAATCATGTGCACAGTTTTTTGGGACAGAAAAGGAGTATTGCTAGTGGAGTTTCTGCCTCGTAATGAGACAATCAATGCAGCGTCTTATTGTGAGACAAGTCAGGCGACAGAATTTTATGAGGAGGGTATTCAAAAACTGGTGCCACGTTATGACAAGTGCCTCAATATTCACGGAAATTATGTTGAAAAGTAGATTAAGGTACAGGCTTTCATGTAAAAATAAAATTATTGCGATATCTTTGATTAAAATTTTGTCTCTTAAGCTGAGTACACACTTTAGAGTACATCCATCAATCAGACGCGACTTTGAGCGTTCATGGGTCGAGCCAAATCATTCCGGTTTTTGGCCCACTCAAAGAAAACATTTAGCATTTTTTTGATAACTACACGATTAAAATAGAAGTAGTGTCTTCTCAAGGTATGTGCTCTCTGATGTGTGCTTTTTTCTCGTGAAACAGTTTTCGAGATAAGTGGGTTCTTTCAATTTGAATTATGTATATTGAGTAAAAAATTTTTGTTCTTATAGTACCTTGGTTTAGTTGTTCGATTGTTATGACTTTAAATATTCGTGTTTTATTAAGTTCTTTTATGTAAGTTTGGACTTATCCAATTAAAATGGGACGAATGGTGCTTCTTGTAATTTTTCTCCGACCGAGGCTAATGGAACTTAAACACCATTTTCATCATCAGTTTGTTGTGCATAAGACTATTGAACTTTTTCTAACGATAAGCCTGAGGTTTCTCGAAAAATAAAAACAGGAACACCATCTATATTAAAAGAGCAGTAGCAGCTAATGAATCGCGAATAACGCGTTTCATAGGAAATAGGCTTCGTAATTTAGAATAAATGTCATTGAAGACATCGTAAAGTATATTATAATAGCTTAAGTAATTTAATATAAATATTTAAAACTGGATAATAAATAATGCGATGTACCTACGTAAATTTTAAGAGCTTCTTCCTTAAGTGTAACAGGTGCAATTTACGCAATTGACTGTACCGAAAAAAATGTATAAGTCAAAACTTTGCGCTGGAAATAAAAGACAAAAATACACGTATCGCCTGCGGTAGTTAAAAATAAAAATCCTTTTCGTGCAGGACTGGAATCAGGCGTATTTTTGTGACATCATTCATCATGTTATATCAACTGGTAATATTGTCATGATTATAATAAAAATAACTTGTGAAATGATTGTTCAAAAAAACGTACCTATCAGAAGAGTATTTTTAATTCGTCGATATTATCCATATCAACTCCAAGTGGATCCGTAATTTATTTGAGAAATAAAACACGTAAAAAGTCAAATCCACATATAATTAAAAACAAAAGCAGGAATTAGTTTCGGCTATATAGCCATCATCAGCCTAAAAAATATAAAACAAAACACCTAAACGTTAGCTCAAAGGCAGAAGAGAAACGGCAAAGCAAAAGAGAATACAAAGGATTGTTATATTTGCTGACTTATGTGAGTTTTTGCCATTTTTCCTTTGAATTCTCTTTTGCTTTTTCTCTTCTGTCTATGAGCTAACGTTTTATATTTTTAGGCTGATGATGGCTATTCAGGGTGATTCATTATGGTTGCAACAAATGAAAACTGGAGATTCCTGAAAACAATTCAAGCATTTTTTGCCATTGAACTCATGTCTGCAAATGCTGCGTTATCGAGATACAGGGTGTACAAATTTAGTGGTCAAATTAACTTTTTTGTTAATTTCTCAAAAACTAGCTTTCCGATTTTAACAAAATTTTACATGCATTTGAGGACAGATATACTAAAATATTCTGAATTATTTTGGCTTTCATTAACTGTTCATTGGCGTAGATATAGGGGGCATTTGGATAAATTTTACACATAAATTAGTTAAACAAAGCTTTGACAAGCTTCATTATTTTAAATTATTACTTTTTTAAAATGAGCAACTTATAAGCTAGAAAAAAGTTAATGGTAGATTTAAATCAAAATAACGTTTACCAGAAATCAAAATGAAAAATCAAACAAAGCAAAGTTGCCGTGGAAAACGATTTAATAATAAAAAATAATTACTTAACAACAAATTTTAAGGCCTATCAGTACAATTAAAAATTTAACAATAAAAAAACTAAATTCGATATTAAAATAAGAAAATTAATAACAACTGTTCAAACTGCCCTCCATTGACAGTAATGCACATTTTACATCTTTCAACTAATGAATTTGTAGCTCTAATAAGGATATTATGATTATTTCTTATTTTTCTAGCAGCTTCATGAACTATCTCCAGTAGTTGGTTTTCATTTATAATTGGTACACTGTAAACCAATTGTTTCATGTTCCCCCATAAAAAGAAGTCGAGCGGATTCAGATCCGGTGATCTTGGAGGCCACTCAATGGAACCTCCAAAACCAATCAAATTGTTTCCAAATAGTTGATTTAAAACTTTAGTTACTTGTCTACCACGGTGCGCAGGGGCTCCGTCATGTTGATACCACATGTTTTGAACAATATTCAGAGGTACATCCTCAGTAAATTCGGACAGGCGGTTGTGTAGGAAAATACTGTATTGATTTGAGTTTAAATGCCCATTAATTACGAACAACGGCAATAATTTATTGTTAAACATGCCACCCCAAACATTGATACTAAAACGTTCTTGAAAATTTCGCGGCCTAATAGCACGAGGGTTGTTTAAAGACTATACATGTTCATTATGGTTTGTATTTATGCCATCTCTAGTAAAAGTTGCTTCATCTGACCAGAGCACTTTCTCTAAAAATCTTTCATCTTCTTGATGCTTACCAAGAACCCAATTACAAAATAGTAGGCGCCTTTCATGGTCTCCAGAATGTAGGGCCTGGACATCTTGATGATGATAGAGATAGAGCATTTCTCGATTTAATAATCTCCAAACAGTTGTTCGAGGTAATGCCAATTGAGTTGGTATTCTTCTAGTGCTTATTTTCGGATCGTCTAAAACTAAATCCACTATGTTTTCTTCAGTTTGAATATTTAGACGATGCGGTCGTTTGTTAACTCTAGGTAAAATGCTCCCTATCGCTCTAAGCCTGTGAAATGTAGCCGTCCATGTTTTGTGATATGGATGACGTCTATTGGGATAACTAATTTGGTATTCTCTGGCCGCTGCTCTTGCATTTACATTACACAAACATATTCTTCAATTGAAAAACTCATTTTAATTTAGAAAAAAACATTCGCTATATTAAAAACAACAACGAAATAATAAAAGAATTTTAACTAATTTAAATTTGTTGCTGTCAAAGTTTTTTTTTTATTGTGGCGGCATTCGTTTTCCATGACAATTTTGATTTTTCATTTGGTTTTCTGGTAAACGTTATTTTGATTTAAATCTACCATTAACTTGCAATTTATCGGTTTCCATAAAAATGGTAGAAATCACAACATCGACGTAATTAACTTTTTTGTAGCTTAGAAGTTGCTGTTTTTAAAAAAGTAATAATTTAAAATAATGAAGCTTGTCAAAGCTGTCTTTAATTAATTTATGTGTACAATTTACCCAAATGCCCCCTATATCTACCCCAATGAACAGTTAATGAAAGCCAAAATAATGCAGATTATTTTAGGTTATCGGTCCCCAAATGCATGTAAAATTTTGTCGTAATCGGTTAGCTAGTTTTTGAGAAATGAACAAGAAAGTTAATTTGACTACTAAATTTGGACACCCTGTATCTCGATAATGAAGCATTTGCGGACATGGGTTTAATGGCAAAAAATGCTTAAATCACCTTCAGCAATCTCCAGTTTTCGTTTGTTGCAACCATAATTAATCACCCTGTATGGCCGAAACTAGTTGCTGCTTTTGTTTCTAATTATATGTGGATTTGACGTCTTTTATTTTTAAAATAAATTACGGATCCACTTGGAGTACAATACTGATATAGTTAGGGCTATATAAGCTCCATATTTTTAGCAACCACGCTGTCAAATTTTAAAGTACTGACTTAACAAAAAAAAAATCTTCGAAATAATGCTTTTGCGGGCGTATATTTATGGGAACTTCTTTTCATAAAATCACCACCTGAAATATTGAAACACTCTCTATATGAGAGAAAATTGTGTTTTTTTAACTCTCTTTCACCCAATATAACATATTAGGCATTAGTTTTATCGCAAAATAGCTCCTGACTACTTTTTGTCCATTTTCTGCAAAATGGGACACCCTGTTCATTTTTTTTAACACGTCTGGACTCATGTAATATTTAGCGAACGAAGTGTGATCTGTAGATACTTTCCTAAGTTACTTTGGTTTATCCTTAAGTAAAACCGGCCCTGTCAATTTGCCGATGGCTATCTCAGCGACAGAAGGGCCACTTTGGCGCGCTACGTGCGTGGGCTACATTGTAATTTGCTGGCTATCGCGGATAATAACTGCGTAATTATTGGATGTGCATCACCGACCGAGTCCAGTAGCTGGTGGACTCTTTTTTTCATTTTATTATATTCGCTCTTTTTTGTTTGTTTTAATTTATTTTGTCTGATATCGTGTGTATATCAATTTTGCATCTTCGGTCATGGCACTGGAATATCTATTCAAACCATACTTCTGACTAAATGAAATGAATGAGACTATGTACCTATGGACGAATGTCTAAGATATTTTGAATAATTAGTTTCGCAAAAGAAATCTTACCGAGAAAAAGGTGAAATTAGCAACCAACGATTCGCGAAAGTATAATAAAAGGACTATATAAGGTGTTTCTAAAATATGTGGTGAAAATTTGTGAACGAATTGGGGAGGTCTAATTATGAAAAAAACCTAAATTGTAATTTTTCGAAAAGTCATTATTTACAAAGATACAGGGTGTTAAAGATGACTGCCTGAGGACGATTTTTTGAAATATTTTCGAAACGAGTAAAGATGAGTTAATAAAATGTAGCATATTTATTCACCTAGTTAAATGTCGTAAACTGACATGAAATCGCATAAAAAAGGATGACCATAGGCGTGTAAATGGGGGGGACCCTTGCCTTAATTATAACCTAACTTTTTTTTTCTTGTGACTTTAATTCAATTTGTGTCAAAAATCTGATAAAATGAAGTTTTCTACATAAAAAAGGCATACTTGTTTTTTGTCGATAAACTTAAAGGTTTTCGCGAAATTCGAGTTTGAAAATTTTAGGACAAAACTCGTTCTTAGTACACAGCATTAATAAAATTTTCGAAAACTTTTCGTTAGCAAACTTTATTTTTATTTTATTAATGCTGTGTACTAAGGACCAGTTTTTTCCTAAAATTTTCAAACTCGAGAAAAATCAAGTAGGTATGCCTTTTTTATGTAGAAAACTTTATTTTATCACATTTTTGCGCACTTTAACACTAGAAGCGCCGGGCTTACTTGCATACTTATTAGCGCTATAAGGGATCATTTTGACCTCATTTTTACGGGGTAAGATGTTTTATTTTTTTGCACAAAAACGATGTCCCCTACGATCAAAAAGCAAGAGAGATTTTTTGTCACAAATTGAACGAGGAATTCCAAAATTATTTTTAATTTGAAAAATTCTAGTGGCGTACCATTTTTTTCTATAAAAAAATTGAGATTATTACCCGTATGCGCGCCACTGATGAACATAAAATTCTTAGTTGAATGCCAAAAAATGCGCAATAACTATCTCTTAAGACCCACTAAATTTCATTTGTATGTCTCCACGGGTTTCAGAGCAGTCAATAAATCTTCAGTTTTTAAGAAAAACTTTAACACCCAGATTTTTTGTTCTTGGCGTACACTGCGTTGAACAGTTCCTTTAGACAACTCCCTTAGTTGATGTAGCCAAGTGCCTGGTGGTGGTTAAAGGACATCAACAAATGAAATCCTCCTATCCTTACAACCACATTGGACAATTGAAGATCTCGCTTACGACTTGCAATTACATCTCGTGCCTTTAAATATAGTGCCTGGTCACATCTCACTATTTCAAACAAATAAACACAAATTTATTAGCGAACACGTTTTGTCGTTATGTGCTGTCTTAGTCAACTATGGAAATTTTGTCAAATTTCAATGCTCTCTAGCGGCGAGACGGTTTATCTGAAGCAACAAATGGAAGAGACCTAATTT
Organism: Apoderus coryli; assembly: GCA_911728435.2. NCBI lineage: Eukaryota > Metazoa > Arthropoda > Insecta > Coleoptera > Attelabidae > Apoderus > Apoderus coryli. The sequence goes on from OU452206.1 coordinate 17,891,253, forward strand.
GTAGAGAATTTATTGTGTTTTACTCGTATTTTTGTATAATTTTTTTTAAACGGTATATTTTTCGAGTTATTGGTAAAAAAACGAAAAAAGTGCGTTTTTGAAACTCGGTTTCAACCGATATTTGGAATTAACGTAGATACCACACGGTTTCAATCGAGGATTGTATTAATATTTAGAATTTTAAATAGTGGCTAAATACCCAAATAATGCACTTTAATCAATTTTTTTAAACGAATTCGATAAATTCTTTGTTGTTATTCTTTTTAATAAAAAAATTTGTATCTGTTTAATTTTATTTTTATTAAAATTTAAAAAATCATTTGATCTAAATTGTTCGGAGCCTGATTTATAATTAGGTTAAATAAATGGATCTCTCTTACATATCAAATGATAGAGCACTTAAATCTCTACAATGTTTATTTGTGAGAGTTTTTTCACCGCTGGCATATTTAAGTAAATGTAAGTCAATATAAAGTAACAAAAAATAAAAAAAAATCATCACCCGCTACATCTGTAATTATTTTTGACAAATAAACACCTGTGAAATAACAATAAGACCGTACCTACGTATGTATTGTAGTATATTGGGTATTTCAGTTAATATAACTGTCAATATGACACTTTTGGTTATATTTGGCGACTGTCAGAATATTCTATTATTTGTTTATTAATAGTGTGTGTCAGTGGTAGACTAAGTATAAATAAAAAATATATAAATCGAAAATCTACTTTTCCGACTCTAAGTCTAATTTGCGGTGGTCCTGGTTCAACGTCAAGGACAACATCAAAGTTGTTTTTGACCTGAAATTTAATAAAATATGTGCGTAAACGTAAAACCGCGTCAAAATGTACATTTAATACTCTCGATGGAACATAAAAACCAAAAAAACTTCTCAACCTATTATCATAACAAAAATGTTTGAAATTCTTCGTTTGGGACCGTGCTAAGACTGACCCCTTAATTTTCGTCAAGTGGCCGACGTACGGAATGCAAATAATGATGTGCGCTTGCTGCATGTGTGTCGTCGTTCTGTGATGTGGCCCTCTCATTCTCTAATGTAGGTAGACAACACAACCGATTTAGAGCACGAGATAAAGAGCAATGTAACATTCCTCCGGTTGGTTGCCGGTGCATAATTACACCTGATTGATGCAGCGAGCAGTTTGTCAAATTTTTGTTGTTAGTTAATTTTGGGAAAATAATGTGAGCACAAAGCTGCAGTATTCTTCACCAAGCTCTGACAGTGCAATGACAAAGTAAATCTAAGTATTTTCACTGTACAAAGTTTGTTCTCAGCTTGAAATTATCTTCAAGTTCTCCTGAGTTCTCGTAATTTGAGGAAAGTAAATTTCTGCGATCTTGGGGACAATCCAATTATTAAGATTCTGGATCTTTGTTTGTTTCAGCAAGCGGTCGTATCTTTGCCGTCAAGACGTAGCATTTGCGACATTTATACTACGAATTTGGGTTATTTTATTTGAAACTTTAATTTAGTATTTTTACTGAACTCTATTTCATCAAAAATGCGACGTTTCGCTGGCTATATTGCATAAACTTAACAAATGTAACATTTACAAGACGTCAAGATCCGTTTTTGCGAAACTACACCATCCATAATTCAAATTTGGAACGCTGCGCTTTAATCCAAGATCTCGGTGTATACTTGGATGGTGATTTATCTTTCAACTACCACATTGAGCAAGTTTCTGCTAATGCTTTGCGAATGTTAGGATTTATTTTTAGACAAGACCAGAGAATTCAACAACATGGACTGCCTGAAAAGTTTCTATTTCGCCTTTGTTGTGTCTATTTTGAAATTCGCTACAATCATTTGGCCGCCCATCTACCGTGTACATATACAGAGATTGGAGAGTATCCAACGTAAGTTTTTAAAATATTTGTCATTTAATATTGATGGATATTTTCCTCCTCGTGGGTGTGATTACGGCCGTTAGCCTAGAGACGCATCTTCACGTCTCAGATCTTTCTTTTTAAGTTGATCAACAATATGTTGGATTGTCCTCGGTTGCTTCAGCAGCTATGGTTTCGTGTCCCTAGGGTTCACTCTAGAAGGGCTAGTTTATTTTGGGTGCCACAGATTCGTTCTAATTATGAATCTAAAGCAACCGATTAGTTATTAATGAAAACGTTGATTTTTTTAATGTATCGCTTGATTCTTTTAAGAAAAGTTTAGAGACATGTTTGCGGGCTACTGATTTGGATTTGTTTTGATGAATTATGTTCATGTGTTAATTATTTATTGTTATTATTAATTGTTCTTGTAATCCTCCCAATTTTCTTTCGTTTTGAGGCGTGTATTTCCTTTTTTGTATTTTTCTATTTTTCAGTTAGTTTTAAGTTAGTTCTAAGCTGGGTATTTTTGTATGCTAATGCAATTGTTTTTGTTAATGTAAGATTTCGTTTTGTTATTGGGTAGCAATACCTGTTAGACAATAAAGAGATTATTATTATTATTATTATTATTATCTTCTTCAAGTACTAAAAGATAGTCACAAATTTAGTAATGAAAACATTATGGAATTCATATCTTTTAAACAATACGATAATGGTTATCCTTACTAAATTTTTTCTACTTTTTAGTACCTACTTCAAAAAGCTGCACTATATCCAGCATTTTTGACGAAATAGCGGTTTACTTGCAAAGTTACGAGCTAACATTTCGCTCATCATCCTGACAGCTTTTTCAGAGGTCATTATGAAGCAAATAAATCCGAATATCCAGGGTTTTTTGTGGGTATTGGCCGAATATTTAGAAATATGTACAGTTTTTAAAGGAAAGTCTAAAAACGTGCAAAACTCCCCTCTGCTGGATTCACCCTTAACTTCCAGTACCTACTTCCCGTGAATTTCCTCGGACTTCCAGTGCAGTTCGTCAAGGTTTTCCTTGGACTTCTTAATAGATTTCCCATAGATCTGGAATCAACTCCTTCATGTAGTCGTCAAACGTATAATTTTTTTTATTATAAGTAAATTGAGGTGCTTTCACAGATAAGTTTATTTTATTTAATTTTGGTATATTAAAAGTACGTAGAGAAAACGGAAAATCCAGCCATCGCCTATGTTTTTCGCTAGTTTTGAAATCGAATAAGTACAGATGCTATCACAGCAGAAGCATGTGAACTTTCCTACTACTGTCGATCATCATCGAATTTAATTTTTTTCCAACGAAGTTTCTTCAAAATTCATCCACTGGTTGGACTTGTTCCTTATCGAGGATAATAATGCACTGTTGCAATATCTTCTCATAGTTCACTATTATTGCTTCGCTTGCATCCTACCTTCAACTTTAGATTTTTAGTCTGACCTTCTTGTTTTTTTGGAGTTTTTCGTCCATTGTCACGGAAATTTGAAATATAATTTTTCTCTGACCCACGGAAATTTTGAATGCTGACTGATTTTTTTAATAAATTCCATAGCATTTTAGAAATTCTATCACAACAGGCAAATCAAATCTAACTTGCAATTCTATAGCCTTGATATCGACATCTGCGAATCTTTGTAAGGCGTAAAAATTATCGTAACCAGTGAAACTAAGAAGATTTGGCAGAGTTATTTACGTTAAATGTATCCCTTCAGTTGGATTAAAACCAGCAGAATAACTCTATCTGTAATGTTCTTTCTACAGTGGCAATAGAGAAAGGGAATCTCTAGTGAAAAGGAAAAGCTCCCAAAAACACCTAATCATTCACAAAATATTCATTTAACGAATAAAAACTGAATTGAAGTAACTAATCCCTTACGTTTCGTTTGAATTTACTCGGAGCTGTATTCACTTTTAGATGATGATGGGGCAGATGATTATACAACTTAATAGGCATTATAAGGCAACTATTTGCTGAGAGAGAGAGACGGTGTACAGGTAGTGTTAAATTTAAATTATCTCTAAGATCGTAGTTAGAAATTTGACCTGTGCTCGTAAACCGATCAATGTTAGAATACACGTAGAACACACACTCTAAAATGTAAATTGATGTTACTTTTAGAATTTTTAGATCTTTGAATAATTGACGGCAAGAATATCTGGCGGATTTGAATGTCATTGTTCTGATAATCCTTTTTTTGCAGCACTAGTATCTCACCCACGCGACATGAGTTTCCCCACAACACAATGGAATAACACAGGATTGAATTAACATTTGCAAAATAAAATGATCGCAATACATCAATTGAAACAAAGCTTCTCATTTTCCAAACTAAGAACGAAAGTCTGCAGAGCTTCATTTGTTTGTACCAATTTAGTTGCGAGTCAATATCAACACCCAAGAATTTCACATACGATCTCTGTACTAGCCGGTGATCTCCGTTAACAATTCTCATACTGTAGTTCACCTCCCTTGCTGAGAAATGAATATGATTTGTTTTTCCAAATTTCAAGACTAGATCGTTATTAGTACAATAATTCCGCATGTGCTCCAAACATTCATCTCCTTTTGAACTTAAACCACTAATAGAGTCAGCAGCTATTATAGCTGAGGTTTCATCAGCAAAAAGGGTAATGTGCTTTGCAGATTTTATGTGTGTAGATATATCTGCAATGAGCAATATGAAGATTAGTGGTCCTAATGTACTGCCCTGGGGAACGCCGACGTCCAGCTCAAGAACTGATGATTCAAAAACTTTGCCATCACGGTTGAGACTCACTTTTTGTTTTCTTTCTGATAAAAATGATGTTATCCAACTTAAAGGAGTGCCTCTAACACCGAAACCATAGAGTTTACGTAAAAGCTTTTCATGATTCACCGTCGCGAAAGCTCGTGAATAATCGAAAAATAAACCTGAACATTTTTGTCTTTCTTCCAAGCATTCTAATACTTTGCCGATGAACTGCACTATCGCGTCCTGGGTGGATAGACCCTTTCTAAATTTTGGCAGCACGACCACCGATACTTATCTACTATTTTCAATAATTTAAGGACCCATAATGCCTAATACTGTAAATCCAATACCTACCAAAGTAAATATAAACAAAAAATATAAAATATACAAGTTCGACGTTTTATAGGATCCTCAAATCTCCGTTTCAAAAACAATAAATTAATGTGTCCATATTCGTATAGAAAAGTATATGCGACGAGCAGCAACTTGCACAAACACACACACACATACAGCAATAATGTGAAATCAGTGAGTTTGACCAGCTGCAGTGATGCCTATAAAAAGTAGTCGGTATTCGGCTAAAATATTTTTTAAACATATGTTTGAATTGGAATTTCGGGGCGAATGGAATTCAAAAGACCGGCCTGACCATTGTGGCGTTACAGACAGATAAATTATGGTTCGACGGGCGCGTATGACAGTGGCCCTGTTCCTTTCAGTCGCGCAAAAAAATAATAAAATAAAACGCTAAGATATAGAAGAAGGAAAGGAAAGGAAGAAGAGATGTAGCAAGAAGAAGAAGAAGAAGTCAGACTTACCCAAGCACGGCCTGCTTTAAATATAAATAACTGTTTCTAAGTTACTGCATGCATATTCATATTATATACATCGAGCTACTGGATTTTATTTATTATTAATGTACTGCAAGAGATTCCTGTCGTTGCTGATCGTTTCTTCTTTTTTTTTTTTTTTAGTTTGCGTATTTCTCGGCAGTAATTTAATTAGTTTTTATGTCGAATATTGCAGAGAACTAATATGCTGATGTTTGTTTTGAATGCTTTGTATAGAAAATCGTTAAGTTATTCGCTATTCAACCAAATGAAAAATTATTCAATATTTCGTATACCTCTAAGTTTAAGAAGTATGACTTTTTAAAAAATTTGTTTTCAAAATAATCCCGAGGAGTGAAGATGATAGAAACGAAAGACGTCTACTCCATAATACTCACATCGTATAATGAAAATCTCATCATCAGTGGTGATATCATAATTTCAAAATCATTGGGGAGGAATTTTTAATTTACAACATACTTTTTAAGAGTTTAAGAGGTATTTATGTAAAAAGTCTTCTTCTTTATTATTAAATTATTTAATAAAACTCTCAAAACCACACCCAAAATCATTTATTATTCGTCATCACATAAAACAACGTATTTCTCACAGCTCTTATTAACAACATCTGTCTTCTATTACATTTTCTTAACTTATGCGATTCTCATCACTGGTTCGGCCGTCCTTATTGTATCGAAAACCAAAACCTGTTTGTCTGGTGTGACGTAGGCGAACCACGTCGGAATGTACTTTACAGGGGATGATTGCTAACATTTATGCATACTAATGCGTTACATTGCTTGCATTAGATTTTCTTAACGAGCATGAAATTCGTAAAATGGATTGGCCAGCGATAAGCCCTGACGTCAATCCAATTGAAACCTTATGGGATATATTGAACAGACGTGTTCGACGTCGGCCAAATCCACCTCAAACCCTTCAGCAATTAACATAAGCCCTAATCAAAGAGTGGGACAGTATATCACAGGAAGACATTCGAAGGCTCCTGAGAAATATGCCAAATAGTCATTCGTGCTGCTGTACAAAATAGCCCCGCTGTCCAAAATATCTCCGATTGTCCGAAAGAGTGGGACAGTATATCACAGGAAGACATTCGAAGGCTCCTGAGAAATATGCCAAATAGTCATTCGTGCTGCTGTACAAAATAGCCCCGCTGTCCAAAATATCTCCGATTGTCTGAAAATGTATATATTTTTGTACATTTCAGGCATCTACCTCCTATCGTAACGCAATGGTTCGCAATTATAAAAGAACATTGGTGCACAGTAGACATGGAAATAATTTTATGCCGTACAATAGCTACACTGAGGAAAATTTACAAAATGCCATACACTCATATCAAAGCCAACAAATGACTTTAAGTGCTGCGTCAAAAAAATATGGGATACCGAAATCCACAATTGCACTAAAAGCGAAACGTAGAAGCACCTACAAACAAGCAGGCAGACCTCATATTTTATCTGAAGAAGAAGAGGGAGTTATAATTGACCACCTCAATTTAGTCGCTTCCAGGGGCTTTCCCTTTGATACCTACGACCTCATATTGTTAGTAAAAAATTATCTGGATAAGAAGGGTTTAACTGAAAGACGACAGAGAAATAATTTTCCGGGTACAGATTGGGCCAGCGCTTTTTTGAAAAGATACAAACATACAATTTCTAATAGCCTCTCGGCAAACTTTCAACCAAAAGAGCAAAGACTACAGCCAGTAAATTGGACGATTTGTTTAACAATGCCAGGGAAATATTGCGTAATACTAACCCTTCGTTAATGAAAAATTTCGACGAAACCAAGCTGATAGACACTCCTGGTGCAAAAAAGTTTATTTTTAAACGAGGCAGTAAATATCCTGAACGGGTAGTCAATTCCACCAAAACCGCCATCAGTTTAATGTACTCAGGAATGGCTGATGGACAGCTCCTGCCTGTGTATGTAGTGTACAAGGCTGAAAATATGTGGAACACGTGGACTATCGGAGGATTTTGTGAGGTACCTCTTATGTTATGTTCTTATAAGTTTTAGAAAGTATGTTTTATTTTTTTTTGTTAAGATGTTGTGTTATACTTGGTAAAAGAAAATAAAAACCTTACAAAATTATAATTTTTTTAACAAAAAAGTGTGTATTTGAACCTTTTTAAAAAACATTTTTGGTGTCCATAAAAACCCCCATTAAGAGGAGATTTAGTTTGCTAATGAAATAACCCGTTGTCCAAAATAACCCCGATCCACGGGGTTATTTTGGACACCCTTTTAAAAAAATATATTTGTCGCCGCGCAATGTAGAGGGTCTGTCTTTCCTACGCATAATGTAGCTTTCATAGGGCACTATCCAAACCGCCATTAATTCAAAATATTCTTGCAACCAGTCTTAAGGTATAAGTGAAACACTATGAAAAATTTCCAAAATAACCCCGTTATACGGTATACGAAGTGTATATTGTGGAGTAGACGGTTTTTATTCTTATGACTTTTAAATTTTTTAACTCTTTTTTTTTTGCCTACATGCAATGATTCTTAATTGAATTTCCGGTGAAATAAAAAAAAATATGAAACTAAAAGCTTCCATATACATATTTATATTACATATATGATTAGAGAGCTGAAAATGAGGATATTGCCAATATCTTTTAGATGCGTTTATTGTTATGAAATTCTATCGAACCAGCACGCGTGATTTGGATTAATAGGGGCAGCCATTTGGCTCCAATCAATTTTTGTGGGTAGAGACATCCCTGAATCAATTAAAAGTAAGTAAGATTCTTCTGAAATTCTCTCTGGATGTTTAGTAGTTTAGGATATATGCATTTTGAAATGCATAGTGTTTGTGTGCTCTATTTTGTCGGTTTTGCATGACAATTCAAGATTCTACGTCCGTACAAAACTGAGAACGAAACGTGGTACCCTACTATTCTCCAGAAGCAAGTAAATAGTCAAAACAGAAGGCAATCGAAGGTGACAAAGGCGATGAAATGGGTCGTGAACGTCTTATTTGTTACACTGTTAAAAATTGGGTGAGAAATACGTAAGATTTGTAGTAAACATACATGTTTTTTTATGTAATATTAGGTAAATCTTAAATATTCGCGAATATTGCCGATAATTTACCCAAATCACGTATTTTTCCTTAGGAATATCGTAAAAACGCATTACCGAAATGTGTTTTCACGATATAATTTGTGTGTATTCAAATCGTATCGAAAATTTTCTTTTTCCCTGCAAATCTACACATTACTTTTAGTACTATTCCGTGGCTCCTAGTAATTTTGCGACACTTTCGTAAAAACATCCTTACAGCGCAAGCGTAACAGGCATGCGAGTATATACAGCAGCTATTTACCCTTTACAATTCAGCGTTATCAAACAAACAATGCACATTTATTATTTAACAACTGATTTAATAAACCTAAAACACAAATTAAATACAATAAGCTGTGCCCAACAAGTTAACAAAATATTAGCGATGTGTACGGTTGCAGAGAAATAGTGAATGGCTTTCTTTTGAGGTTCGAATAATAAGCGCCTCTACATACATTAGCTGTGCTAAGTAAAAATGATTTGTTCATGTTGTAGCATAAAGTGTAATACTGTTAAAAAAATATAATTAGGTACCATCAATATCTACATAGCAATACACCCAGATAGATTTTTATATGCGCCCGGACAAACTGCACTTACCAGGTTAGTGTTTTAGGCATTTGTTCCTTAATTTTTAATTGAATTTTTTTTGTAATTTAAGAAACTTCTTTTTGTTTGTTAAGTATAGTATAGTAGGTACCTATTATTAGCTAAATATGGCAGCTCAAAATGAACAAATTTTAAATTCTAACCTAAATCTAGAAAATGTTAAAAAATTATGTTAAATAATTTCTTCCTTAATTTTAAATTTAATTTTTTTTGTATGACATTTGTAGTACATTTGTTAAAATTCACATTGTATGTGTTTTCGTGCCTAATGTAAGAAACTTCTAAGACTGAATATTTATGTTTTTGTTTGCAAAGTATAATATAGTAGATACATAACATTAGGAAAATATGGCAGCTCAAAATCAACAAATTTTAAATTGTAACTGCCTAAAACTTGGGAAAGTTCAAAAATTATGTAAAGCATTTCTTCCTTAATTTTTAATTGCATTTTTTTGTATGACGTTTCTAGTATTTTTGTTAAAATTCGCATTTGATATGTTTTCCAGCCTAATATAAGAAACATCTAAGACTGAATTTACGTGTTTGTTTGTTAAGTATGTGGTACCTATTATTAGGAAAATATGACAAGAAATTTTAGTTTTTAGTTTAGCATGTTTATAGCATTTATATTTTCGTTAAATATTAAAAATCGGGAAAACTAGTAATTCTGTGTTTATATTCAACATATAGGGTAAAGAATTAACATGCATTTATTGAGTTTTTCGCCACTCTTTAAACCAAATATAAACTGGGAAAGTAAAGAAAAATTTTTAAGTTGTGAAAAACACTGTAACCTAAAAGGAGAAATATTTTTTAGGCTGCAGTGATTTTTATATAAAACTTAAAAAGTTTTTAATTTTTCTTTACTTTTTCCAGTTTACATTTGGTTTAAAAAGTGGTGAAAAATCCAATAAATGGACGTTAATCATCTTCCGCCACAACAAACTTCCAGATTTTCCACTCAATTTTTCCACGAGAAGTACAGAGTGCCCTTCGGTATAGATGTTCGCCATTTTAATTTTTCTAAATTTTCAATATGAAATGATTTATAAAAGAAATACAATAAAATAATAAGTTTTCAACTTTAATTATGTAATTTTAAACTTTAATATTTTAATGCATTTTTTTTTTACATGAAATGGTGAGTTATACTACTAAGTATATAGTTTGGTATAACAGTGCTTCCTTGTTTCTAGACTTTAACATATTCCTCTTTGTCATATAATAATTGATGTTGTAATAACCACTGATGATGAGGCTTGGAGCCTTGAAACATGTCTGGTTTTACTATTGACGCATAGAGCGATTATTAAATTTATTTGGTGGTGTTCACTTTCATTTCACACACAAAAGATCTGACTCCATTTCAGTATGGACAATTTTTCACGTCTACAGAAACTATCTGAGTACATAGATCACCTAAAAATGTTGTACAAATACGGTAAGTATAATGAAATATTCAGATAAAGTTTCTGTAAATTCACATAAATATTCATGAAAGTACAAAAAAATTACGTATAATTACGTTCTTACTGTACAGAAATGGTATTTTTCCCCCATTTTTTATGTAAGAACACTGTAAATTTTAAGTATATTCCACTATTGTTTTACGAGCATTGTACATTTCCGGGCCTTATCGCAAAAATACGTTAAAATATTGGTATTATTTAGACAGCGATTGTGTAAAAGTACACGTAACTAAGCCTACTTTTATGTTGTAATCTTAATCTTATAAGTGTATTTTTACATGACATGCAGCGTAATTTTCATTTGTAATTTTACGATATTGTGTAATTGTACACCAAATTAAGTGTAACTTTAATTTGTAATTTTACCTTAATATTGTATTTTTACACTAAATGTGGCGTAATTTTAAATTGTAATATTTCGATTAATATTGTAGTTGTACAGTCAAGGTGGAAAATTACGTGAGGGAATGGTTGAATAAATATTACAGTTATATTTTACGTAAATTTACTATTTTGTTTTAACAGTGTAGGGAGGACTCTAATTGTGCCTGTCCTGGAATTTCGCAATAAGCCAGAGAAGCTAAGGTGGAACAGGAACTTTTACAAACGAAAACATGGAATTCGATAGTTGCAGCATTCAATCTACTGAGACTAAATTGAATAATTTAAAGACACTGAACTATTGAATTCAATAATTTACCAAAATGTAAAATTTTTACCATGCCCTTGTACATGCAAATATCATGCCCCGAATCCCAAAACATTTTTTTTGTATTATTTTTTGCAGAGAACGATACAACAAGAATATTCTAATAACATAATTATTATAATCAAACTTCCAGAGTAAAATGAAGAGTTCACGGGGCATTGTTGCCTTAGTAATTATATCGATGCGGTGATGTTTTATTATTTCTCCCACATTTTGTTATGATGTATAATAGTGGACTTTTGCAAAAGGTGTTTTATGTTTCGCATCAAAATTGTTTTTTTTTTTGCTTTAATTACACATTTTACTTTTATTAAGCTTTCGGCAACAGATAATGTGTTACTATAAAAATTATAAAAATAAATTAAAATTTATTTATATTTTGAGATGCCAGGCTTCACCGTCGAACGTCGAAATTAGCGAACACAGTCGCTGAAGATATTGTTTATGACACCACAGCAATATGGAATAATCAGATCAGCATTCTTGCATTGATACCATCAACTCCAAAAGCATTGGACTTCATCGAATTTAGACTATTTAAAACATCAATGGTAATAATTTCTTTGAAACTGAAAGAAAAATCAGGAATATCATGAATTTCCAAACAACTAATAATTAAACGATCCCCGTAATCGCTAAAGTTATATAAATGCTCAGGCAAGCACATTAAATTGGTAATTAAGCTCATTAAAGTCAAATAAATGTCAAATTAACATATCATCTAACCATCCAACCGTCTAATAAAACCATTTATATACCGTATAATATATGGGCACTTCGATATAATAATTCTTTGAAGTGTGTGTTGTGGTTTAAGTCTGCTGAAGAAATATACTTTCAAAATGAAAATTACACAAATTATGTGTTTAAAATTGAAAGGAAACAGAGATATGTGTTTATTATTGAGCTTTCAAACCGAATGATATGGGTTTGAGTTATAAATGACTTGTGAAAATGAAGATATATGAAAAATACAACTATTAATTTTCAACGTGATGATTACTGAACTGTAAAATTATTAGTTGCTATAATATTACTTTTGAATTATATGGGAGTTAAGATTCTGCTACACTACGACCTGTGAAGGTCTATTGTGTCCCCCACAATTTGAGTTACTTGAACTGTGTCTCAACTTACAACTTTCCTTTAAGTTCAAGAGCTCTTATGAATTCCAGTAGCAGGGACAACACGTCTCCATTCTGTTACTACGTGATCAGGAGTTTCTTCTTCTTCCCTACAAAATCTCCTGCATTCTTCGCTCTCTTCTAGGCCTAATCTTGGTATATCTTTCGTAAGGCGACAATGTCTTGTAAGAAATCCTGTAAGAATACGTAGCCCATTGTTACTGAGATCTTTCACGAAAGGAATTTCTTGGAGTGTCTCAGTCCAGGAAGCATAAAATGTCATGAACAAAACAGATTTTGACAATTTTGTGGACAAACCCCGCAATACGTATGTGTTTGACGATAACTTACCAGAAACATAGTCGACATGAGCATGCCATGTCAGTCTCTGGTCAAGATAAACACCCAAGAACCTCACCGAGTGATTATCACTGAAATCGGAGCCATTTCCCAACGAAAATAAAATTCGTTCAGTTTCCGATTGATTCAGACTAAGACCATTCGCAGAGAACCAGTCTGAAGCCCTTTCCCGTGTCCCATCAAGAGGGTGGAGTAGGTGGTTTACATCCACATCCGCTCTTACCACTGTGGTATCATCGGCATAAAGTAGGAAGTCAACGTTGGGTTTACACACTTGTAAATCAATGACGAATATTATGATTACAAGTGGTCCCAGCACAGATCCCTGTGGAACGCCGAACATATTACCTAACAAGGTTGATCGCTTGCGACCATACTCAACAACCTGCGTTCGATCCGTATAAGATACGATTTTATCAGATCCAGAAAGGGTTATAGTTACTGCGTTGATCCAAAAATAGTATAGCTATAAGCATTTCTGGATCAACGCAGTCGAAAGCTCTCGATAGGTCCAGCATTAGCGCCGCACAATTTTTGCCACTATTGAAAGCATCCGTAGCCACTGAAATCAGTTTGTTTATCGCCACTGCTGTAGACAATCCATTTCTAAAACCGAACTGCTGCCTGTTTAACAAATTGTTGCGCTCAAAATGATCGAAAAGCCTTACCTTAAAGGCCTTCTCAAAAACTTTGCCCAACAGGGGCACAATGGAAATCGGGCGATAACTTCTCACATCATTAATATCACCCTTTTTGAAAATTGGTGTCACACGGGAGACTGTAAACGCTGCAGGAAAGACCCCTTCTTTTAGGCAGCAATTAAATAACCTTGTTAGAGGATATACTATGATGTTACAAACACAGTTAAGCATTTTCGTATTCATTTGGAAATAATCCTTATTATTGGAGTTTTTCAAGTTGCTAATAATATCTCTAACTTATATATATGAAAACTCGTCACAGCTAAAACGCAGGTAATCATCGCGAACAAAATCGCTTATGTACCGGTCAAAAGACGTGACCGAGGCGGGCAGATTATGTACCAGCCTCAGGACTACATTAACAAAGAAGTCATTAAAGTCGCCCGGGGTTATTGCGGATCTAGCTGAACGGTCCGACCAGTGACCACCCCGCAGATTACTGATTACCAGATCTTTTTATATGTTGATCATGGGCAGCTGTTTTGGCATTATTTATGTTCAGACGGCATACATCCCTAAAGTCCGTAATAGTTTTCTTCAGTTGCGGAGATTGTGTGCTCTTGTACGCTTGATGCATTAAGGTCTCTTTGCTCTCGAAAGTCATTATCAAACCATGAGATATTAAAAGCTGTATTTCGGACCTTGATGGATTTTTCTGGAAATGATTTTATAATAAAATTATAGATCCTACTCATAAATATCTCAGCCCTTTGCTGAACATCAACATCAACCAAGCCACTCAGAAAGTCCCAGTTTAAGTCACTGACCATATTATACAAATTGTTTAAGCCTTCGGCAGTAACGGGCCTCCCAAGTGATCTGACAAGCCCTAGTCAAAAACGTCAGACCTGTAACTTTCACAATCGAGATTCGTCAATATGTTATCAAGGCAAGCGTTTATACGTGTATTGGATTTTATTGTATGAGGAGGAGTAGGAGTGTGCTAAGTCAAGAAATTGTTCGGCTTTTTTATCATTTGTATTAAATTTTAAGTTAAAGCCCCCATTTATTATAAGTATGTTTCTTTTGTGTAGCAATATGTCTAAAACTTTAGAAAATGTTTCCAAAAATATTTGAAAATCGCCAACTTAACTTATTAAACGCCCTTGTACAATTATAGTGATATCTTAATATGATTATTTAAGCCATGTAGTATTATCGGCTCAAAATAAGTCTAAAACCAATCACAATCACGTTAAAATTACAAATCCTATAGAGATCGAAACAAGAATCAGTTTTGACAACAATAATACCGGTAGGTAGATATAGCTAGTCATGAATTGAGTATGGGCGTACAATCGAAATCAGCTTAAAATGTCTCATAATACATATCGTAAAAACGTGTACAGTAGCTATTGGTCATCAATATACAAGAGAGAGAAATAACAATGCCGCGCGCCTCAAGTATAGAGAAGAAGAGACTCCGGGGTTCCGATTGCAGTGGACCACTACAACTTACCAGTTGGTAACAATCATACAATGCCCATAGCCCAGCAGGGCAATTGGGATTAGTCGATAGGATAACATAAATTCAATGCCAGAACGGTAGCATCCCAAGAACAATTGTTCTTGGCTTTATGTCGGTTTTAGTATAAATGTTTTTCGTACATCGCTGATAGTAGTCGTTTATTTATTTTTTTTTATTATTACCTTTACTTCGTTTTTGCTTGTCTCTATATGTATTTGTTTGAATTTCTATCTTGGTGGTGCGCGACTGGTATTATTACATTTCCTGTTCATGCATAGTTTTAACTTGAATAGATAGTTATAATAAGGTTCTGAGCAAAACACTAAATGCAGCTAAGAATTGCAAGAAATCCGGATGAAAAAATAAGGACTATCACATCATCTCTATGTTTTGAAACAGTTGTAAATTTAAAATTGGTGGCTAGATACCCAAGGAAACAGTATACAGGGCCTTCCGCCTGTATTATGACAAATTGAGACAGGTCACAAAACAATCTAATTTAGGATGTTCAATTGGACTTCTCTGGTGATTTTTGCCATGAGGGCTCCTCCCGCATTTCTGAGTTTCGGGTCTCCGCTGCAGATGTGTGTGGTGAGCTTGATTCTTTACAAATGAGAAGGTCTGCTGGACCGGGCGGTATTCCCCCGTTCTTCCTGAGAGCGTGCTGTTTTTTTTGCCGAGCCCATCCAGATTATTTTTAACTGTTCGCTCGGCTCGGGTTGCTTCCCCCTGTTGCGGAAGACTAGTTTCATTACTTGAAGTCCGGCAGCATTGAAACGCAACATTAACGAAACGTACAGACTACACTGAAAAAAAACTTGTTTGGAGCAAAAAAAATATATGGTTTATTTGAAATACCCAAGTAGTATTTATTTTATTTAAATAAATATTTACGTATACTTACTTGTTAACAAGGCCCGAAAATACAAGGATATATTTGTTTGCTTGAACTAACCAGAGTTATTTAGAAGAAAGATTCCATGTACTTGGCCCAAAGGTGCTGCTACTTGGAATACATAAATATTTGTTTATTCTGAATAAACATTTTTTATATTAAATATATGATTTGTTCTATCCAAACAAATAATTTGTTCCGGAAAATTTGATATTTTGCTTTCAATAAATACTTTGTTTGTTACAAATAAATATTTATTTCTTCAAACATGTTTTTTTCTAGTAATTAATTTAGAAATATTTTTGTTAATAAAACTAGGAACTGTTTGGATCAATTGTTCAACAACCTACACACGTAATAATTTGGGGATTGTTTGATTTTGAACACCCTGTAGATCTGATTTAAGATTTTTGTATGGACCTATTACCCAAACAATCTTGGCTACAACTAAATAATGTGCTTAAATCAGATCTACAGTGTGTTCAAAATGAAACAATCCCCAAATATATTACGTGTGTAGGTGTTTTTTGAACAATTGATCCAAACAGTTTCTGGTTTTATTAAGAAAATATTTGCAAATTAATATCTAGCAAAAGAATGTTTGAAGAAATACATATTTTTTAAAAATCAAATAACTCTATTTATTCCGGAGAAACTGTTTATTTGAGTCAAATAAATTTTGTTTGAGTTAAACAAATAAAAGCCAAATAATTATTTATTAGGGTTCATTTTTAGAATTTTTTTCAGTATATGCGAATAATTCTTAATTCTAATATAGACAAAATGTTTAGGTACAAAATCTGGCGCAAATGAAGACATGGACATTGAATTTATATTCAAAAAGCTACTCCTCAATCCGAAAATGAAGAATTTTGGAATGAAGAGCTAAACGCATACTTTTATTCAGAGAAAGCAACATTATCCCCACCTTGCGACGATGACAAGAGACTTATTAAGTATTACCCCATCCTTCAGAACGCCTTTTTTCAAAAGCTGGTTTAGTAGGCACTAATCTTCGGAATCGACTTCATGCGGAGTCGGCTCGTTCATTATTATGTCTTAACTCATGGTACACTTGTACGTTAAAAGATAAGCTAAACTTTAACTAGTGGAACTATATCAAATTTTTATGCTACGCCAAAAGAATTGTGATTTTTGTTTATTGATCCTCAGTTTAGAGTTTTTATTTTATTTTCTAAAGAAATCTTATTACTATAAATGGTTTCAATTGTTTTAAGTCCTTACAATTTTTCGAGATGTTTCGTCTCGTCTCGAGCTTGTCTCGAAGGATTTCATCTCGTCTCGAAATTCGAGACAAAATGCTCTCGAAATGAGACAAAACGGCTTCGAAACGAGACGAAACGTCTTGTGTCTCGCGGCAACTCTATTCACATGGGATTCCATCCACAACACCTGAGAGCCTATCCTTTTGAGTTTTATCTTATAATCTGGTGTGGAAAACTCCATTTATAGTTTTTAAGTTATAGAAAACCAAGTTCACCAATCTTTTGTGATAAGCACTCAATAAATGGGAATCTAAAATATCGGCGTTAACTAAAGTACTGTCAGCATTTGGGACAGATGAAGTCCTGTGAAATAGCTCAATACTTTTTGGCATTGTAGTGCCTAAGGAAGCAGCAATATAGCTGGGAAACGTCGCGTTTTTGAATAGTTTTGGTGTTTTCTTTGTCATCTATCCTATGAAATAATCAACAACAACTAATGCTCAAAGTTGGCAAAAGAACAACAGGACAAAGATAAACGAAACCTTGAGGCAGAGAAACTAGACACCACATATATGCATTATCTGTTCTTATATTCGTACCACTTCACATAATCATAATACTATCTCAACAGAGAATTTGAAAAAAAATTAAACTGCATTTAATGTAGCTGTAAGCACTTTATAATTTTAAAATTTTTGATATAATGACAGTGTTTTATTTGAAGATATGGCGAGCATATAACGTTGAAATTATATGTCTCCTAATGTTCCTATGCGTTCAGGGACCGGTAATTTTCTCAATATTAGAACACAGAAAGGGTAAAACAGAGAAAGAGAAGGTAAGGTAATCCATGCTAGGCATACTATATTTATTAGATAGGTATATATCAGAGGTAGGTAAATCGTTCTTATTCTGAAGAATCCAAAATGACTGGTGTTATATGCTAGTTAACACATAATTAAGGTAGGTTGATATACCTATTATAATATACGGAATGTATGTTGTGTTTGTACCTATTATGCTATGGTTTGTACTTTTTTCTATATGCCAGATACAGAATTATAATATTGCATTTTAGTCGCGACATTTTGACGCCATTGTTAAAGAGGAATGTCAATACAGTGGCGGAGATGCAAACTCTTACACAGTGTAACTTTTACGCATGACATGACTGGTGCTACTAGAAACAAAGTGTCCAATTTCATGAATCGAAAATATCTATCGCGGTCTGGAAAAACGGTGAAATGCCGCAAAGTTATGGTAAATGAGGATAGCATCTTGGGACGCATATAGCTTGTGACAGGTATAAAAAGAGTGTCAAAACACAAAACAAAGTTTATTTCTTGAAGTAATCCATTATACGGAGAGGAATTGGATTACGATTAGTAGTTTGACATAATTAATTATTACAATGTTGTCATTGCATTTTAAAAGAAAATCATGTTAAGTGGATAACAATTCCACTTACATACTAGCTGAACATTTTGGTTAGCTTTCAATAATATAAAACTACTTTTCGGTAGACTTGATTACTCAAACAGTTTTCTCTTTTTCATTTCAGGTATTTTTTTTTATATAATAATTACATTATTAAATTTTTATAGTTTTTATATGTTTTCTTATTTTCTTTTTATTATTTTACAATTTTATTAACTCCTGACAATAAAATAAAAGACAAACATAGTCTATCAGAAGTGTTTTGAAAATTAAAAATGCTTCAGAACAATTTATTATATTATTTTTCTCTTTTCTATATTTTTCGCCTTACATTTTGAGTACATGGACTTATTCGCGATTAGGGTACTATATTTCCAACACAAAACGAATCTCAAAATTCGGCGGAAATTTCACGCTAACATCTCACCCCGTATATCTTTTACACAGTTGATAAAGTGTTTAGAGCACTATAACCGTCACGTTTATTAAAGTAGAAGCCGATTTTATAATAATTAAAATAGCATGATATAAATTTATCGGTGTTCCATAAATCATACAAATTAATAATTTATATTGGTTTGTGTATGTGTCATAAATTCTCCCCTTCTTCCCCCTCTCATTCTTTGCCTATTAAACTTGGACGCAATAAATAATTAAAAAGAAGCATAGCAACAAATAAACTTTTAATTGCTGCCGACCGCATTTACGCCAGGTTCTTATACAAAAATAAATCAAGTTAATGTCTCACTTTCAATTATTAAAAGATGGCCCCTATTGCACTGCGAAACGGTTTTAGTTCATATTTTTATTATTATACGGCTGTTTTAACATTATTACTATACTCAATGACCGAGAAACACCTAGAACCTATAGGTATCATTTCAACATATCCGTAGTTCAAAGTCTCATAAAGAATGGGACAAAGTGTGCTGTTGTATAACTAGTTAAATAAAAAATATATTTGGATGTTTTGTGATATGGATGACGTCTATTAGGACAACTAATTTGGTATTCTCTGGCCGCTGCTCTTACATAGTCCAATCAAACATACTTTACCCATGAATTTATTTTAAAATAATAAATTAGAATTAGTATTATTTGGCGTTTTGTCTTTCTTTTTATACAGGGTGATTTCTCTGGTCATTTTATGACAAAAAGTTTCCATAACCATACGTCCGGAAAAGCATTGTTTCCAAGATACTAGGTGTTAAAGTTTTTTTGTAAATAACTAGATCAAAATTATTAAGTCCAGTGGCGTTAGGGGGGCAACGTAATGAAAATTATTAACACAAAAAATGTACTATAATGTGAGTACCTACTCTGATTACTTTAATTTCTTTGTCGCTGAGTATACAGTATTCCATATTTTTATTAAACGGTTTTTTATTAGTGTACAGGTATATCGATCGTACTCACGTATATAGTGATGGTTTTCAGAAGATGGAAAAAGAAGGAGAAAATAAAAATTGTATGATTAACGGCTCTTAGTGCTGACATAATTTACGAATTAAATGTTAATTCGTATTATTGTTGGTACATTATAATGATTTATTAAGTAGTCTTGTGGAAATTTTGCACGCAATGCCAACATTCTCAGCACATGCTGCGTGAGTAAACATAAGTTGTATTTACCCAATAAAATTTCAGAATTATACTTTTATAGATATTAATATCATTAAAAATATATATTAATTTATTTTTATTGAAGGATTATTAGTAATTTGTGTCGATGAAGAGCTTATTTAGTTACACTTTTGATATTTTTGTCTGGACAACCAGCATAATTTAAGTGCAAATAGACTTAAAGGTACAATCTTAATTAAAAATGTCAAACAAATTCACAAATTGAAGGTGCACGAGCTAGCTGAGTATGCGAAAGATCTGTGCAAAGTGGGTGCCGCATGAGCTTACAGTCGACCAAAAACAACAACAAATTGATGCTTCAGAGGAGTGTTTGGCGCTGTTAAACCGCAATAAAATAGAACTCTATCGTCGATAAGTGACAATGGAAGAAACATGGCTTCATTATTACACACCAGAGTCCAAAAGACAGTCAGCTGAGGGGTCAGCAATCGCCGAACCGATTCCAGAGCGAGCAAAGACGCAACAGTCGGCCGGTAAGGTGATGGCGTCTGTATTTTGGGATGCGAAAGGAATTATAGTCCTCGACTACCTCCAAAAAGGAACCACCATCAACAGCGACTGTTACTGTGCACTTTTGGATCAATTGAAGGCTGAAATCGCAAAGAAACGGCCACATTTGCGAAAGACAAAAGTGGGGTTTCATCAAGACAATGCATCGTGTCACAAATCGATGCAAACAAAAGCATTCAAATTGAAACCTGTTCTGGACCTGATGGGTGGTGAAATTTAGGCAGGACAATGATATTTTGAAGGGCTATCTGGATTTTTGGGTGTCATATCAAACCCTTGTACCTGTTGCCAAATGGCTACATTCAGCAAAGTATAAAGGCAAAATAAATAAAAACTAGTGTAAGTGAAAATTCTTGAAACAGTTATTAGCTGTAATTAAACAAAGGCTGACTCAACATTTTTCGCACTTCATGCGAGTGAATCCCTTGCAGTTCCACAGTCCACGAAGGAGGTTCAGCGGGTTACCCGATCCGTTCGGACAGGGAGGACACGCTGATTCCTTCAGTGTAGCGCGCGTGCGGCCCAGAACATCTAAGGGCATCACAGACCTATTATTGCTCATTCTCGTGCGGCTAGAAGAAGAAGAAGAAAAACCACATACAATAAAGGGTGGTGCATGCAATGAGAAATACACGTCGCAAAAACGCCGCGCACACCCACACACCTAAATCGATGGGCCTTTAAGATGTCATTCAATACGCCTAGTTAGCAGGTTAGAGTCTCGTTCGTTATGGGAATTAACCAGACAAATCGCTCCACCAACTAAGAACGGCCATGCACCACCACCCACCGAATCAATCTGTCAATCATTCCGATGCCCGGGCCTGGTGAGGTTTCCCGTGTTGAGTCAAATTACGTCGCAGGCTCCACTCCTGGTGGTGCCCTTCCGTCAATTCCTTTAAGTTTCAGCTTTGCAACCATACTTCCCCCGGAACCCAAAAGCTTTGGTTGCCCGTAAGCTGCCCGTCGAGTCATCGGAGGAACGTCGACGGATTGCTAGCTGGCATCGTTTATGGTTTATCCGCAGTCGGATATTTGCACCGCATTTTTGATTCTACAGGTAAAGCCCAATGCCCAAATTGGTTCTGACGGACGTTTCGAGGTGGAGGTCCTGAGCTGGTCCCTTTTTTTGCTTCGCCTGTATTTCTAGTTCAATTGAGCTATAGCTTGGTCGACAGCGTTTCGGCGTTACAGTAGTGTTGATATTTGTTAGACAATGGGCTACGTCCGCTCGGAAGTGGGCTTGGTCCAAAATTTTCGAGATATTTGTTCCTTTTTGTTCATGGATCCGCTTGTACGCTAACCAGGCATTCACTATTGTTAAATCCAACAGGTGATAAAAAAGTCTCATATACCAACAGGTCAACTCCTCCCATATGTCGATTGTATTCTTGTATTTCAAATAGGCATTTCACATCAATACTTTTCTTTTGCTATCATACCTTTTCACTAACGTTTCTGGATGGGTTCCAGCAAAGGACGATATAAGAATAAAGTATTTATTACCTTTCCACAGTAATGACAATACATCAATTCCATCTATTGTTGCAACAAATTCGTGACTGGTACCACGATCTTCATGTCTCATACAAGCTTCTGTAGGAAGTTTACAATTAGGTAATCTATTTCGTCTGACAGTATCTAATGTATAAATTCCTTGCTTAGCTAAATGAACCATAAGTCGAACTGAGGAATAATATTTGTCATGGTACAGTCGATAGTTTTGATTTCGTGGTATGCGAGAAAGCCGTGGAACAATATTGGAGGTAGCTCCCAGATCTGGTTCTGTAGGATATTCCTGATAGGACAAATAATTTGAAACTCACACTTATGAGAGTTTCATTGGCATGTATTGTTTCATATAACGCCTAACTTTCGTCGAGCACATTTGCTCATCAATTGACAGATGCTTCTCTAGAGGTACATATTTGAACTTATTCTTCAAATGATCAATGGTATGATTTTGAAGAGTCTCTCATGGCCAGTTTCATTTCTCGGTATAAACGCCATTGAAATGGAGAAATTGTCTCAACTTTTTTAGAAACATTGCACTCCATTGCTCCAATATGAACTCGTATTTGGCATATGCACAATTGACATATACAAAAGGATTCCTATGTATTGATTTATGTCAAGTTCATCGGCTTTTCTGGCTGTATTTGTACGCAATACAGATTTGTTTGAGAGACGACAGTATCAATCAATTCTTTAGAAAAAAAAAATAAATGAAGAACTAGTATGGAGTATCAAGAGAACCAAGCTCTCCATGTACTTCGGTATTTCCATGAAACAGCAGCTGTTCTTCATTCACAGATATATTCTTTTTCTTCCATGTTATGGTTTTGCCTTTAGCCTCCTTTTTTATAAATTCGGAATTAGATGATGATGGGTTACTATTCGGTAAATTTGATGTACAGGGAACAGGCACAGGCGTCTCTTCAGATAACGATGAATGATGATTTTCTTCATATTCGTCTTTGTCTTCTGGAGAAGGCTCATATGAAGCATCTTCAAATGGATCAGGATCTTCATCCTCACTCTCTAACCCGGTGAAATGCTCCTAAAAACTTTGCAGTTCTTGTTCGGTCAACGCTCTGTTGTCCATCTAATAAAAAAACAAAGTTAATCCTCAATGTCAAATAATTATTTTTTTAGTTTTTTTTACTTTGATTAAGTATGATTTCTGTACAACTTACAACAGCACATTAATAATGATAATAACATTGTACTATTGATGCACAATTGTATATTATCATTTTTCAACTGAGGCATCAATATAGAGTACTGCCATTGTCACATTTTTCTTCTACAAGATGGTGACAACAAACTTAAAATCGGTTAGTTTTTGTGGTACGACCCTGCTTTTTAGATGTCATGTTCTTGAAGGAGCTCAACTAGGGCACACTGTATGTCTCTCGAGTTGGGAAAATGTTGGTTGGTTTTGCAACAAATGGCTTTTGCACTATTTTTTTACGGCTATTTTAAATTCTTATAGGTAGCTGATAACCAGAGCACAGCAATTTATCTCAATTAAATAAACTAAAACAGAATTCCTATAATATTATGCTACAGCAAGATTAAAACACAGCCTTCTTGCATTATTATACTTAAGTGAGACTAATCTATTAACCACAGTGGCAGTAGTGGCTCATTTGTTTTGTTTTTTGTTTTTATTGTATGTATGGCCTTTTGTCTTATTTTTATTTTCGAGATAGCTTATCGGTGTGTGACAGCATGGCACAGTCATTCCGACAAGGACTAATGATATCAGGATATGTAAATAAATATATACCGCGTAAGACGGGCAGCATATAAGTGAGTTTATACACGTGAAGAAGATCTAGACGGCCATGGACCGCGCTCGGCGTGAATCCATGTTTAATGTATAAATATAAGAGGGTACACACGTATATTGCGGCGTAGAGAGGCATTATTTGTCGATTATTTTGAACACATAATCGATTAATGATTATTATTGGTGAAAGGGCTTTAATTACTGTGAAATTGTGTTGCTGAAATATACAAATATGATTCACTATTCCGACTGGAGAAAACTGCGAGGACAACTACACGGGTTGCTATTTATGTATTGACAACTGGCAACACTGGTATTACCAGGTGAAGTCTGTCATCGCCATCTTTGATATTTTTGACAGTGTAAGTTCTGATTACTCCACCAGCCTGCACCAAACAGTGTGGCTCTCCCACCACATACTTACTCCCAGTTAACGCAGGCAGACTTCAGAACATCGAGAGTTTCTCGTACCTCGGCAGCACCAACCCAATCCAACCACAATATCGATGATGAGGTTCAGCATCGTTTAAGATAGGCAAGCGCATCTTTTGGCCGTCTGAAGACGAGAGTCTTCGATAATCATAACATCGACGTTCAAACTAAGTTGCGAGTGAAAACTCTCGATCGAAAATGACGCCCAGGTCCTTAACCTCATTCAATCTTTCCAAGGAAACACCGTTTAAGCAATAATTGAAGTTCAACGGGTTCTTAAGTCTAGATAAACTGATCACCTTACACTTTGAGACATTGATGAGCATTAAACGGTTACTAATACACCAATCGCAGAGGATCTTTAAATTAGTCTGAAGGTATTTACAATCTTCATGTAACACAACGCGTAGAAAACACTTCAAGTCATCTGCATAAGCTCAAGAAGATTGTTAATAAATACATTAAACAATAAGGGTCCAAGATTGGAACCCTGTGACATGCCCGAAGAAGATGAAAAAGTAGATGACTTAAAACCCTCGTACTCCACAAACTGTGGTCGACCAAGAAGATATGAGCCAAAAAATCGCATCAACTGCTCAGAAAAGCCAAAATGTCTCAACTTCCTCTATAAGAGATAGTGATCCATACGGTCAAACGCTTTCCGAAAATCAGTGTAAACCACGTCCACCTGTTGTAGACGATCCATAGCGGAACAGAGAACCTCGAAGAACACGGCAAGATTAGCCGCACACGATCATCCATTCAAAAAGCCATGTTGTTTATTCGAAAATCTATTCTGAATCTGTAGATACACCTTGTTGTAAATGACGATCTCAAGCAACTTTGCGAAATTACAGAGGATCGAGATTGGTCTTCAGGATAGGAATAATCTTCCAACAATTAGGAAAACTAGATGATTTAAAAATCAACCGAAAAATATGTAGTAGACGATAAAATAGAGATACAATCCTTCACGATAAAACTCGGGATGCCATCCGTACCACAGGTAAGCTTGTTGTTAAGCGACCGATCAGTTTTCACAATATCATCGAGAGTGATGTCGAAAATATCAACTCCATCATCACGGGAAAGGAATTTACTTAAACACTATGAACTTAACACTTAAAGTCGGTTAACGAAATAAGGGACGGCAGCAAAAGAGGTACAAGGATGTTCTGAAGACCAACATGAAGAAGTGTGGCTTAGATGTAAAAAACAACTGGGAGCAGATTGCGAACGACCGACTGAGAGAGAGGCGTACCATTTACGAGCACTGTCAAGTTTTTTAAGAGCAGCGTCGACCACATGAGAATG
The DNA here is from genome assembly GCA_911728435.2 of Apoderus coryli. NCBI lineage: Eukaryota > Metazoa > Arthropoda > Insecta > Coleoptera > Attelabidae > Apoderus > Apoderus coryli. Next base: position 17,916,990 of record OU452206.1, read on the forward strand.
CGAAGTTTTCGTCTCGAGGATCGGTTTGTTTAGCCATCTTAGAGCTCACATCAGAACTCCCTAAATCCCTGAGTTGGACTCATTCATATTCGTTAGCGAGTGAATGCTGATGATGATGATGATGACTGAGAACTCAGGCTTTAGTCCATCAGGCATACATAAAATATTACATGCACACTTAGCTGTGAAAAAGGTTTAGTCTCGGTGGATCCCACACAATTTGATGAAAGCTCAAAAGATAAACAATGACAGTGCTTCAATTTTATGTAACAGGTAAGCATAATCTCTCTAAAGTTGCTCGCGATCGAAGCCTCTCAAATGCTCGCCTGTGATTTTCATAAAAACTGGTCATATGGCAACTGTACCTTTAGAGGAACTTCAAACGGTCAATTCTGATTGGTACACATCAGTTTGTTTGCCGGAAGTCTTTGACAATTGCTATCGGATCATTCATTCTTCATCAAGACAATGCGAGTGCTCACATCTCGGCAAACAATTGACTATTTGAACTCTCAAAAAGTTGAAGAGGCATAAGAAGCCATGTTTCGGATGTGTCCAAAGCAGATTGGAGAAAAGGCTCTGACAAATGGTTCAAATGCGAATATTTTGACAAACAAGAAAAGAGCTTTCATCGTATTTTGATTAATAAGCTTAAAATATAAATGAAGGTCATCGATGAATTGTTTTTTTTTTTGAAAGATGTAAATGTATATCGATACACATACCTCTATCGATAGATCTCTTTAACGTATAGTCAAAATGTTTAATGGATGTATGTGGTGGCTGATTTGCGTTGCAAATGCGAGACCCGAATCGAAGACGATAGGTCGTGGTGTTAACCCACCGCAACCGCAACAGCGTCGAACTTTTCAGATGCAAGGGATAAAACCACGCGCGTATTCCTCTATCTTTAGGCGGCGATCGAAACTTTTGTCAAAGATTAAATGGAATACTACACTATTTTGGCAAAGTGTTTTTGGCAAACTACAGAGTGTATCACACAAAATTGTTTGGATTTATTTCAATTCGGGTTGGCTTACATGGTCAAAAGAACATTGTTGTCGATTTCCTACATTAGAGTCATAGAGTGAGCCGTAAAAAGAAAGTAGAAGTTCTCGGAACCTGAAAATGTTGCAGTTCCAGTTCCTATCCGGTCAGCTGGTGCTAACACGGCTCTGCTCTCCGGTTTTCTGAGGCGATTTCCATACGCTGACCTGAAGTTCTATCTCTACAAAATGATGATGAGATTAGGAACATCGCTCAGGCCCATTTTGACTTATCTGACTGTATGAATAAGTAGAATTTTTGCTACTAAACACCATAAAGTCCGCAGCAGCTTCATGGAAGTAGTCCAGGTGTTTGGTGTGCTGATGAATCATTTAGCATTTAGTTCCTATTTTTCGATCATTCTACAAACTAGATGGGCCACCGCGAGGTCCGTTTTTAATAAACCCCCAGAAGGTCACCCATCCAACTTGTAGCCGCGCTCAACAGAGCTGCACTCGACGGTCGTCACTGTATGATCCCGTCTAGGCTACCCGGCCGCATTTTCGGAATTTGCCGACACATTAGCAACTCAGAACAACTCGGGTGATATGAATCACATATTCATAAAGTCCCGACGTATTAGGCTAATGCGTCAGTGATTTACATATGAAATTGCCCATCTCAAACTAAGAATATCTTTTCGTTTTGAATCAGATTTGTGTAACTAGTTTCTTTAACTGTTAAAAACATTTTGATTTCCCGTAGCACTCTGCACACCAATTATGCAAAGAGTTGCAACGCTTTACCAGTCTTCAGAGATTATGTTTGTTGATTCCACGGGCAACTGCGATACACAAAATCATAAAGTTTACTACTTTATAACACAGTCCGCTATTGGAAGATTACCTTTGGGCTGCACATCCTAAGTAGCAGCCAAGAATCGAATGTATTTTTAGCAGCCGTGCGTGACCTTTATGAAATTTTTCCCATTAAAATTAAAGCAAAAGTTATTCTTACGGATGACGATTTAGCTGAAAGAAACGCTTCTAAAAAGATATGGCATGCATCATCTTTCTTGTTGTGTACTTTCCACGTTTTGAAAGCCTGTTGGAAGTGGCTTAACACAGGCAAGAATAAAATTTGTTCAAATTATGTGCAAAGCTGTTATAAATGCTTTCGAAATATTCTCGTATCAAAATCATATGAAGATCTAGAAAACTCCTGTTTATAGAATTTACTGATAATTGCAAATATGAATATTTCACAAATTATGTAAGTAATGTGATGGGTTAATATTTAGTATTATACTAGTTCGCACGGTATTTCGTAAATCGCCGAAGCATTAAGTCTAATACGTCGAGTGTTTAGGAGTTGGCACGTTGCATGTATTTGATAAATCGCCGACGCATTAGTCTAAAACGTCGGGACTTTATGAATCTGGGATTCGCATCACCCGAATCATTCCGAGCGGCTAATGTGTCGGCGAATTCCGAAAATGCTACCCGGCCCGGCTGCATTTTAGGAATTCGCCGACACATTAGCCGCTCGCAATAACTCGGGTGATGCGAATCACAGATTCATAAAGTCCCGACGTTTTAGACTAATGCGTCGGCGATTTATGAAATACCTACATGCACTCTAAAGGGTTTTCCATAATGTTTATTTCTTACAAATCTCTGTTATAGTTTGGAAACTATGAAAAAAATAATTCATGTTTGAGTCCTCAATAATTTATGGTTTCTTTTGTATAGTGGGTTATAGGATTTCGTAGGAAAGTACACTCAATTAGGTGTCAGTGACGTTTCGCGGCTTTATTTCCGCTTTTTCAACCTTCTTCCAGTTAGAATGTACAATTAAAACAATTAAATTACATTTCTATATACAAGTTAATGGTCAACACTAACTGAATTGATCACTAATCGTGTATAGTAACATTTTTTGGTACTGTTGTTGTATATAGAAATGTCAGCTAATTGTTTTAATTGTAGATACAATCTAACTGGAAGAAGCTTGAAGAAGCTGAAATAAAACATGGAAACATCGCTGGCACCTAATTGATTGTACTATCTTAGGAAGTCCTAATATTTTCCGGACGAGCATACATTACCTACTCACCGTAAACGACCGTTAGATGCGCCAATTGCCGAAATTATTCAAACTTACGTCAAACGATCGAGCAGACACGACCCTAAATATAACACAAACGGCATAAACCTAACCTAAAAATACAAAGAATCTACATACCTTCTTTGGATCCATTTCATAAATTCAATATTAATAGGTAAAATTTATTTTTATTGGGATATCACAATGTTTTTAACAGCTCAAGAAACTAGTTACACTAATCTTATTCAAAACGAAAAGATATTCTTAGTTTGAGATGTGCAATACGTAAATCGCTGACGCATTAGTCTAATACGTCGGGACTTTATGAATCTGTGATTCATATCACCCGAGTTGTTCCGAGCGGCTAATGTGTCGGCGAATTCCGAAAATGCGGCCCGGCTAAGTTATTAGTTTATTTAAGTGTTTAGTTTTTAAGTACAAATAAAAAAAATCTAACTGAAAAATAGAAAAATACAAAAAAAGGAAATACACGCATCAAAACGAAAGAAAATTGGGAGGATTACAATAACAATTAATAATAACAATAAATAATTAACACATGAACATAATTCACCAAAACAAATCCAAATCAGTAGCCCGCAAACATTTCTCTAAACTTTTCTTAAAAGAATCAAGCGATACATTAAAAAAATCAACGTTTTCATTAATAACTAATCGGTTGCTGTATTTACAAGCCTGAAATAGCGGTGCTTTAGATTCATAATTAGAACGAATCTGTGGCACCCAAAATAAACTAGCGCTTCTAGAGTGAACCCTAGGGACACGAAACCATAGCTGCTGAAGCAACCGAGGACATATTGTTGATCAACTTAAAAAGAAAGATCTGAGACGCGAAGATGCGTCTCTAGGCTAACGGCCGTGATCACACCCACGAGGAGGAAAATATCCATCAATTTTAAATAACAAATTTTTTAAAAACTTACGTTGGATACTCTCGAATCTCTGTATATGAACACGGTAGATGGGCGACCAAATGATTGTAGCGAATTGCAAAATAGACACAAAAAAGGCGAAATAGAGACTTTTCAGGCAGTCCATGTTGTTGAATTCTCTCGTCTGTCTAAAAATAAATCCTAACATTCTCAAAGCATTAGCAGAAACTTGTTCAATGTGGTAGTTGAAAGATAAATCACCATCCAGGTATACACCAAGATCTTTGATTAAAGCGCAGCGTTCCAAATTTGACTTATCGATGGTGTAGTTTCGCAAAAACGGATCTTGACGTCTTGTAAATTTCACCGACTTAGATTTGTTCAGATTTAGAGGAAGTCTATTTAGATCACACCATTCTGAGACCCGACACAGATCTGTTTGAAGCTGTGCGGAATCGTTCTCACAAACAACAGTGCGATACAATTTTAAATCATCCGCAAACAACAAATAAGTGCTATTGAAACCAGAGCCAATATCGTTTACGAATATTGCAAAGAGAAGAGAAGCCAACGTACTGCCCTGCGGAGTTCCACTTGAGGTTGTGAATGAACTTGAACTGAATCCATTGTATTCAACAAATTGTTGGCTTGCTCCTAGATAAGATTGAAAAGAAGATATCAGATTCCTGCCGAAGCCAATGTCGCACATCTTCTGTTGAATCAGGGGATGATCAAGCTTATCGAACGCCTTGGAAAAGTCAGTATAGACTTGCAAACCTCGACCGACAGCCGGAATTACATCCTGCAGGAAAGTGGTTAGAATGGTCACCGTAGAACGACCCATGTTGCTGGTAAACTAGCCTATGTTTTATTTGATACATTATTTATACAAGAAATATGTTATTCTGTATCAAGCTTGAAACTTTTCACTCCGAACTCGGAGATTGCATACCGATTGATTGGACACATTTAAACAGTAGCAAATTTAACATATAATGTGGTTATTTTCAAGCTGTTTTTCGGTTACAACAACTTTATCACTATTATTAAGCAAATTGACTTACTTTTATACAGCGCAATCAGGTAAATTAAATTTAAATTGTGTTTTAAAATAAAAGGAAAAAGATGAATAGAAGATTGATTGAAGTAAAAGTTTCTTCTTGTTTTAGTAATTTTATGATTAATTTTAAACACGCTTCCTTTCTTATATAGAGTCATTCAATAGGTCTGTAGGATAAATAAGAAACAAACAAAATTTTGACAAAAGTCGATTTTATTATTCAACATAGTGGCCTTCGAATGCGATACAAAGATTTCGACGCCACAATTTACCAGGCTTCCGAGGATTTTAATAACATAATCCAAACCAAATTAAAAAGTACTGAGAATTGGTTTGCCTCTAACGGACTGTCTCGTTAACTTCTCGAAAACGGAGAAAATTGATTTTAAACTAAGGAAAAATTTTACTAGCGCACACAATACTTATATAAGTTTCTTGGAGTAATTGTAGACCCAAAATTAACATGGAAAGATCAGATCGATTGCCTTGCCAAAAAATTGTCCAGTGTGGTTTATCTCTTGCGAAAACTATCGACTACATGTTCACAAGAGGTCTCCCCGCACTCGTATAGTAAAATCTGATACTCGGCTCCCCTCTGCGGATAAACACCATAATCCCTAAATATCAAATATTTCAGAAATCTTCGATGCACCGCGTTTATAGTCTCAGCATGTCTATCATTGATAGGGTGCCATACAATTTGGCAATATTCCAGACTGGATCTTATAAAAGCTCTAAATAAAATTTTAAAAGTTTTGATGTTATTAAAATATTTACAATTTCTTAGGATAAAACCAAGCAGCTTAGTGCAATGTCGCGCGTGCAATGTCGTGCTCCACATGAGCCACAAAGGAGAAACGCTCATCAAAATAAACACCCAAGTCCCTGAGAACCGTCTCTCGATTCAAGACAGAACCGTCAATGTAATAATTAAAAGTAATTCTAATGTCTTTTCTCGTGTAGGGCACCACATTACACTTGTCTATATTCAGATGCAACTTGTTTCTATCACACCAGTCTGCAAGAAAATGCAAGCATCTTTGAAGATACAAACAGTCGTCATGGCTACGAATTTCATGAAAAAGTTTTAAGTCGTCGGCAAACAGTAGCCCATTGCATAACACACAATCGAAAATGTCGTTGATAAAAATAATAAACAGCAATGGACCTAAGTTGGATCCCTGTGGAACGTCTGATGTAGGTACAAACTTGAATGACTCATACCTTTATAAGGTACATTGTGAAGAAAGTCTACACTCTATACAAACAGCCTTCGTAAACTAAGTGTATCATTTCGAGGCACGTGATTTTTTTTATATCCGCGAACACCGAATACGTAATATAGGAATATACCTTATTCCAGTTTTTACAATAATAATTATATCAGAACAAAAACCTGTTGTGCTGTCCAGTTTTTAACTCAAACCTCATTTGAAACTGAAGCAATCAAAGCAGTCGCATCTTGCATCTAACTTTATTCTTACCCTATTTTGTGTAATTTCTTACATACATATCATCAATGATGTTTTTTTTTGCCAACGACGACGGACGCAAAGTCATTCGTAAAAGGCAATCAGGCGATGTGCGCGTTCTGCATTGCATCTCTAAGTTTCCGCTTGTTCATTTTGCCGATTAAACTATAAATAAGAATCTTGTTATCGGATTTTTTAATTGTTATTCCGGTCTTCTTGTCCAGTGCGGTGACATGACAGCTCATATAGACTCTATCTCTTCTACGAGCAGAGTTTATAGTGGAATTGCAATATGTATATAAAACGAGTAAAGTTAGAGGAAACGAGACTGTGGGCGCCATTAGTTTAGATATCAAACAGAATTATTTGGGTTTTTTTTTCGTTAACAGTCGAAAACAAACTGACTTAATTTATATGGTGCGCTGCTCTCTGCAAAACATACTGAGATTGCTATCATTTCTGGTAATAACTCAGAATTAAAAAAAGTAAACACGCACTACTGGGGTAACAAAGCGAGGTTGCCAATGAAAATGAAACACAAGTCTTTTCGAATATTGTCACACCCGGTATATTGTAATAAAAATATGACATCCAGTCGAACTAAGTATTTTTAGCTGATTAATACTTTAAAAAAGTTCATTAAAGTTTATAAAAGTTCATGATTCTAGCATCTGTATTGTATCTACGAAATAGACAAAATTGCTGACTGACATTTTTGCACACAACCGGTACCGACGCCATGACTTGAAACAGATTAGATTTGGCCGCTGTTATCGTATGATTGAGGCTCTATCAGAGTCCTATTTTTGCTAAAGTATAAACTGCTTTCAGACACACAGTATGGATATCGAAAGCAAAGATCTACCAAGCAGGCATTGATGAGGTTAGTGCAGTCTATAGTGGGTGCAATGGAACAAGGACACATTCTGACGGCTGTATTTTGCGATCTTTCTACAACATTTGACTGTGTTTCTCATGCGATTCTCTCAAAGAAACTTCCCCTATATGGCATTAGAGCAAATGCTCTTAATTTCATAAGATCTTACTTGAGTGATCGACAACTTTTATTTATTATATATGTCAACGACTTATCATCTTTTTTGAGGGATACTCAAGTAATTCAGTATCCAGACGACACCACAATTTACCAGGCTTCCGAGGATTTTAATAACATAATCCAAACCAAATTAAAAAGTGCTGAGAGTTGGTTTGCCTCTAACGGACTGTCTCTTAACTTCTCGAAAACGGAGAGGATTGATTTTACACTAAGGAAAAATTTTACTAGCGAACACAATACTTATAAGTTCATTGGAGTAATTGTAGACCCAAAATTGACATGGAAAGATCAGATCGATTGCCTTGCCAAAAAATTGTCCAGTGTGGTTTATCTCTTGCGAAAACTATCGACTACATGTCACAAGAAGTCTTGCGTTGCGCATATATGGGATACTTTCAGGGCCTAATTAGTTATAGCGTTCTGTTTTGGGGCAAGGCACCGCAATGGCAAATTATCTTTGAAATTCAAAAGGCGCCTGTACGAGTAATGGTTAAAGCTGGATATAGAGAGCCATGCAAACCCTTCTTTAAAAAAAATTAAATATTTTAACAGTTCCTGCTCTGTATATTTGGCAATGTATTTTTTATATTAGGGAAAATCTCAATACTTTAATAACTCATGAGGATCTACACTGTTATGAAACGCGGCATAAGAAAAACCTGTGTCTGCCCCGGCACAGATTAGCTTTGATCGACAGCTTCAGGTTATGGCCGTTAGGTTCTATAATCACCTCCCTCGTCAGATAAAAGATATTGCGAACAACAATAAATTTAAAGTTGATGTGAAAAAACAACTTCTTGAGATTGTCCCATATGGCTATGCTGACTATCTCACCTACAAATTTTGAGTGAATTTTTTACACTCTAGTGCTTGGTTAATCTTAAGTTATATTATAGTCTGTTGATTGTTGTTGTAGTATTTGAATTGTGCCCCTTTAGACTATTTATTGAAGTTTTAAGTGACTTTTATGTACATACTGAATGTGACGATGTTAATAACTATTGTTATATAGGCAAATAAAACATTATTTTTATTATTAAAATACCCTTCTAAGATTAAAAGAATGCTCAACGTCAAAATCGTGTTACCAAAATACGTAATTGAAATTGTAACAAACTTTAGAGAGATAGACGGCACCTCCTCACTATCCAATGATCTTCTTCGGCCGATCCACCTGCCAAGAAAAATTCAATCAAAATACTGACGAACAGCAAGACAATATAGTCTTGCTAAATTTTGTTACAATTTCAATTACCTATTTTTGGTAACACAATTCTGGCGTTGAGCATTCTTTTAATCTTGATATTGACGAACAGCAAGACAGTCAGTATTTTTATTGAATTTTTCTTTGCAGGTGGTTCGGCCGAAGCAGATCAGTGGATGGATAGTGAGGAGGTACCCTCTATCTCCCTAAATTTTGTTACAATTTCAATTACCTATTTTTGGTAACACGATTCTGACGTTGAGCATTCTTTTAATCTTGATATTGACGAACAGCAAGACAGTCAGTATTTTTATTGAATTTTTCTTTGCAGGTGGTTCGGCCGAAGCAGATCAGTGGATGGATAGTGAGGAGGTACCCTCTATCTCCCTAAATTTTGTTACAATTTCAATTACCTATTTTTGGTAACACGATTCTGACGTTGAGCATTCTTTTAATCTTGATATTGACGAACAGCAAGACAGTCAGTATTTTTATTGAATTTTTCTTTGCAGGTGGTTCGGCCGAAGCAGATCAGTGGATGGATAGTGAGGAGGTACCCTCTATCTCCCTAAATTTTGTTACAATTTCAATTACCTATTTTGGTAACACAATTCTGGCGTTGAGCATTCTTTTAATCTTGATATTGACGAACAGCAAGACAGTCAGTATTTTTATTGAATTTTTCTTTGCAGGTGGTTCGGCCGAAGCAGATCAGTGGATGGATAGTGAGGAGGTACCCTCTATCTCCCTAAATTTTGTTACAATTTCAATTACCTATTTTTGGTAACACGATTCTGACGTTGAGCATTCTTTTAATCTTGATATTGACGAACAGCAAGACAGTCAGTATTTTTATTGAATTTTTCTTTGCAGGTGGTTCGGCCGAAGCAGATCAGTGGATGGATAGTGAGGAGGTACCCTCTATCTCCCTAAATTTTGTTACAATTTCAATTACCTATTTTTGGTAACACGATTCTGACGTTGAGCATTCTTTTAATCTTGATATTCACGAACAGCAAGACAGTCAGTATTTTTATTGAATTTTTCTTTGCAGGTGGTTCGGCCGAAGAAGATCAGTGGATGGATAGTGAGGAGGTGCCCTCTATCTCCCTAAATTTTGTTACAATTTCAATTACCTATTTTGGTAACACGATTCTGACGTTGAGCATTCTTTTAATCTTGATATTGACGAACAGCAAGACAGTCAGTATTTTTATTGAATTTTTCTTTGCAGGTGGATCGGCCGAAGAAGATCAGTAGATGGATAGTGAGGAGGTACCCTCTATCTCCCTAAATTTTGTTACAATTTCAATTAACTATTTTTGATAACACGATTCTGACGTTGCGCATTCTTTTAATCTTGCTATTGACGAACAGCAAGACAGTCAGTATTTTTATTGAATTTTTCTTGGCAGATGGTTCGGCCGAAGAAGATCAGTGGATGGATAGTGAGGAGGTGGGCTCTATCTCCCTAAATTTTGTTACAATTTCAATTACCTATTTTGGTAACACAATTCTGACGTTGAGCATTCTTTTAATCTTAGAAGGGTCTTTTAGCAAAAATAGTACTCTGATAGAGCCTCAATCTTACGATAACAGCGGCTAAATCAAATATGTTTCAACATGAATTAAATGGTTGTGTGTTTTCGCCACTTTACTCTACACTCAAACCACTGTTTAACTATGTGGTTGACCTTTGGGCTAGGATTACCTGAAGATCAACGAGATACGATCAGCTTATTCTCAAAAATGTTCATGATTGTAACGAATTCATTTCAAAAATTTCAATACGAGGACAACTGCTAATATTTTGAGTCTTGGTAACAGTTATTGTTGTTAGGTGTCAGCTGTTGTTTTCACTGGACGGTTTACATTTTTGGCTCTAACCTATACAGGGTGTCCCACGTATGCTAATGCAATAATGCGAATTCTGTCGATTAAAGGAACCATTTTTTGAGAATTTTGCGCCCAAATAATATTGTCCAACAAATTATTGTTTTTTGCGCCCTGGTAAAAAAAAATCTCAGAATGGCACTCGCTTCTTTTAAATGCTGGACTATTGAAAACGCGCATGAATGAAATTTATGTTTCCCTAAAATTCTGTGAATTGTTAATTTTGATAAACCTGCCTCTAGAGCAGCTTGTCTTACAGGCAGAAAACTATCCCAAAATAGCAACAGTGCGTACAGAAGAAGTCGCATTATGCTGCTGTAGAGCGTAGCGTAGAGGAAGACCCGAATCGGTCTATCCGCCATCGTGCACAGGAAATGGATATGTGTTCATATCTTGGTTTGTGTGCTTACAAAATCCAACTCGTGTAACAATTGAAGTGACACGATCACCTATCAAGGCGTAGATTCGTTGAATGGGCCCAAGACTGCCGTATTTGGAGTGATGTTGAGACACAGTTACATCCAGAAAAACTGACTATTTGCTTTGCTTTATGCCTGGTGAATTCATTGGTCCGTACTTCTTTAAAAACGATGCTGGTTAGAACATTACAGTCAATGGTGACCGCTATAGAGCCATGATTACTGCCTTTTTCATTCATCAATTGAACAACCAGGACCTGTGGTTTCAACAAGATGGCGTAACATGTCACACAGCTCGTGCTATAATTGATTTATTGAAGGAAACGTTTGGTAACCGCATAGTTTCACGTTTCGGACCGTGAATTGGCCTCCAAGATCGTGCGATTTAACGCCGCTAGATAAGCCCGAAACGATTGACCATTTGGAGGACAACATTCGCCGCGTTATTGCCGATATACGGCCACAAATGTTGGAGAAAGTTATCGAAAATTGAACCTCTAGATTAGACTACGTCCGAGCCAGCCGTGGCGTGCATATGCTAGAAGTCATATTTAAATTATAATGCCAGAAGATTTTCCTTCGTATAATTTTCATCTCTTTGTTTTATTCCATTTCAAAGTTCTATACCTCTTCGTCGTCAACATTTATCGGGGTTTTTTGGACATGTACTATCACATTTATGAAAATCGCAATAAAGCAACTTCCATTGAAAAATTACTGGTTTGGATGATTTGCTTCAAAAGATAAATACTTAGTAGCTTTCGTATCTGTGTCAAATCCGATGTAAATCTAAGAAATTATATTAGAATAAGTCAGGATAGTAGACAATGGCGAAAGAAAATCATCACATAAATGCGGGGAGGTTTCATCTGGTTGCTGACTTCTTCTTCTTCTTCTTCTCTCATGCCATCCATAATAGTAATTCGGGGCTGCAGCTATAAACGTGTATTAACTATAAGTATACCGTGTGTGCCCACGGCGATGGCATCCATGCACGGGGACCAGGCCGCGGTGGACGCGTCGAGGCAACCAACAACATGCTTATTATTGCCGGACAGACGGACCGCGCCCGGGGTTATGCGGCTTGCTACTCGCCACAATCTACATGGTGACCTATACTCATATTTTTACTAGATTTAAACAATCTTTAAAACAAATTTAAATCATATTGCATAGCAGCACTGCATTGTTAGTTAAAAAAAAACCACAGGTCACAATGCCTCACGAAACCTTTGTAGCCTAATTCTGTAGCCATTGGACAGCAAAGTCTAAATCTTAAATGTTTTTATATCACAAATCTGTTTACAATCGAATAAATGGGCTTAAACTGGGCTGTAACTCGACAAAAGATGAACGTCATTCGTGACATCCAGTGATCAACACGGTAAAGGTCACCATTGAGAGCTGTTGTGTGTTGTTGTTGAGTTTTGTTGCCTTAAACGAGACTAGGCGTGGAGAAGAGTACACATTTAAAAGAATCGGTTATGTAGTGGTTTCAAGAACGGCCTGGATGACCTGCTTGGGGAACAGAGTGACCTGAACGAATCGTCAAATTGGGAGTACTGGGTCGAGTTTCATCGTAACAAATCGAGCGACAGTCTGATCGGTTCTACCACTTACTGGTTGAATGATAATAATAATAATAGAAACCCAGTAGTGATTTGTAATAGTCCTTAAAGTTTAGTTTAGGAAAAACTCCGGACTACTAACTCGAGAGACCAGCTGCATAAAGCTGTGTTTGGAAGGATACCAATTGTTACAGTCTGCGTTTGCGAATCATTTACTTGAAGAAGAGCGCCGTTCTTGAAATATTCCCAAAATGATTCTGCTCAAAAAACAAGATTGGTAGAGCCAAGACAATCCATTTATTCACTGTGTAAACGACGTGTTCACTTTTCAACCACGTATGATTATTTTTACCTTGTACATAAGTGTTTTTCTATTTTCAAAATTGCAATTTTTGTTGCCCAAATTAGGGCGAAACATATTATAAGATACCCCTTCGTTTCATTAAATGAGGATGGAGCTGGCATTTTGTGTAGTAATTTGTTACTTAGTGCTCTTTTATCCCCAATTTTGATGATCTTCTTTTTCTCCAACATCCTTAGAATTCCTTCAATTTTACGGAAACCTTTCTCTTGTGTATTTAGTTGCAAGGTTTTCCCACGGAGAAATGCCGACCTCTCTTGGATTGCTTTTGGAAGCACGAATAATCTTTATAGTCCTTATGTTATGTGGTCCCACGGCATTGGATTTTACAGTGTGTCAGTGCCTCCAGGATGTCTTCCTCAAGTACGGAAACACACTGGACAACACTGTTATTAATCATAATTTTAAAATTTTCGTTAAGATAGTCAGAACCATTTCTATTACTATACAGCAACATATGCGATTTTAATGGATTCAATTTTAAATTATGATCGGTGGAAAGTGAATATGGAACATCAAGGTCAGCATTAACTCTCTGGCAGGCCTCAACACAATCATCCGTCTTAAAAGAGTAAGAAACCTGTGTGTCATCCGCAAAAGCCTGTATGCTACAATGATTTAATATAAATTAAAAATAACAGAGGCCCCAAAATTGAACCCTGTGGCACACCAGATGTAATATCCGACACCGTCGAAAATCGGCCATTATGGTAAAACCTTTGTTTTCTTAAAGATACATATGAATTAAATAAGGACAAAGACGCATCATCGAAACCGTAAAACTTCAGTTTCGCTATCAACAATCTGTGATTGATAGTGTCAAAAGCCTTAGATATAATGATGATGATGATGATTTAGAGCTTAAAATAGTTGCATAATACTCAAATAATTAGCGTTAATCGTTTTTGCCCACATCAAACATATAGAATGTATTTTTTTTACTAAGATATTATAGTGCGATTTGATTGCTCTATTTGTATGAATATTCAATGCGAAATAGTGACTATCACCCTGTACAACAAAATCAAATGCACATGGCTACATATAGTACATCTCTGGTGGAAGTTCTCTGCGTCTCGGGTTTTTTTGATCAATATCGATCAGAGGTCGGTTTTTCTGCTTTTTTCTATATGCTATAAAGGTTTATATGGCAGGTACAGTTTCTGATAAATAATACATAAGTACCTTCTATACTATATCTGCAAAATTTTCAGTAAATAAATGGTACCTACCGAACCACCTTTTATATTCCACCGCCGCGCCGCCGTCACATCAACTAAACTGAAGGCTTCCTAAATGCAAAAAGCAAAATGAAAATAACGTTGTATTATATGCCGATAATATCCCAGCATATTATCCTACCGTTGCAGATGTATAAAGTTTTTTCTTGATTCAAATTAGAAACAATTATTTTTAGAGACAAATCGGGGTCAAAATATGTGTTGTGGATCCGCTAAATTTCTTCACTCTCATGTAACGCACAAAATTGTCTTTCACGAACAGGAATGAAACTTAGATATATGATCCGTTCACCTCTCAGTGAGACGCAAGATACCGTATCGACACGGGATACGTACCTATCCGAAAATGAGATGACAAATGGATCATATCCCCGGTGAAACGAAGTTCACAAAGACGCCTACTTCTTGTACGGCCATCACTAGATGTCGCCAGAAACATCTTGTTGTCATTTAATAGTTCATGCTAGACTCCAAGAAGTGGGTCCAAATAAATATCAGATTCGCGGCCCTGAAACTGGCCCATAATGGCGCACGCGTTATCTAGACGGCATCCGGGTGCAGACATCTAACCCAGACTCCTTTAGAGGAATGGTGAGATTCCTCAACCAAGAGAAGCTGGAGTACTACTACACCTACCAACTCCCAGAAGACAGGTCTGTACACGTGCTAATATGCGGTGTAGAACAAACCATCAAAGAGGAATTACACCCTATTCGCGTCGTGCCAACGATCATATAGCTATCAAAAAGGATATAGAACATCATGCGCTACCGAACCTGGATATGCAGAACATAGAGTCAACTGCATTTGCTATTGGAGAAAAATGTTATAGCTATAAGGAATGTTTATTATAGAAAACAATATTTATCAAAGGACTGGACTCCAGTTGCTTTGTGTTAAAACAAACGGGAACGGAATTCCAGTCTGATGAAAGAAGTACTTACATTTAGCTGACCTGGGTTTGTAGAAGGATCACGCCTATTGGCCATAACCTTCCATGCTCGTTGCACGAATTAAATGAAGATGACTTTGCGTTTGCAGTTTGGGGTTAGATATTAAATAGGTAATCCTTTGTTGTTGAGGTCACACTCAATATCCTTAGAGGCTAAATATGTGGCCTGGATTTTATGGCGATATTATTATTGGTCATTTTTTTTCATCCAGGAATTATATAGAAGAAATGTACTTCCAATTTTTACAAGAGAACTGCCATTTTTAATATTATGCCTGAAAAATCAAATATAATCGATGAGTAGAACCTTTGGCGTAGAATACTAAACTGACAATCGTTTTACCACTTCACCAAAACACTTCTTTTAAATCTCGACGCGCGTTTCGCTAACAATGTTAGCATCCTCAGGAGAGAATTAAAACTGAATTAAAACTCAGTTTTAATTCTCTCCTGAGGATGCTAACATTGTTAGCGAAACGCGCGTCGAGATTTAAAAGAAGTGTTTTGGTGAAGTGGTAAAACGATTGTCAGTTTGAAAAATCAAAGATACAATACGAACCCGCTCAAAAACTGGTACCAAATAGTAATTTTATACAAGCTGAAAATATATTTTATAAAACTTAGAGTAAACTCTCTTAGAGCTATAATAATCATTTCAACGAGATAGTATCAAATTTCTTCTTTTTATACTGCCCTGGTAATTATGTATACCTT
This sequence comes from Apoderus coryli, assembly GCA_911728435.2. Classification (NCBI taxonomy): domain Eukaryota; kingdom Metazoa; phylum Arthropoda; class Insecta; order Coleoptera; family Attelabidae; genus Apoderus; species Apoderus coryli. The sequence continues at coordinate 17,932,917 of OU452206.1, forward strand.
CCAAAATACTATACCTTCCACATACTGGCAACCGCAAGCCACTGCCATAGTTTCAAACTCATTGTAAAATTCTACCCTTCTTTGCAGCATATTTTCTAACCCTTACAAACACAACTCTATAACAGAACCAATGTTACCGTCAGCTGGGCGTTAGATGGCACTACAATGTCAAATTGAAAATTTATTCCAGCAAAGAAGAAAAAAAAATGTAAAACACCCAGAAACCGTTTTTACGGTGTTCAGAACCGAATGAATGGAGCTTGAATAAATTTGTGTACGTAATTTTCTACTATAATATATTTTATAAATATATGTATGTATAATACTTTAAATTCACTTAAAACATATGGAGTTAAAATAAAATGAAAGTAAAATGCCAAATATTTCTATTCTTACACTGGTATAGTGGTTTTTTGTTTTATTTATTTTTAGTTTTTTATTTGAATTTCTGTCTCGATGTTTTTATGTAAATAGCTATGAACACCTAACATACGAGGGAGCGTTTTAATGCCACGAGATAAGGGTTGAGGGTTGGTATAACCACTTTCTTCTTTAGACAAGCCATGAAAAAGTAAATTGCGTTTACATTGGAACATTTGTAATACGTGGCTTAATTATATCAGTGCTTATTGAGCCTAATTAAATTAGTTTTTTTTTTACAAAACTACATTGCCCCGGAATTTTGCTCAAAATCAATCCTAAATAACTTTTTTAGTATTGCATGAATTTTGACAATTTTTTTTAGGCTGTCTTATTGTCATCATTTTTTCATATCGAAACTTCAAAAATTTCGAACGGATTTGTTGTTATACAGGGGTGAACAAAAAGTTACATTTTGCTCTAACCTTTTCAACACCCTGTAGATAAACCTCACGACCGAATACTGATTTTTTTGGAACATTTTGAAGCCCCATCTTTCTCTGCACAACTTGTTTTTTGATTCATACCGATATCTGTATTTGTAAAGGAAAAAACACTGGTTTCAAAGAAATAATGCTCTATTAAGTGTAGCAACAAAAAAATTAAAAATTATTGCAAAGTTGACAAAAGAATTAGCAGTTTCCATGGCACATAAGCATGTCAACAAGTTTTTTCAACAAATTACAGATTTACTGTACTTTTTTAAGTTTGTTGAAGCGTGTTTTAAGTTTTGTTGTGTGTTTCGGAGTTGTTTAGTGAACGATAAGTGAATTTAAAAACGATGAGCCCAGAAGAATTCGCACAAGCCGTTGCTCTACAAGACGATGGCCGTCCGGTTAGATATATCGTAGAAAGGCTTGACCATCAACGCAGTACGGTCTCTGATGCGATACAAAAGGTTCAGACAAACTGGTTCTTATTCAAGAAGATCTAGACAGGGAAGACGAAGGGACAAAAACGCAGTTTAAGATCGATTTCTTCGTCTTCAGGTTCTTCGAGAGGAAACAGCCTCTGCTCCAGCTTTGGTTAGAAGACTGGTAGATGTTCACGGTACCTTAGCTTCACCTGATACCGTACGCAGAAGGTTCACTGAAAAAAAATCTAAAAATGAACCCTAGTAGTAACTAAGGTTTGCGAAAACTGCAAGGTTCTATATTTAAAAATAACCGAGATATCCCGTGAGGACAGCCAAAATGGGACACCCTGTACATCAGAGAACAAATACAATTTCAAATCAATATTTGGACGAATTTGATGTATTTAATTCATCACTATTGAAACTGTATTTGATAAGAAATTTGTAATTTAGAAAAAATTTATAAAATTGTTTATTTTATTGCTTGTTTTTCTTTTTCTCACTTTTTGTCAAAAAAATGGTTTGGGCTTCAATACACTATTATTATTATCAAAATCATCATCGAATTCTTAAAAATAAACGACGTTCGACCAATTAACAGAGTGAGTCACTGAAAAAAATTCTAAAAATGAACCCTAATAAATAGTTATTTGGCTTTTATTTGTTTAACTCAAACAAAATTTATTTGACTCAAATAAACAGTGTTTGTCCGGAATAAATAGAGTTATTTGATTTTAAAAAAATATTTATTTGGCAGAAATAAATATTTATTTAATTTAAATAACAGATTAAAGTTAGTTCCTGGTTATTTGAAACAAGTCGACCGTTGTTTGAATCAAATAAATAATAATAAAATGAGCCGACGCGCATGGCTGTTGGGGATTCAACTCCATAGCGCACGCGTTTTAGTTTAGTATTAGTCCAATATAGAAGGTGGTTTTTATTGTGTTAGTTATGACTTATACCTATATATTATATAATAAATAAAAAAATAATGCCCGTTAAATCGTTATTATAGTGGTGTGGAACCTAGGGTACCTACTTATATGACCCCTTTTCGAATGTAAGTGGATAAATGTTATAAGTTAATTATAATTAAAACGGTGACAAAAAAATCTTAAATCTTGAGTACTAATGCATGATTGTTTATTTCATGTAAGTATATATAATAATAATAATATATATTTATTTAAATTACAGTACAAATTTCACAAGAATATGCTTAAAATAAATATATAGTAGAAATTCCCAACATAATAAAACATACTTAACTAAACCCTTTCTACTATTTGAGAATTACTAAGCTACAAGCTTGTCAGCCATTCTCAAATAGTTCGAGCAATAGTTTATACTTTCATCCCTACAAAGACAACGATAAAGCAAAATAAACAAAGAAAAAAACAGCAATTAATTAATACATAAACAAACACACTTACTTATATAATATTACATACATGGCCAAGCCAGCAACTAAATAGGTAAACTACTAATAGTAGACAAATAAACATTAATAATAAATAAACAATTATATAATATTATAATGGGATCCTTTTTTTATATGATCGTAGTGAATTGATAAAATAAGGGTAGTAGTTACACGTGGATAATGTGTAAATGATCTTGAAATTGAGATTTTATTTAACAGTATTTAATATAAAGATGGCGGCTTGTTTCTATTTAGGGACCAAGAAGAAAGTCACTCAATGAAATATTTATTCAGTTCAAATAAATATTTATTTGAAACATATTCACGGGCGTTTATGTCAATCGCGAAATCAACTAGGCGTATTAGGTATACCTACATAAATAAACATTTTTTTGGTTTAAATATATGATTTGTTCTATTCAAATAAATAATATGATCCGGCAAAATCTGGTAATAGGTTCATTCTTTATACAAAAATCTTAAATCTGATCTAAAGGGTGTTCAAAATGAAACAATCCCCAAATTATTATATGTATTGTATGTGTTTTTTGAACAATTCATCCAAACAGTTCCTAGTTTTATTAAAAAAATATTTGTAAATTAATTTCTAGAAAAAAAAACATGTTTGAAGAAATAAATATTTATTTGTAACAAACAAAGTATTTATTAGAAGCAAAATATCAGATTTTCCGGAACAAATAATTTGTTGGATATAACAAATCATATATTTAATATAAAAAAATGTTAATTCAGAATAAACAAATATTTATTTATTCCAAGTAACAGCACCTTTGGGCCAAGTACATGGTGTCTTTCTTCTAAATAACTCTAGTTAACAAGTAAGTATAAGTACTAAGTCAAATAAATACTACTTGGGTATTTCAAATAAACCATATATGTATTTTTCTACATGATGTTGAAAAGTTTAGAGTAAAATGTAACTTTTTGTTCACCCCTGAATAACAAAAAATCCGTTCGAAATTTTTGAAGTTTCGATTTAAATAAATGATGACAATAAAATGGCCTAAAACTCGAAAAAATGCTTGTCAATACTACATACATTTTTGATTCACCCCGTATATAAATTTCTATACATTTAAAATTTCTTAAATGTGGGCTAAATAATGTTTTTTTGTATCACCCTGTACATGCTGCTTATTAATTAACGTTGTTATAATCTGAGAAATACTGCCAGATTTTAAAATAACGTTAACCTTAATAGTGGTGGACGTTATTTTTAGGACTACCGTATCTTCTATTTTGGGTTCGTTGGTTTTTCATAATTTGGTAATATTTTTTTCTAACGTTGCAACGTTATTAAAAATAGTAGTAGTAAATTTAGAAGGTGCCATTGTGTATTTGAAGTAATTTTACTGAAAAAGTGTTGTTAACCTAAAGTGAGAGCCGTCAGATGGATGGATGTGATCATATATTTTTCAATAACCTAAGTCAGTTACTTAGGATTGATTTTGAACAAAATTGTGCGACTATTACGAATGAAAATAGAGCATATTGTTCATTTAATTTGAAGGATGAATACATTTATGGTGCCTCGTACAACACTAATAGAAAATAGTTTCTGAATAATCGATACAAATTGTATTATTCAAAGATTGACCTTTACCGATATAGAATTGGCACAAAAACAAACTCTAAAGGTATCACAAATAAAAAGCTTCATAGTAATAAATAAATATTAAACGTTCAATGTTCATGGCGATTTTTGTCGATGTGCGTGGAATCGATTTACTCGTGTGAAAATATTGAGAGAAAATGAAAATTTAATGACTATAATGTTATATTTTTTCGCTTATCCGCATCAATATTTAATGAACGGTTGTCGCAGGTAGCAGAAAAAATCTACACATATCAACTATATAAATAAATATCCAACTATTTTCAGCATTGTAACCTGCAACACGTGTATAGACTATTTACATTTTTATTGGTCGGTAAAACCATACCGAGAAAATTAATTCTCATTGCAATCTTATCGTAATTCTTGGAGTTTTGTCTTTTATGGCTTCATCGCAAACACGGCATGCTTCTTCTATTGCTATTTCTTTGATATCTAATAGAAAGGTTTGGTATTTTTGTGCTTCATCGTATCCCTGCTCTAAGGATACTTTGAGTGGTATATGAGTATTGTACGATTCCGTTAAAGAAACATTTCTATTGTCTTTTTCATTGGAAACGTGATGGGAGAATAATGTAAGCAATCCAATACAAGCGGTTTTTGGTTAACTAAACAGGGAATGCAGGCCGAGGGCTATTATCCTTGAGCAACTCGCTTGAAGGATTCTCTATGGCAAAATGTTGAGTATTTATCAAGGCCCGAGGAGTATTTGATAAGATAATTTTTTACTTTGTAGATATCAAAAATTTGATTGTCAATCTGACGTTTAATAATTTTCAATCAAACAAATATTATTCATTTTTATTTGAAACTACAGTTGTGAAAAGTACAATCAGTAAATGTTAAATTGGAAGAAGAGTTTGCTGAAGTTGACGGATTGTTAATTTCCACTGTTGAAGAAATTCCTCGCATGGTGTTGATTTCACCATGGTTAATATTTAAGTACGGTGTAATTGAATTAGAGCTGCTATGTCCTGTTATTTTTATTAATTGCTGTTCAGGAATTCCTTTATTTGCCCAATGGCTAACTGCAGTTGATCTGTTCGAATGATTGGATATCTTTTTACACTTAGTGTCCACACCAATAGCTTGCGCAGATGATTTGGTCCACATATTAATTGTGTTCTTGCCCACCGGTATATTGTCAAACCAGTTCGGATTTCCAGAAACGATTTGGTCTCAAGAATAGGGACTGGAAGTAATATTTTTCTTCCTTTTGGACAATAATTTATGGAATAACCGAACAGGGCATGCACTTTCGTTTGCAATATTTGGAACAAGCCACTTACTATTTGTACAACTTTTCGATCCTCCTTGGCATGTTTTACTGAATATTGGATTGTATTCAATTGTGTTGGTTGGCGTCCCATCATTATTTTTCTCAATCGTGAAATAATCTATAAGGCAATCAGCTTGTTCACCACCTCGTCAAGCTAACTCAACAGCTACAATATGGTAAAAAATATTTTGTAAACCTTCTGGTGTACATTCATCCCATAATCCAATGATTCTAGCCAAATCACTTGAACTTAAATTTGATGAACTGTATTTTCGTTTGTTTAGATCCTGCTGTAATCTTTTTCGTTTTGCATTTCTTGCATCTCGTGCATTTTTGAATATCACACTGGTAAACGGGTCGAATACAATTTTGAAGTCATTGAAGTATTTTTCCTGGAGTAGCCTACTCGTAGTATTCCAAATTGTTTTTACAGTTGCTTCTTTATATTCAGTTCCGTCAGTTTTTCTCATATTTACCGCATAATCTTTCAATATATTAGCCAAATTATGCAAACTCGTTTCAGCATTCAGTTCGTATTCTCTGGTCGCACAAAACTCGAGAAATATTTTCCATACATATTTTTTTGATATGATTGTATTTTTTGGTATATTAGTAGATATAATATCATTAATTGCATCGTTAGATGCAATACCAAATCTTCGCGACATTTTTAAAACCGTTGTCAGTTTGACGTTTAATTAATTTTTAATAAAAAAAAACCAAACTGAAAGCTCCACATGTAGGGTATTATCGCTGTAATCCAAAGGTGATTGGATGAAATTTGACACATGACTTAAAATTAAGGAATTTGATTGGTTACTATATTTAGTAAAAAAATTATCAAAAATATAGATGATTTTTTCTCATTTGTTTTTTTTTTGGGATGCTGAACTCGATTTTTAACTTTGCCACTTCGGACAAGTGATGCGTTTGGAAAAATCTGCAAAATTGCGAAAATAGCGGACTTTTGTCATTACCAGGAAATTTACCCGTGCATTTTTAAATATTTTCCAATTGGTTACTATATTTAGTAAAAAAATATCAAGACGATCATGGGTGGGGTCGGCCTATTGATGCTCGGTTGAAGAAGAAACTAGTCGTAGAAGTGATTGGAGTATTCAATACAACCATGTTTAAAATTCTGCATGGATATCTTGGCTTGACAAAGATTAGTGCAAAATGGGAGCTGAAATTGCGCTCGCCGTCGCTAAAACATGAGCGCGTCGACTGTTCTTGTGCGTTTTTAGTAAAGATAAGGGGTGCTGGCCCTCATCCCTGTGTTGACATATAACGTTAACGAAGAAAAATGCTCACAAAATACAGATGACGCAACGAAAAATGGAAAGAGCAATGCTAGGAATCAGACTTTCTGACAAAATCCCTAACCGAACCATTGGAAACAGAACAGGAGTACGAGACGCTGTTTAAGACTATTCTACATCTGCTAGCGACCAAGATCCGAAGCTTTTAGAAATAGAGGCAGACCGTGCACACGATGTACAGATATTATAAAACGGGTTGCAATCCAATCTGCACAAGATCGAAATACATGGCAAAAGTTTAGAGAGGATTTTGTTCAACAGTGGACAGAGTATAAGCTCGAGATGTGACTCTCGTCTCAAAATAAAATTTTTTTAAGGCTCTTGGTAAAATACTCTATTTTAGATTATTATTTTGTTAATGCATGTTTAGTTTTAGGGGATATACAAACTTGATGACATGTATATCACAAGAATGTCTCAAATTGCAAATTAGTTTTTGAGAAAACCTTATATATTCACACTGTTACTGTTTGAATAGAGCAATTACATACAACACGTTTCAGGACATTTATCAACGTAAAAGATATTCCAGACAACAAACCGATTATGAGATTAAGTATTTTCTTATAGATTTGTTATTCCTATATTCGAGATTGTACACAACATAATGTTTTGTCACACACCTTATACTTTAACTAACTTACAATCTAACATTGTGTGCGGGCCCATCTCTATCTAAACTATATTATATAAAAAAAAAATGTGTAACACAAAAAAACAGTTTCCAATTCCATAATAGAAAAACGCACCCCTCTCAATGTGCCCTGTTACGGCCCTTATCGTTCCTCATCTGCGCTCTCACACACAGCGACAAAACTAACCTTTTTGGATATACAGTGCATCCCGAAAAGCCTGCTTAATGGCAACTTCGTCTGATACACAACATCAGAAAGTTTTTAATTTTTAGGATATCGTTGCGGTTGCTACCGAACTTGTTAGAAATTAGATGCTTCAAAATAGCAGCCGTTTCGATTTCAGTTTCGCTCATTTTATAGTAAAATAACCATAAGTACGTCGAAAAACCTTATTTAAGGAATAATTTGAGATATCAAAAAGGGTTTTAATATGTTTATGCAAATTTAAATGGGCTTTAAAAAGGGCGAATTGCTCAGCTGCAACTTAAGACTTAAGTCAAAATTGTTGGCGTTTGCTCCTTTTCAGAAGAGTTTTTCATCAGTTTTCAAACAGAGATTTGACGTTGAGTTATAGATGTAGATTTGAGATACACCCAACTTGATGTCCGTAATTGACCATCCCTTTCATACTAGGAAATTGATATTTAACTAATGATGATGAACTGGCTTGCTCTTTTATGTTTTTGTTTTAAAATTTTACAACAGCTTCATCGCGTAAAACATAAAACCATTTATTCACTGTTCTACTTGCGTTTTGTGTCTATGCTCTAAACTTAACCTCACACATCCTGGATTATTGTGGACAAACATAATCACAAATGCTTTGACAGGTGATCCTTCCCTAAATAGTTTTTAAAATGAGAATTAGCCAAAGTTGAGGAAGAATTATAAGTGAATTGATAGCGATTAGAGTTAGATGGTCTCGTACAATCAGTAACGCTAAGCTTGGCTGCTTCATAGAACCTTTTGTATTTCCTACTAATAGATAGTGAGTGAGTGAGGTGTATGCAAGTGAACAATCAATGGGGTGATAAGTAAGTAGGTACATATCCGCAAGACGTGTTAACGAAAAAATAGAAACCAACTGGGCAAGACATTCTTGTTAAGACAGTTGAAGTAAATAGATAGTAAAATTAATTAAATTGCCTAATTGCACGTCGTTGAAGTACTGATCATGAAAAAATATGTCAATTACAAAAGTACCACTTACTTGAAAGCTAAAGCTTAAGTATGCGTTCTCTTTGTGGCTTAACCTAGATAACTAATATAATATGATACTGACATACGGACACATTGTACTTTACTCTGTTAAATAGGTGAGAGGAGATAACCTTTCATTTTTCTTTTTAAAACTGAATCATGTCTGTGTCAATGGTAACATCTCACGTATTATTATTTTCATTTTGTGGCATTGTCCGTTTTTTTTTTCAAAACTTTTTGTACTTTATAAATATAGTATGTACATGCAGTCATATAGGTACTAGTAAGTAGGTCCTCTATATACTCTATTATTGAGCATCACAAAGAGGCATTTGTATCAGGAATTATCTGTAAACTAATAGGTATTTTATGTCAAATTAATTATTATAGTATTATTTGTTGTTTTTTAGCTCTTTATATCATATATATGGAGACTATTAGTTTCATTAATTTTTTTTAATTTCACCGGAAATACTTGTTTTTGGCCATTTTATACATAAATAAGTAGTTTTTAAAAAATGTCTGTCTGTCTCTATCCACGAAAACGCAAAAAGCACTTAACAGATTTTAACGAAATTTGGTACAAAAATACTATAGGACATGGCAAGCAGCTGATTAGATTTTGGGAAACATTGAGTGTAGGCAAGGGGTTTAAAAGAGGGTTCAAAAATTAAAAAAAATCATAGATTTTAAACTTATCCGAAATACTGCATAATTTTTTACGCATTTAATTGAATATAACCTACAATATTGAACATAAAATATTGGACCACATTGGCGTTCGAAAATAGTGTAAAATGGGGTAAAAAATATTTAAAAAAAACGTACTTCTTAAACATTGCATATTAACTAATTATTTATAGCTTTAATAGAATATAACCTATAAAATGTGTCATAAATATCTTTACTTCGTAAATAGTGTAAAAGGGGTCAAAATAAAAATATATATACTTCCTAAACTTATTCGGAATTCGGAATGATTTTTCGTTGTTGTGATAGAATATAACCTAAAAAATGTTACATAAATGAACTGGTTCACACAGGCGTTCGAAAAAGGGTAAAAAAAAAAATGTTTTTCCAAATATAATAGGAAAATTGGTAACTTGTACAGGGTGTTAGTAAATAAGTGCGACAAACTTCAGCAGGTAATTCTGCATGAAAAAATAATGACAGTTTGCTATATAAACATATGTCCGCAAATGCTTCGTTTTCTGCTGAGATACAGTTAAAGTTTTTCTTAAAAACTGAAGATTTATTGATTGCTCTGAAACCGGTGGAGATATGCAAATGAAATTTAGTGGGTGTTAAGAGGTAGTTATTGCGCATTTTTTGACATGCAATTAAGAATTTTATGTTCATCAGTGGCGTGCATGCGGGTAATGATCTAGCACTAACAAAACAACATCGTCAACATAAAGTAATCTTATGTAATTTTTTTTTTAAATTCTTATGTCATAAATTTGACTTAATTAAAAAAACGTTATTTGTAGAAAAACTTTAACACCTTGTATCTTTTCCGAACGTATGTTTATGGGAACTTGTTTTTCATAAAATGTCCCGGAAAATCACCCCCTTAAATATTGCCGCGTTTTTTGACACACCCTGTATAAATGAGACAAAAAAGGAAACCAAAATACATTCTACGAATAAGGCAACACTTTCTAGCAAATATTTATCAACCCCCCTGTATAATATGAGCACACATAACACTGAAAGTCACCTGTTGCTTTCGGTTAGAGGTGGTATAAGCCCAGTATATGTATATATATGCCTATAACAAATCATAGTTGGCTTGTGCCATACCAGAGTGAAATTAACATGGAATTTGCAATACAATAGGGCATTAGCACTGCTCCTCACTGACTATACCTTATACATATGTATGTATATGCTTTTGAAATGTTATAGTACTTACATACCCAGGGTATGTTTATATACGAATAATATGCTTGGTTACCTTGCAAACTTATAATAATTTATGAAAATTGTTTGTCACATTCAAATACGGGGGCTACTTCAGAGATGCGACACAAAACTGACGCATATAGGCTGATGACATGCCGATTTACATTAATTGTAATATAAATAACTTTTTGAAGTCCTCTGGTATGTTATTGTATATCATATAAATTTGGTAAGTAAATGATCTCTTGAATAATTAAATTTTGTGAGGCAGGGGGCGAAATAAGTCCGCGAAAACGTAAATTCAACAAATGAACATCAGTCCTATTTTTAATTTTATTAGAGAGGTATGGAGGACGATGGTTATTTATTATATTATGAAATAAAACTAGCGAATGTAACTTTCTTCGATCCTGCATGCTCAGCCACATAGCCTCCCTCAATTTGTGCGAAACGGATAATGATGTATGTTTGTTGTTTCATTTCTACAGGGTGTTTCTTAACTGAGTATAAATATTTTAAGAGCTTAAGAAATTATATTTCTCCGATAAACATGTTTTTAATTGGTAGATATAAGTTGATACTTCTTTTTGAATTACAGAAGACGTTAAAATAAACAACATTTTGAAATAACTTTTTACCAAAATTTGAAAAATAAGCGAGTTACATATACATTTTTAAATTATTACAAAATACACCTAAAATAAATAGTTGTCACTTCATTCTGACAAGGCGTTGCTCATAAAGCAATTCTCGTAATTCCAAAGGGATTCTAGTTACTTTTCTTTGTACACGCTCGATGATCTCCACATCCCTCACATAGTAAGAACTCCAAACCGACTATGCGTACTCCTGGATTGGTCGTATATGAGACTTGTAGAGCTTTACTATCGTGTCAGTCGAGTGGTCCGTAAAAGCTTTCTGAATTAAATAGATCATCGAGTTTGCTTTTTTAACAACTTTAGAGACATGTTTTTCCACATCAGGTCTTCCGATATAATGACTCCAAGGTTCTTGTGTTCGGTCACAGCAGTAAATGAGGATTGTTGATCCCAATATGTAAGACCGTGCACCTCTCAATATTCAAAAATACAAGCCAGTCCTTCGTCACTGAACCGAAAAGGTACGTGATATTAATAAAAAAGTGCTTCAAATCAATGAACGTCAATATTAAATTTGAGCCGATGATGGGTGACATTAATACAATGAACGTTCGTACATTAATTCGGTAGCGAATTCTTTACGTTGATTTAATAAATAAAGAACATAAATTTATGCTCGCCGGTTATTGATCTTACGCATGATGGACATTAATTTATAACCTCTGTACGTTAAACCGATGTTAGCAGGTTATTACTGTTACGAACGATGAACATTAATCTATGATTTTTGTACATTAAACCGATGTCAGCTGGTTATTCATGTTACGAACGATAAACATGAATCTATGACTTTTGTACCTTAAACCAATGTTAGCTGATGATTACATTGGGTTATAATAATTGTTTTAAGTAATTATGTTCGCCGGAAATTATTATTACGAAAGATTGACATTATTGTTCTGTATTCAATCAATAATCGCGAGCATATAGGTACATATGTATTATGTGTACTGCAAAGTGCAGTATGGTTCAAATATACTAGTACTCATGGTTAGAGAACTTAAAACCCCAAATAAGACTCAAAATTCTCTTGCTGTACGTCCATTGATTTGATGCACCTGCTTTGTAAATAAATTAAATTATATTTGTACGACACTCGAAATCTAAAGGCTTAATTTTTAATTTAGTTAATATTAAATGCTAAACATGTGAGGTGAATAGGGAGAAAAAACTATATTTGGAAACTAAAGTCGGCGGAAATTCTTCTAAACAAAATTGGAAATTATTACGAGATCTAAACATTTATGCAAGAGAAAATATCACAATACCGTCTTCTATTCATGATATTGATAATATTAATGATTTTTTTGTGGCCACTTCTTCCAACAATCCGGACCCAGGAACGATCAATTTTTACTTAGGTAATAAAATTAGGCCTGATTTTAACTTTGAATTTACAATGGTGGATCATGGGGAGATACTTGATGCATTGCTTGGGATTAAGTCAAATGCTGTAGGCAGTGACATGATCAGTATTGATATGCTAGTAGTAGTAGTTTTGTGTAACTTTTCTAAGTTCTCAATAGAGTCATTTATTATATTATTATTATTATTCAAAATAACAGGTTTTTAGGTAAACAGTGTGCGCCTTTAGAATAGACTTATCCATGAAGATCCCATAAAATTTCTCCCCTCGTATCGGCGGGTTTTCAACATTACAAAGGAATACCGCACTGTGTTTTTTTCGTTTTAAACTGACTTTAGTTTTTTACTTTACTTAAGGGTATTTATATAAAAGGATTACTACTTACCTTATATTTCTACATTTGTTGTATTATTTGGGAACAAATTTTAAAAATAGATTTAGGAACACACTTCACTTTTCAACTGTATACATTTAACTAAACAAAATAAAAAGGACGCGAAAACAAAAAGTCTATGAAAATGTTATAATGTCAATTTTTTGAGTATTCAGTCTATGGTCCGGGTGCATTGATTTGCGCGCGTTATTCAGAATTTAACGGTTAGGTTCGTAAAATTAATGCTTAGCATCCATTGAATCAACGATGATCGTTTATTGGTTTTTATGTTCGCTGTTCGTAGGTGTATGATATACAAATAATTGTGTTAAAGGCGAAGAGCATAAAATAATAAATTTAAAACATTGAAACAATAAATAGTGACATTATAGTGATAAAAAAACATAAATTTTCGATATCTTGCATTTATTGATTAATGTTTCATCGTACATTGTTTCTATGTATGAAATTATCAATCTATGATCAAAATTCATTGTAACAGTGACCAATTCATAATATTAATGTTCAAAATATTGATGACAACCATTAATTGGTTTTACGTACAATATTTTTTTCAGTGGTCCATGACTCAAGTGCCAGCAGATCACTCGTAATCTGTTCAAAATCCATTAGAGGATTGCAATAAATTTTTGCATTGTCCAATAAACCAATATATTTCCGCTCAGGCCATAATGACTCAGCTTGTGAAGATATTTCCACTTTATCGAATGTCTTTTCGAAATCCAAATAATAGACGTTATGTTTTTCGTTTAACACTTTTTGATATTTTTATTGCTAGATCCATTGCACTGGAGGTCGTTACGTTTAGGGACAGCCTGTGTACTGAAAAAAATAAATAATGTCACAAATTACAAAGGTATCATAGTGTGACTGCTCTTTGTGTCCTGTAGCCACAATGACATTTGTTGTTTCTGTAGTTTTGTTAAGTTGCCACATTATTTAAGCGGGTTCGTTTCTGTTAAAATAATATTCGCCAGCTTGCTCAAAATTTTACAGTAGTCTACCGATAGATGGCACTTGACGGGAGCAGTGTTGCCACTAAAATTACTCCCCTGATAATTGAAAAACTCACGGACTTATCGAACAACCCTTCTATAACAAACGTAAAACCCTCCAGTGGAAGGAATCTAGCAATACAAAACGTATTAAAAGAAAAATAATGAATTCAATTAAAATTATACAATATTTTTGTCTGAGTGTAGTAATATATCAATGTTAAAATAAAAGTTATGCTGTTTCAATAATGGAAGGACAAATTATTTGCATTTATGTTTATAATTAGTCACGTAATAATGTGCAAAAGAGTGTAAACATATAGGAATGATCAAACTAATAATAATACCTAATCATTATTTTAAATGCATTATTGATATATTGAATTTATGTGTATAATTTTAATTAATTAGTCTGAATGTGTATCGGTGGATATACTGCAGTGATTTCAGTATCAATATTACAGAAAAATATTTGATGCATATATTTCGCATTAATTAGAATTACCTATAATAATAAGTAAATAAAGCTAATGATCCACAACTACTGTATTGCAACTATACCTGGTGTCCCATCGGGAAGGGATTCGATCGATTATGGAGAAACTACACGGTGGAACAATCTGAAAATCTGCTGGCTCCCTATTCTCGAGTATAAGAGAATGTGATCACTCATATCACCAATATGCTCTATCACATTCCTGGTTTTTCTCCATGAATGCAAAATAGGTATTCTCAAACTCATATGATGTGAAATATACAATGAAAGATTTCTACAATGTTGCCAATAGGTTTTGAAGCAAAAGGCCAGCATTTATCGTAATAAAAAGATGATATCACGTACATAACCTTTTGTTTTATTATTTATTTTGGTGTAAATTTTTTTTTTTTTTTTTTTTATTTGAAAAATAAAGCGCATCAACCACTAGGGGTTATTAGCGCACCTTAATACCTGCTATTACAATACCAAACAAAAATATACGTTTATATAATCATACATGATACAATAGATGAAACTTAAAAAGAAATTCTACAACAATGAAATATGTACATTGGCTGAATTTAAGGACGGAAGGAAGGGGTATTTAACAATAATGAACAAACTTAATGCTTAAACGATGGACAGGTTTATGTCATGTAGAAATGTTCTAATGTTGGTGATATTGTGGTGGTCGCGTAGTAGGTCTCTCAAGTTCGCTGGAATGTTTATGTTGCTCCTCTTCTGTTGTAAAGTAGGGCACTCGACTAGGACGTGTTTCACAGTTAGGCGGACGTTACATGTGTTGCAGATTGGAGGCTCGTTGCGGGATAGTAGATGGTCGTGTGAAAATATTGTATGTCCAATTCGGAGTCGACAGAGCAATACTTGGAGGCTTCTCGTATTAGGCAATATTCTCTTCTGGAGAGAGTTTGGTTGGACCTCTTGCAGTTGGGTTCTACAGTTACTCCAGACATTCTGAAACGACTCTCTGATTTTCTTCTTCAGTGTAAATTTTGTTTTAGCTAATTTGATTTGGTATCAGCATTTTATAAGCATAAAGACAAGGGTATCAGTTAATCAGTTTAAGGTAATCTAGCGAAAATTGTATTAAAATTTTATATAATGACTGGCTGAATCACCTAACGGTGGAAGCCACATCATAAATATAAATTAACAAAATTACATTGTAATAGATGAGCAAATTTGAAAAAAACCCGGACAGCCTTTGTAAGTAGCAAACAGAAAGACGTTCAGGTCACATGGTTTTTCAAAAACGAAACGTCGTTGGTATATATGTTTAAAAAAAACGCAAAAAGAAAACGGAAAGAGAATCAATGTTATTGACTCTTAAAGTTTTTAATTAAAAATTTTATTTTATGTTACATATGTTGTAACCTCACAAAAGAAATTTTTTCAACGGATGAACTTATGTTTGGAGACGTATGATGACTTATTCTGTATAAAATATCTTACCACTGAAGATGAGAATTCAATTCTCGAAACATGTATGGTTATATAATGATTGATTGACAATTAGAAGGTTCATTTGTGGAGTAGACGAGTTTTATTTCATTAAATCAATTAAATTTCAAATTCATATCACTATTGTAATAGAAAAATGTAAAATTGCCAATATTTTGAAAACTATCAGTTTCTGGGATAGACATCCTTTCATACACTTGCCCTTATTTTTGATGCAAAAAAATAAAAAAAATTATAAAATGGGGGGTTGCCATTCAAAAATTTTGAATTATGACACTTTTTTCACTTTGATTTTTTACACTTTTTTTCAAATACCCTGTATTAATATTTACTAAAAAAATATACGTAGGATATTCTAACAAATTAAATTATTAAAACTTCCATATAATAAAAAATTCTTATTATTCTTTATTCTGAAAACGTCACATAAAATTTCAAATATTTCGAAAACGGCTGGCGATAGGTATAACATATTATGCATGAAATTTAAATCCATTTTCAATTCAAAAATAGGTGGGCACTTAACTGACTGAATGCAGAGTAGTAGGTTTTGCAAAAACACTCTTTGGTCGTTACTCAAAATTATTTATTATTTGACAATTTATTTCAGTCTCAGTACAACATGTTATTTTGTACGCAGCTTTTTAATTTTTGTGGTTTTTGAAGTTATTAAAAAAAACGCCTTTCTCAGATGAATGTTTTACGCAAAATAAGTGTGAAACTATTAATAATTTTAAATTACAGCTAAAAACACTGAAAACTTGTTTAATTTTTCTAGATTTTTGCATTTTAATAAAGTCATGTGTTCAAATAAACTAAGTATCGGTGGTTTCTAGACGCCTTACCCAGTCCTCAGTCTTGAATCTTGCGAATGGCGACTGTTCAGTTTTAATATCCAACGACCCAGCTATGTGGCGTACAAATATATAAGCTTTGGTTGAAAGAGGTCCTGTCTATCCTTTTCATTTTATCCGAAAGAACTTTAATGTAAGTAATTTTTAGAGTTTTTATTTTTTGTGCTGTGTTGTTTTGAATATGTCAGGGATGTACTATCTCGTTAAGATTCGATTAATGATCTATTTAATGTAGGTACTCCTTCTCTCGAAGTAAAGATTTTCTATTGTTTTAATTAGAAATAAGTTTTTGGACAATTTATCCTGTATTAAACTTTTAAATATTGAATAATGAGAATAATAATACTTTGGTAGTTTATTAAAATATATATTTGTCACTCAGGCAGTAATTTTGTATGAATCGGTCCTGTCCATCAAAATATATATTTGAGAATCTCCAAAAATTCCAACAGAAATATCAAATACATAAATATTTTGTTTAAAATCATGATCAGCACAAAATTTGTAAGTGTTATTTTATTATAATATTTTAGTGATAATGGATTATTATAAATCAATATTTCGGAAGCCATTTTTGATAATTAATTAAATACATTTATGATAACATCATTTTCTAGTAATAAATAATTAATTATGAAACAAGATCTGTTTTCGGCGGCCACAATTCCATGCCAGTGCATAAGAAATTTTTGGTCAACCATTAACAAAGATGCCTTGGAATTGTAGAGATTTTCAATCACATCTCAACATTTCCCTTCGAAGAAATTAACTAAGCACTCCGCATCCAATAGTTCATTAAAGAAATACGAACTAATTATGCGCTCTCTTAAAATCTGACAGCAGACTGTGTGCGGGTGCTTTTCTTAGCATTTTTGATTATTCATTAACATAAAAATATGCAGATTTCTGCATGTCATAGTTGCTTTTAATGGCCTGTTTATTTGTATAAAATGACCCCCAATTTACAACCAAAATAAAACAATTTTATGTTTTTGAACTTGGAACTTCAATAATTTTAAAACATCTTTCTACACATAAGATGGTTGTATAAATTGACTAATTATTTTTTTCAGTGTAGCATACAGCTGCTGTAGTAATGCCTTTGTCTTATACACTGGAAGAAATAGATCTGTGAATAGAATTAAGTAAGTATGGCATTTAAAAATGATTAAATTATAATGTTAGACTGCTGAAGATTTTGAATTGTACTTCAAGTTAGCAGACAGATACTAACTAACTTTGAATTCTGAAAACTTTTCTTAGAATTGAAATTAATAAAAAATATTGTTAGATCAATACTGACTCAAAGGCGCCTCAATTTCTTTAGCGATAACTTCTATATATAGAGCACGAAATGATAGATCTATAGATTTTAATAAATTAGAAAATCCATAGTGTTGTTTTTCTATTGTTCATAAAGGGGAAGTTTGCGAGGGGGGCTAAGAATTATGTCGCCTCAATTTTATGAATATTAGCAACTTTTGGACTGTCCAGAATAGAGTGAAACTCAACATTAAACGTTATAAAGATTCATAAAATTACCTCAAATTTATAATTTCATTTCAAAAACAACTAGCACATAATATGATACAAAATCCGTCGGAGATTGCAAAACATTGAAAACTCTTCCCTAATATTCCCATGCACTCACCCATATATATCACTCGCCGCTGTACGTGCATCGGCCACGCTCTGTTGCCTAGCTACCGTGTCCTGCCGAGTGTAAACACTTCCCCGCCTGAGCGGTGGGGAGAGCCACGCGGGCGTTATCCTCTCATACAAACCACCAATCACTAGTCACAACGCTGTGACGTCATCTGTTAGGCACAAGTGAGAAGTCGCCAATGGCGCGCGCACTAGTTGACTCTTCGCCGTATATGCAAAAGTTGTAGTGGGGATGCCTATGTGTGCATGGATATGTTTTGTGGTGGGGAGGCGTGTAGCGCGTTCAGTGGAAAATCGGCGTGAGGATCGTATTCAGAGGAATCCGTCAGTAGTTGTTGAAATAGAGTCGCCGCGTGAGCAGACAAATCTATAGTGTTGTATATGCATAACGCATTATTTTATATATTTTTACCTATTATTAATTTGTTGTGTAAATAAATTTTATTTATTTATTCGCTATTACGACGATATGATCGCGCGGTGAAATACTTTTTTAGTGTGTTGAATTTTGTATTATTTAGTTCAAGTGTTATTATTATTTTTTTGTAACTGTGTTAAAATTTAGTGCGAAGGTGTACCAACACGACAATAGTGCTGATTCAGCGGCTAGGCGGCCCTTCCAGGGCATGGCGGCCACAACATACCTGCCGGCTAGTAGTGCGATATCTTCGGATCTTGACGGAAACGTCGTAGGAATGAACTTGGGTTACCATACGAGCGCATCATCGCCGCGATCAGCGATAGAATCTAGTGAAATGAAGTACCTGGCACAGCATCACGGGCACCATCACCATATGCCCGGATCGCCCTCACCTAACGCTGGTCATACGGCGATGGCACCATTAACGGCACCGAACCCTTGGGCGGGATTACAGGGTGGACATGATCCGTGGACGACAATGCCCAGCATGCATCATGCACATCACCATCATCACCAAGATATTAAACCTTTACAACAGGATATAATGCATCACCAAAGGCAGCAACAACAAAGTATGAACTCACCACATGCTTGGCATAGTGCGCATTATAATCCTGGTGGTGCTGCATCACCGTTAACGCAATATCAAGCGGCTATGAATGGAATGTTAGCCCATCATCAGCCATCGGGGCAATTGCACCCACATCATCCCTTACATAGAGATATGCAGAGTCCGCATCACCCTCAGCATTCTGATAGAGATGTTAGTGGTGGAGAGGAGGATACTCCAACTAGTGATGACTTAGAGGCCTTTGCGAAACAATTTAAACAACGTCGCATCAAATTAGGATTTACGCAGGCTGATGTGGGTTTAGCGCTGGGAACTTTATATGGGAATGTGTTTTCACAAACTACGATATGCAGATTTGAAGCGCTGCAATTAAGTTTTAAAAATATGTGTAAATTAAAGCCGTTACTCCAAAAATGGCTGGAGGAAGCTGATTCAACGACAGGGTCACCAACGTCGATTGATAAAATTGCGGCGCAAGGTCGGAAACGAAAAAAGCGGACCAGCATAGAAGTATCGGTAAAAGGGGCGTTAGAACAACATTTTCATAAACAGCCGAAACCCTCGGCGCAAGAAATTACCGCATTAGCGGACAGTTTACAATTAGAAAAGGAAGTAGTGCGAGTTTGGTTTTGTAATCGACGGCAGAAAGAGAAACGAATGACACCGCCAAATACGTTGGGTGGTGAGATGATGGAGGGTATGCCGCCAGGTACTCATATGCACCCTAGCTATGCTCATCATCCGGATATGCACGGATCACCTATGGGACAACATTCGCACTCCCACAGTCCACCAATGTTATCTCCGCAAGGTATGGGTCATCAATTGACGGCCCACTAGCATCCAGCCCACTGGGCCTCCCTCCTGCAACATAGTGACAACGGCTAGTGATTGTTTCTCTCCAGGTAAGACTTTGTTTTAGAACGCTTTCTATTTTTGGTCAATTGAAGCTGTCGAATCTAAGATTTTCAAGAAATCATTACGAATGCCCAATAATGTAGAACTCTTTTAAACACTGTGCTTCTAGCTGCTCTAAATTCAGAAGATTGGCACCCGTGCCCAATAATGTAGAACTCTTTTAAACACTGTGCTTCTAGCTACTCTAAATTCACAAGATTTGCATCTGTGAGTTTGAAAAATTACGAGGAAACACATTGTTCATGGCGATTAAATAATTTGCAGAAATATTTGGAAGCTAAATTTACAAAGTATCAATAGTTTAGTAAACTAATTAGCCATAATAGTCAAGGACCCTCTTTTTGGAGCCTGCCGGATTTTATTCAACCCTTAACATTATGTAAGGGTGTGGTACAATCATATTTATCAATTTTCCCTTTTTATCAAGAATAGTCTAAGAGTTTTTTGGAGATCTTTGTTATGAAATTATCCCTAGGCTTTGCGGTCTTCTTTGATTAATGTATTAGCTGTCGGTTTATGTTCTATGGTCTAGGTCGCATTTTTTAACAATCATAGTTAGTAACAAAGCCTGGTAGAAAAATCGAAAAATTTGTTTTAAAAATGTGAAATGTTAAAGTTTATATAAATTCCTACTTTGCTAAAATTAATCAAAATACCTATAATACTGCTCTATAGTAGTTATTTCAAACATTTTTTGTATGCTATCACACTTAGAGTAGGTGATAAACAATTAAAAATTTTAATTTAAAAATAGAGTGGGAAATAGGCCACTCATAATGTTCGTGAACTAGAAAGTTTCGTTTCAATTTAATATTTTATATACACGTGATCATTATGAACTTCGAACTTGGTGAAAAAAAGTGCTCATCATCAAAAGGAAAAGCAAACGCCATATTTAGGGAACATTGAAGTCAATATATACATCTAGGTGGGCTAAATGCAAAGCAGCACTTGGCCCAAGCCTGTCCTAATAAAATTAATTGAAATCATTTACACGATGAATGAACGATTATTAAAATTTAAATTCTGGTGCAAAAAAAATATGCAAATTTTAAATTAATATTTATTTTCTTGAAGAGGACTAAAAATAAATTAATAAAATTCTTTGATTATTATTACTAGGTAAATTGGATTTTGTGATTCTTATTTTTAATTTAAACAATTTTACGTAATCTCTTACTCAAGTTGACGGAAAAATGTTTGAAAATTGATTATCGAGTATTACCTACGTAGTTGTTTATTATTTTCAATTCCATATACCTTGGCTACACTTTACAATATCTTTAGGTCCCTAATTAAATAAAACATTTGTTAAAAGTGATTATAAAATATATATAGGTAATTTATTTATTTAAATATATTGGAATAAATTATTCATATGAATTTAAATTACGTCTGTGGTATTTTGCAGTGCATGAACAATACCTAATATTTACATTATAATTATAGTCAAATAAACTTTTTGAGTTTACTTGTAGATACCTATATAGAGGCCTACCTAATCTCAGTAGATATTTTATTATCAGAAATACCTAAACAAAGTATTTAGAAATGCTGAAGCTACATTTTTGGCGATGTTGATCTACCTATTTCATTGTTAAATGTTTGTCTGCCATTATTTTGAACTTATTCTTATTATTATTGTTAAATGTAGTATTCCACATAATGACCTCCTTGCTTGACTTGAACCGTTATAGTTATCCTCCAGTTATTGGTTCTAGTTGCATTTCAAAACTCTGTACCCGTCACCTCCTCGACCGATTTCAGTGACTTCTTTTTGATAAAAGTTCGTTTGTAACATATTCGCAAAATGATCCACCAAATTATTGCGTCTTTGCTCCATTAGGAACGTTTTTTTTTGAGCAAAATAGAAAAGCATTGCGATTGTCTATGGCTTCAAATATTTGACTCGTCGATCGCTTAAAACCATTTCGCGTATTTTACAAATAATGTCATTTGAAACAATCCGACAGCCTCCGCAAAAGTTGGTGATGATATGAAGCATGTTTCTAGGGTCTGCAGGTCGATCATCAGTTATTCAAAATTAATTGTTATGGAAAGACAAAATATAACTAAAAACATAATAATTATTGGTCCATTTTATTTTATTCAAATATTTATTTGAAACTTGCGACAAGTAATTATATAGTCAAATCGCATTTAAATCCTTAAATAAAACTTAAAAACCCAAAAAACCAATGCAGAAAAATTTGCAAATTTTTTTAAATCACAATTGTTCAACATTTTCTTGAATTTTATATTTCAAAAATCATTTCTTAATAAAACGTGCGCCTAATATTCTAAGTTACTTATTTCAAGAAAGATGATTTGAGCAAAACGTTAGTCGTGATACCTAAATAGATTCAATGATATGGAGCCATGCAAATATGATTTCGATAACTATTAAACAAATAAGTAGTTTGCCTTCCAAAATTAGTTATAAATCTCTGATTTTGGTTTTAAGGATCAATAGAAATGTTTTTTTTTTATGAAAGTTACAATCGGTAGCCTAAAGCAAAGAATGCTGTAAATTTAAGATGAATTATGTGTGGTTCTTCTTGATTAAATGTTCAGTTAGTTTCTCGTATATATTCAAAAAACGTTACAAATTTAGATTGTTTATTGTTTGTTGTCTAATTTTTGTAGCCTGTACTTAATGCTCTTGATTTATTCTTATTATGCCCATGAATTTAAAAGCAAATTAGGGGAGCAATTGCTTCTTTTCCCTGTCCTAAGATTGAAGCGTAATAATCTCTGGTTATAGAAACACTTTTATTTTTAAAATCATTCAATATGGTTCGTTTTGACTTCCAAAATAGTTCGACATGACCTTTCCAGCTAACTGTATGACCATAAATATATTAGAATAATACTTGCTTATAGCTATGTTACGTGTTAGAGAAATTACTACTACTACTTAAATATATTTAATTCTATAAAAGAATTCAGACGAATTATGATTTTCGTGTCGTTAAAAATAAAATAACTAAATATTATTAATTGTTTTCAGCTTAGGGAGATTCACAGAAAACACCAACCCGACGGCACAAAGCAACAATATTATGTAAGTGATCGAAAACCAAACATTTTACCTATTCAAATAAAAATTTAAATAAACACTACCTCA
The DNA here is from genome assembly GCA_911728435.2 of Apoderus coryli. Classification (NCBI taxonomy): domain Eukaryota; kingdom Metazoa; phylum Arthropoda; class Insecta; order Coleoptera; family Attelabidae; genus Apoderus; species Apoderus coryli. Next base: position 17,956,526 of record OU452206.1, read on the forward strand.
ACAAGAATTTAAAATAAAAATAAACCAACATACCGTGATTAAAATAAAATATTGTGCCGTATAACTCCTTCCCCCCGTGATTATTTAAAGACTAAGTACCGTTGTCTCCGGAGGTCCAAGTGGATGAATTTTAATTAAATAACTAGAATAAACAGTTTTATAAATAAATTGTAAAATATAAGTAACGACTATTAGTGTAAAAGTGACAGAGATGTTAATTGTGTTGATTTTGTTTGTATAAATTAATGTTTTATTTTCTTGTTGTAAATATTCTTTATTATTTCTGAAAATAATAATGCCTGTTGTAATATATTTTATGAAAATAATTTAGATGAAAATAATATTGTATATATATATAAAAAAATATTATTAATAATGATTCTTATAAAATGAAATTAATGAATGATATATATGTACTTACCTATTTTTTTTTGTTTTGCGTAAATGGAAAATCAACAACGAGGTGTTTTATAATAGTACATACCTTTAAAATATTTTATTAAATAAATTAATTTTTTTATTAAAAATAATAATATGATGTTTTTAATGTCGATATTTTATTTTATTTAACAATCAAAGACTAGCAATGCTTTGGGGGGGTTAACAATTTTTTTTCTCTGAATATCTGAACTTGTACATATTTTTAAATATTTTAAATAATATAAGAATTGTTGTTTGAGTTCCGTATCGTGTCTTTTGCTGTTTAACATGATCTTAGATATACCGAAATAGGTTCCACATTTCAGTTTTAGTGAAATAAGAGTTGTTTCGGTTTTATTGAATTCCACTGTTTTTAAAATATAATTACTTACAAAATAGGTCAGGATTTACGTTTTTAGAGCTATTTTATTGCTTATTTGTCACTTTGTATTACGTTTCGCTTAAAAATAATAACAAATAATATTGAATTCATAATTTAGAACAACAAACTACTATCTCGAGGCTCAAATAGGTATAACTAAAATTTTTGTTTTTGTTGATAGTTATAAAACATTTTTTTAAATATTTTGGCCTTTTACAAAAATAAAAATTATACAAATGATTCATTGTAATCATGTTAAAGTTAAAAAAAAATGAATACAGGAATATATTTGTTTGTAACTTGAATCTGTATGAAGATGAGCATGATCTGACTCGAAACGTACCAATAAGAAATATTAACCATTATAATCGTGGATTAGGTTAGGTTTTTTCACGACAAACTAATTAGAATGATGCCAACCAACTCCGAAATATACAGAAAACTAGTGTGATTTTTTCAGCTGTAGAAACTAAAGTTTGTCGGGAAAACTGGGACATTTAATAAGGTAAATTTATAATTGTGGGGACGGCAAAGGGGGCATAGTCCCTTTTAACGGTATAAATTATACCTAAAATTTGCTTAATACAAATTTAGTCTAGTTACAATCCGTTTTCTAGTACCTAATCGTGTTTACGAACTGAGAAACAAAATGACAGATTGGTATTTTTAATACGCTTAGTTTCGTCTAAAATGGCCTTAAACTCGTATTTCCGGTAAAAACCAAAATACATAATTTTTTCTGTGGGAAGATTGATACCAATACATAGTCATTTCTATAAATGTTGTATAATTATTTTTCTTTAACTAATTTTCCTTCGAACGTTATTAATCTTTGATTGTAAAGGTAAAATCAAGAAATTGTAAAAACTTTTGTACTATATTAATAAGTATATAAAAATTGTTTTTTTTTCTTTGTTTTGTTATATTAATTATAATTATTATTATATTTTTTTGGTTAAAGTATTTTGCAGTTAATTCTTACATTTTTATTTTTGGATATAAATATGGTTCATTATTTTTGTGACATAAAATCTATAAAAATGAGTTTGAAAATGGTATCATATAATTTAACCAAAATTTTAGTATCTAGTTGATTATTTTCAATCAGGTACTTATTTTAATTATTTTTATTTTAAGCTATCCTGGAACTTTGTTTAGGTTAGTTTCGGTATTTTCTTGAATTTTTAAAATATTGGAGTATTTAAGATTTCGACATTCAAAATCATCAAATTGCTTCTAATGTTGACCGTCTGATAACGAACTGATGCGTTATTTTGAATTTTTTATTATTTTGAATCAGATTAGAAACGAACTGGAAAAAGGCTTACCTTCCTGGGGCCACTCTCCGCTTGGGGCTGCAACCACCCTCAATCCAGTTTCACCAAAATAATATAAAGAAAGTTATTTCAAAATTAAATAATAGCTTAAAACTACATGATATATACAAGGTGCGGTGCGGAAGTAACACCGTCTATATTTTTGCTTTGCAGTCTCCGGTTCATTTAGAAAATTTAACTTCATTGAGAATATAAAGTTAATGATAACTTGTCGCCTTTTTTTTTTTGCATTGCAACAAACAGAGTTTGGAAACTTCGTAAAAAGAATGAACTGCATGTTCGAATTTCGCGGGTTTATTAGCTCTAATTGTCAACAAATGAATGGTTGTTACTTTTCGGTTGACAATGCTGTACACCATTCTCTGGTCTCCTGCATTGAAGCGAAGTTTTTAGACACCAAGTAAACGTAGAAGCTATTTGTTCTTAGTCAACAGATTCACAATCTTCGTCTTCATTCTTTGAATGCTGAGAGTTGCGACATTTTCCTTGGTGATTCTTTTTTCTGCTGCAACAAATAATCATGACGTTTTAAATCGGCACTGCAAGGAGAATCGAAAAATTCGTCCATCTCTCCAAGGAGAAATTGGGAATTCCAATATTTTAAAGGTTCTTGAGAAAAATAATGCGAAACTATAAGAAAAACAATACTTTCTAGTCATATTTCAATTTTTGTTAACGAAATATTAATCACCTTATTCTTTGGTGACCCACATGAGAAATCTTAATTTAGCTAATAAGTTTGTATTCTTGTTTTGTTTATTTTGTATGATAAGTTGTAATTTTACGCACGCACATTCCATGTTATTTAAAAGCGGTGGGATTTCATATATTATACGTATACCCATATATTTGAACATCTGGTTGGTACTGTTTACCTATTATTAAATTTAAAATGTATTTCAACGCTTACGTATTGAAAAAGAAACCACCTGTATAATAATAACATTACAATAATATGGGGGTTTGGGTTTGTCGGAATTAAGTAGTGTTAAAATAGGGTAAACATTTTGATTTTGATTATAACGGGATTGATTTTGATTTTGACAAACAGCATGCAGCAAAATAATTTGTAACTTTTGAAAAAATTTATCTTTTCTTATGGAATGTTTGAGAAGAAGTAATAATACCCAGTCAATTACATTCCACGTTATTGGTCTCTGATTGCATCATTTTTTCAACTCCTATTTATCAGCGGGGAATAAAATACCATTTGACCTCCGTGCTGGGACGTCATTAACATCTTCTCGGTCTTCTATCAAGTGCTTGTACCACTTGTAAACATTTGTCTTTTTAAAGTGAACTCGCCAAATGACATAGTCAACGTTATAAGTGCGTTCTTCTTCATCAAATACCTATCTCATTGACACATATACATTTTGTTGAAGAATTGACTTCCAGATGACAGTTTGCAGCTTATTTTTGAAAAAGATCTGTTCCTGGTCCATTCCCAATAAATTTCTGTTATGTAAGGAGCTCTGTAGCTGTCCCTACTTCTAGTTGTATTTAATACAGCAAAAAATTTCCATAATTTATTGTATTACGAAACTTTTAATTTTGATAGGTTTTTGACGCGTCTTCCTGCGTCCGGTCCTGCTTTTTTTTTATGAATTTCTCAATTCACTAATAAGAAAGATTGTCGTATGGGCGTAGATCCACTATAGTTATGAAATTCGATGAAGAACAATGTAACAATTCTAATTTCAAATAATTAAAAAAATATTTAAAATTAATAACATATTTTTCATTACAAATACTTCATCAAGTTACTAATATTTTGCATAAATTCCAAAATAGTAATACGTAAATAATTTTTTTTTGTTAGAAATCCCGTCGCAACATTCCATATTATCCGAGTGAGAAATTTTTTATATTATAAATATATTTTTTAAAGATTTAAGTAGGTAAAATTAATGTGCAATTATTATTATATTTATTTTATTATTTTTTTGTAATTATTATAAGAAAAAAAAAGTACAATAATTATTTTTCTTTTATTTAAACAATCTTGGGTCTCGTATAATATTTGTTTTTCTCTAACAGCATATACTGCTGCTTTGATTACGACTCTGTTATAATTATTAAAATTAAATATATTTAATATAAAATAAAAATAGTAATTAAGTCAAGTGATACGAAAATTATGAATAAATAAATTAATGAATTCCATTAGTAACATGATGTAATACCTACGAGAAAAAGATTAAAAAGAAAATCCTATATTATGATTATTATTATTCTTATTAATTAACAAAGAAACAAAATTGTTATAATTTATTTTTTATTATTAATAATTATTATTTTCATTGTGTAAATGTATTATAAATATAAAAATGGAAAAAGAAATATTGTTAAATATTATTATAGAGAAGATTTTTGTGTATATTGTATTTTTATGAATGTCCAAAAATAAAAAAAATAAAGTAAGACTGTTTATAAATTAATATTGCTGTTGTTTTTTTTTTAAATAAGTTATTGAAGGACATTCAGACCCCACGATCCTAACTAGGGATGCCGCGGGACATTTCTCGTCTCGACATCGATTTGAGACTCGTCTAAGTCATATTTTTTAAGCGCTCTGGAAAACTGACATTGAAAATTATTATAAGATCTGTACATTTATATTTTTGAAATATTTAAATAAATTTAATTGATTTTACTGTTTTCTTCGACAAAGAATTAATTTAACCCGCTGATGATGCAATTTAAACCTCGAAACAAGATCGGATACATTTTTTGATGGAGTTTGAGTATTATATTCAAAAAAATAATTAAATCTACGAAACCCGTTATCTATATAAGGAAAGTTAATCTCAGGCTAACAATTTGAAATTAGTTAATTTAATTAAATTCAAAAAACAAAAAACTTCACGGCGTATTTGACCTAACGAATAAAAAAATGCATTTAGTACAGGGTAGTCTATTTAAAAAAGTTTAAGTTCGATATAATTATTTTTTTTTCAAGACTTATAGAGTAAAATATTTTACAAAATTGTTTTTTGTTTGGCTATAGGAGACAGATGTCATATCTCAAAGCATTGCTCAAGGTAACGTACCACCATTATCTTTATAAGGAGGCGATTTCGATACATCAACCTTCGGGAAACTTTTGGAGTGACACAACTGATTTTTTTTAATAAATAACGATTAAGTGGATAACTACAGGTTGGAGTGGGAGTGAGCGCCTGAGCGGGGAGAGGGGAAATAGTTAAAAGCGTGATACTCAAAAATCGCAAAAGGTCATTTTAATAACTCTTAAAATTTTAACTTGCCTAACCCATACTGATTTTTTTTTTGTTTTTATTTATTTATTTACCACATATTTGTACAAAAATCATACAATTGTAGCATGTCAAAAATTTACATTATATAAATAAAAAGACAAAACGAATTCATCTTAGTCATCCTAAATGTAAACAAACAAGAAAACACATATTTTTATTTTTACAAACTACCAAAAAAAAAAAAGTTTATACATGTACATAAAACAAAAAATAAATAAAATCTAATAGATATAAACGCTGGAGATAGTATGCATGTACTCCTCAGCGGAATAAAAGGCATGTCTCAGCAACACAGCTTTTACCTTGCTTTTAAAAACGGTAAGGCCGCACTCACTCAAAGAATTCCTCTCACTCTTCGCAAGTCAGAACCTTGGAGAACGCAAAGAGTCACACGTGCTAGTAGGGTATCGATGAAAGTTACCATTTGTATTAATTGTATGCCTAATCCTGTGGATCTCAGTAAGCTGATAATATATGTATAAACATCGAAGGAAGTGGCATAATGCGGAACCTAACTTATATAGTATTGCAGTGGTCCCTGAGACCCTCTCCATCCAACATGCTCACAGCCTTCTTTTGAGACACAAAAATCTGAGACGCAGCAGACGCATTGCCCCACATTAGGACACCATAAGAAATATGGGAATGAAAAATAGCAAAATATACAGACAAAAGCGATTTAACCGATAGGCACTGTTTAAGTCTACGAATTATGAAAATACTGGTCGATAATTTAGCATTTAACTGAGAAATGTGAGCACACCAGTTCAGATTGTCATCCAACGTAACACCCAGCAACTTAACTGAACTACCCACTGTTACACTGATATTACTAGAAAACAATAAATGTTGTGTCTTACCACTATTAAGCTTGAGACTATTACTGGAAAACCAAGTCTCCATTCGATCTAAGCAACTTAATCTTTCCGCAACTATAATTTCTATACTTTCGGCTCTCAGCAAAGTAGTAACATCGTCGACGAAAAACACCCCCGTGGCAGGATGCAAATGATAATATAAATCATTAATGTAGATGATGAAAAGCAGCGGCCCCAGAACCGAACCTTGAGGCACGCCAGTAGTAACAAGTCTCAGGTGAGAAAGAGTCTTGTCAAAAGACATGCATCGCCTTCTGTTGTACAGGTAGGATTCAAACAGTTCCAGCGGAGCGCCCCTGACACCATATCTAAAAAGCTTTTGCAGTAGTAAATCATGAGAGACACAATCGAATGCCTTACGCACGGTAAATTTTCTGGTAATGACAAAAGTAGCGTCGGCCATGAAAAATCACCATAGCAACGCCGACAATACAAACACACCAAATTGACAGTTTAGTTATTTATAATTAATAATAATTATAATTAAGTATTTCGCTAATTTCAAAACACAAAAACAATGATAGTGAATATAGTTTAACACCACCTAGTCAATTTAATATTTCTAACTTATCGTATTTAGGCTTACGCCAACGGGGGTAAGTTTCGAAAAACAAATATTTTCCTAAAAATTATCTTTAATTTATTCAAAAGCATTAAAACAGTCGTAGAAAAAGTATAGTGTGAAACTCACATGAAATGACCATTTCCTACTCGTATGATTTGATCATACTCGTAGGAAAATATGTCACTTCATGTTCGTTGGACAATATACTATTGTGAATTTTTAGCTTATCCAGTATACCTATGTGTGTTTATATAGTTTTGTTTCTATAGTTTCGTGTGTAAGAAGACATTGTATTTCAGTTATTTAAATTTGTTCTTGTCTTCTAATACTGTTTAAAGAGCTGTTATATTTTATATAATTGCCAACCATTTGTTGTAGCAAAGAAAAACCTGTTAAACAAAAGAAACATTAAAAATAGCCAACAAGTTCCAAAAATTCATAGCAACAAATTATTCCTTAATTTATTTACGCAGTTATACAAATTACAAACACAAAGTTAAACAATTGTTTAAAAAATAAAAAATATTTTATTACAACAAAGCAAAAAAAAAAATTATGACTTACTTATATATTATGAACTTTTGAATGTAGGTACGAGTAACTACTCACCTATACCGTATTTTATTATTATTATTTGTCCACCAATGTCATTTCATTACCAAATCGAAACACGTTCTTAAATAAATTGTTATAGGTATAATAATCAAGTGTTGCCAAAACAGTACTTAAATAATAAATAAAACGGGCATATCAATAAAAATAATAATACCTACGTCTATACCTATTGACGAGACATACACTGAAGAATTAGTGAAAAGAAAAAAAAAATGTTTTCCGTAAATAACTCAGCGAACTCAATAGATTGACGTACTGAATATTTAATTGCATATTATTTTTATAAAATTGTTATACCTAAGAAATAAAAAAATAACCAACCAATAATGGTTTCTGCTACTGTTTGCCTTAAGATATTCGTCAAGAGATATGAAATACCAACTAATGCAAATTGAATACTAATCAATCAATTTAAGTCAAAATGATTTATTATTTGGCTTCTTTTTGAATAAATTTTTGGCAATTTTTGTTATTTGCTTTTTGATTAGTAATAAATTTTGCCTCTGGCATATCTGACGGCAACACATTCGCCTTTACATAAACATTTATTTGTGCCCGATATTATACAGGGTGTCCAAAAGAACCGCATCAATATTTAAGGTCGTAATTTCTCAGGTCATCTTATGAAAAAAAGTTCCCATAAATATACGTTCAGAAATGCATTGTCTCCAAGGTACAAGGTGTTAATTTTTTTTTTGTAAAGAACAGAAAAATATGTACTTCACTGACTGTAATTTAATTTCGATTAAATCTTGAGATAAAGCAAATAAAACTACAACTTTTTAATCTCTTGTATTTTTTTCTTATGAGAATGAGAAGTTACCACCTTAAATATTGCTGCGTCTTTTCGAGACCCCGTGTATATCAAAATACGAGTATATTAGAATGATATTTTGCACCCGCGATATGCCCTATAAAATTGCATTCAACAAATAGTTTTTCAGTTGGTTGCATCGCTCTTGATGGCGAAATTTAGTGCAAAAAAAAATAATACCAACCAACAAACAACAGGGAAAATAAATACAAAAAAAAAAATATGAAATAAAAATTGTGTATAACCTTTCATAGAGGTACATGTCTATATTGATATATGCAAAAACATTTTTGTTAATGTCAACAAAAAGTTCCTATTTATTCAGGACAATTTGAATAACAACCATTGTTCATTATTATTTTCGAATTTCCTATTTAAATATGTACGCAAATGCCGCATAACATTGCATTTTAAATAAATTTCAAAAATCTAATAATGAAATACTCAATTCAATATACAACATGACTTTACGGTTTTTTTACGTTTTCTTATAAGTACGGAAGTCTTTGGAATTTTCTTCATAATTTATTGTTCCTATACTATACGAGGTGTGTTTAAAATAAAAGTGAACTTATATCTACCTATATAGTCCCCTTCAAAGAAATCCGCTGTCCTTTGATAGGTTGCTTTTGTCAGCAAATGCAAACAGTGCAGCAAAACGTTCACATTTGATCAAACTTAGCTCTTGCCTCATCTCGCCGCTTCCATGAGGATGATTAGTAGAGTTGCCTCGGGACACAAGAAGTCTCGTCTCGTCTCGAGAGCATTTTGTCTCGACGAGACCAGATACAAGCCTTCAAGACAAGTTCGAGACGAGACATCTCGAAATATTGTAACGACTTAAAACAATTCAAACCATTTATTAACAATAATATTTGAAATTTTACTTAATAAACAACAGCATCTTAGGTTGTGTTATATATAAATATAATAATATAAATAAAAAATAAAATTTAGAATAAAATATAAAATCTTTATTAAAGAACAGTAAAAAAATCCAAAAAAAAAAAATTAAATTATATTATCTAAAATTAAAATATAATTACTAATAATAATTTTTGGTATGATTGATTTTTCATTTGCTTTCAATTTGCTTTGTAGTAATGCTTAAGCATGTTATCTCTATCTACTTTAAAAGCTTTGATGAATATTTCATCAATTGGTAAGTGTTCTGTCTTTTTGTTAAGTTCTATCACAAGCTTTTCTATTCAGTCAATTATGATTTTGAAGCCGATTATGACCAGTGGTAATGTTGGGTAGGAATCTCCTGATAATATATTACTGATATACTTAAAGCATCGCAATTTACTAAAGTTTTAACATATTTACAGTATTTAAGAGAAAAATAATATACTCTTTCCTTACTCTTGTCTTGAAGTTTGTTATTTCAAAATATCAAGTAGAGACTACTGTGTATACTTCGTACTCGTTCATACTCATCAGGCAGCCACACCGCTCGATATTTTGCTCTTGTAAATTAGAACAATCATTTTGCAAAAAATTCACAGGGAAAAACTTATTGAAGGTTGGCAAATTTTTTTAAAATTTCTGTATTGATAATAAACAAATATTACAATGCAATTAATTTACTGGCTGTTGTTTATTGCACTTATACTCTCAGAAAATATAATTTTACTTTTAAAATTAAAAATCTTTTACTTTGTTTAAAACTTTATAAGGCAGCCCTACATATTATATTCTGAATTACGTGTTTTGAATGTGATGTTGTTTTTGTTTGATGTCTAGATATTTTACTGTTAGATTGGAGATTAGTCGCACATCGAAAAAGTCTAATTAACTTTCCTAATGTCTACAATGTGTCCACGGATAGAGTTTGGAAGAGCAAAAACTTTTATATTTATAAATTTAGAAGAAAAAGTCATTCTTTATAAAAACGTCTGCTTGTGTCAAAACTACAAATTCAAATACCAAATCTACGATTACTATACAGGGTGTATCAAAAATAATATTTTTAATGATTTTGATTTACTTGTTTTTTTAATTTTATTATTTTAATAGTAGCTATGAAATTAACCACTTTGAGAAAAAAGTTTATTAGTGTTTTTTGCACAATTGGTGTAATAAATCATGGTTTTGAAAATATTTTCATAAAATTAAAAAAAAAAAAAACAAAAAAATCAAAATCATTAAAAATGTTATTTTTGATATACCCTGTATAGTAATCGTAAATTTGGTATTCGAAATTACTTTAGTCTCATCTCGACTCGTCTCGTGTCGACTCTACTTTGGTTTTAACGATATTAGCACATACCCATGTTCTGCCCTTTTGAGCAAATCTGGAGCAGCTCCTGAGCGATGCACATCGACGGTTGTTTTGGTCAAATTCGACGATTAAATTAATTGTATTTTTCACACAAAATTTGAAATAGATTCTTTGGTCCATTTTGGTACTATAGAACAATTTGGTACTATAGAATATGGCGATGAACTCATAGGGTGTACGTCAAGGCTATAAATAAGGGTTAAAACTTAACAAAAACCATAAACTAAATGGAAAAACTACGTAATTTTCTTTGTGGAGGTGATAAATAATTCATATATAAAAGGCGGCCGTAATTAATTCCTGTAAAGTTCAGTTTAGGAGAAGATGTAAATATCCTATAGATATTTTAGCGAATATTCTCTTGGGATGAGGAGTTGTTGTCCTGCAAAGAAATGTTTTTGTTATTAAAAACCAGAAACAAATAAAAAAGAAAATTAAATTCGATTGTCCTAAAGAAGGCAAGATTTACCTTGCCGAAACGTAGATGCAATTTGACAAGGAACTAAATAAAAAACTATAGTTCCAATTATACATATGATAGTTTGTGTTCGAACCTCATCCCAAGAGAATATTCGTTAAAAGTTTGTTAAAACAAGATTCAAGAAAAATCCTATAGATACGTAAAGAAAAAATACAAAACAAACATAATTTAAGCGATTTAATCCTTTTTAGAAATCATTAAATAAAATCATCATTTGGTGCTCGTTGGCAAAAATAAAAGGAGACCCTCGTAGACTATGCGACTGGTGCTGATACCTTTTCACTGGACTATACATGAGATTTTTCTGCTGTACTTGACAAACAAATTGACTGAAATTAATGATGTGAGAAAATCAAAACCATTTTATAAGTATTACAATAAATGATTGTATTAAATAAATCTAAGCTTCTAATATACCCTTATTATTTCCAAATGCAACTGTGAAAAAAAAAAGCAGTTAATAACCCACATTGGTTATTATTTATTTGGATAAATTCAAGTATATCAAATTTAATATGAAGAATAAAAAAGAAATAATAGAATCATTTTTCTTCTTCATTTAACTTGATTTCACTTAATTTATATTGACGATTGTAATACTTGCATATAAGTTGCCTTTTAGTATGGCTGTCATATAATGTTTGAGAATATTCCAACAAATATACAGAAAATAATAAAATACATGGCAACCATATACATAAACACCTTGCTCGATGTTGTCGCCATTTGAACTCGGTTTGACAGGTTGATGAATTGCCTAATTGTTTGTAAAAAGTCGATAAACAAAACCAACTTATTGTTCCAATCAGAAATATTCGTTGTTGATACCCGCTTTTTTTATTTGTTATCAAAATTTACATTCAAAATTACGACTGGGTATGTTGCTTTTATATACTTGTACCGTTATCACTAACTATATTTCTACATACTGTTATGTACGTACCTAGGTATATATAATATGTGCTATCACATAGTACCGACACTACGTGACACTAATATATGGATAAATACATTATATCCAGTGGCGGCTTTACGCGGGGGGCGCAGGGAGCGCGCGCCCCCCCAACGATCGATCCGTGGTTTTACAAAATATTCAACATTTAGAAAATGACAATGAATTCCTCCACATATAAATAGATTAATTGCATACATATGTTTTAATCGAGCACCCGGTCTATAATATTTAACAGGACTGCTCTTGGCTCTTGGTCTATAATGCGGATTTCTAGGAGTCGGTGTCTTTGTCCTTTTCGGCTTCATTTTTCCTTGATGTTCGGCGTTTGGTTTTTATTCATTTCGGACTTGGTTTGTTGTTTAGAATAATAAAAATTCACTTTAGTTTAGTTCAGACCTCTTAGGCGGTAATAATTCAATATGTCGAGTAAGAGAGTCGCAGTCGCAAATAATATTTTAAATTATTTTAAAAAATCAAGAACAGAGGAGAGAGTAGAAAATGAAAATACAGTTGTTCAGCCAACAGATATTGCAGTTGCTTCTAGTTCAACTAGTCCAACACATTCGATTCCCTTAAAAAGGTCTTGTCGGATATAATTTTTGAATTTGGTGAACTTGCTTGGGGAAATAAAATTGTATAAACACAGAATGGTGGATACTAAAAATGCATTGGAAGCTTTGCAGAAATGTGATAAAAACTATTTCCCACTAGTTCACCACATTTTTAAAATTTTATGTATGTTGACCATTTCTGTAGCAACGGCAGAAAGAAGCTTTTCTAGTTTAAGATTAATTAAAAGTTATTTCAGATCCACCATCGCAGAAGATCGTCTAAATGTGCTAGCCTTATTGTATGTTGATAGAAATATTCAAAGTGTAATTAACTGTTTCGCCAATAAAAAAAGATGATATTTTACAATATAACTTTTGGATGTTATATTTGTTTTCGTATGAATACGCATGTCTATGTTTTTATTTTATTTTTGTTTTATGTATTTTGTTTTTGTGTGATCTACGAATTGTTTCAGATTTGTTTATTTTTTTTGTTTCAAATTTAGAATTGTTTAGTTTCTTTTAATATGCCTACAAAAAGTTAACAAACGTATTTGCTTTAAATTTTATCTCCATGTTCCTCGTCATGCCCGATCAGTAACATATTTTATAAAGTCTTATCCGCATACGTGAAAATTTACAATTTTTTTACAAGCATGCGCCCCCCCAAGTTCAAATCCTAAAGCCGCCACTGATTATATCGGTGTAATACTAGGCACACAGTAGCTTTCCTTCGACAATTTTTATTATTTTCAAAAATTATGTTCCTGTTTTAACGTTTATTTTTTACGAATTGCTTGCTATATAATGTAACAAGACTACCGAATGATAAAAATATGTTTGTGGCGACATCTAGTGTGAGCACCCACTTTACACAGCGCTTTCGCATACCCAAATGTTCCTGTAAAAATGGCCTTTTTGAATGACCTAATATATGGGCCGCTACTGACTTTTTGTTAAACATTGGGTACTATTTTATGTTATTACTAAGTATGTAGGCTATCATTAACCAAAATTTTAAAATACACATTTTCTTTGTAGATAACATAAAACGTAATAATTTACATAATATATGTTTTGCTAATTTCAACAATGGTGGAAGTATGTATATACAGGGTATCGAAAACTTGCTAGTGGCGTTTGAGGGGTATCGCTATCAATATTATTGAGAAAAAAGTGTACAATTCTGACTTTTTTCTCATTTGATTTGTTTTCGAGATATATCATAAAACACCATTGACCTATTCCTCTATAAATGATCTTAGACCGATTAGTGTCCTTCCAGTACTTTCAAAGGTTTTAGATTCTCTCACATGTAAACAAATACAATATTTTACCTGAACATCAATCAGGTTTTAGACCAGGCTACAGCTGTGATACAGCGCTTTTGGACATTGTTGATGACATAATTCGTGCGACGGACCAAGGCAAGAGCACGGTGCTTGTTCTGTTGGATTATTCTAACGCATTTGACACAATTGGTTAGAAGACGCTTCTATCCGTTTTGAAATTTGTTGGGTTTTCTGAACAGTCAATCAGATTCTTTCACAGCTATTTGCAAAACAGGTTTCAATTTGTTCAAACAAGAAGTAATGGGGAATCTTCAAAGGAAAGACTGACGTGTGGAGTTTCACAAGGCTCAATACTTTCACCTTTATTGTTTAACATTTACACATGCTACATAGGGTCAATGTATTTATGGTATTCTGACTTAATCTGTACGTTGTTATGATTTGAATGCAAATAAATGTATTATTATTATTATTATTATTATAAGATTGGTTTGTGTTTTTTGATTTTTCAAAACCTGCATATATTAATATTTAACAATATTATTTATTATTCACCATATCCAAACCGATAAGTCAGGTTATGATGGATGTAAAACCTTCAGAAGATGACGGTTCGACGGTGGTACTGAAAAAATAAGATGACAAGTCTCTAAATATTGTTTTCTACAGGCATTCCTGACTGAATTCGCATTTTTAATTTACCAGTGAGGAAAGCTTTCACATTTTACCCATGTTTTCGTCACCAGTTATGACCCTTTTGAGTAAATTTATTAACTATTTGTACATCGGTACTCGCACATGTAAATCTTGATGCTTAAATTCGCAACGTGTTCCGCTCGTGTCGTATACTGGACGTATCTGATATAGTGACTGCAAAAAGTTTCATCCACTTGAGGTATGATTAAAAATTATTATCTAATTTGATAGATCTTCTTTCATTTTGTTAATCTAAGAAAAACTATTGAACAGATCATGGATACAATATTCTGCCACCGTGTTTTACTATCGGACATAAATTTAAATTCAAGTCTTCGCCATGCCATATAATTTTTAAACGATAAACGCTGTCTTGCGGTCATCCGCAACTGACGAGACTAATCGAAGTCGAAACAGTGGAATTTTGTATTCTCCAACAGCGTTTATCGTTTAAATTTCAATCCGTGATACTTGTGCGAACATATAGTAGAGATACTGAGAGGATACTCCAGATCTCGAACACACCATAGTGCAAGTTCTGCCTAAAAGGCAAAAAATCACAAACATATTGAAGATACCATATTATGATGTCCATCCAATTATAGTAAGAGTAATCTGAGAAAATATCACGTTGCCAAAAATTATTTGTTTTATTCATATATTTATTTGCAAACTCTAATCCTTTTTTTTCGATTAATCATTAACCCAATAATTTTTCCAGTCACTGTAGTTATTTTTATTACTGTCGGTATCCTTTGGCAGGCATGATTTATTATACGTCTTATATACGAGGGAGAATTGTATTAACAAACGCTGCATTCGATGCCCTTTTATAATGTAAAGAGGCATGGGAACGGATAGCCCTTTGACTTTGGATACACTATACCAGTGTGTCGGTGATAGAAAAATTAAAGTGGAACAGAGAGAAAAATGTTACAATTATTGATAATTCCTAAAGAAACACAAATATGAGAAAGACATCTGGGAAAGTGGGTTTATTGGATTGGAAATAGATCCGCTATTAGAGGTAGATGTCCAAACATAAGCTGAGAGCTTAATTAGTAAGAGACTCGCAATAAGAAGCTGATGGGGAATTACAATTTCAGTGCATTGTTCAAAAGAATACAACGGGACCATCACTTGATAGATTTACAAAGCAATCCCAATTAGATATACTGTCTATGCAAACCAAACGAAAAAAGCGGATTGTAAACTGACTTAAGGTCAACTAATACGAACACAATATCATAGCATTGATGATTTTTGAATCCTAGTTTTTATGTCAAAACGAAGGACAATCCCAAGTCAAATTTTAAGTTATTAAGCGCTAGTTAAAGGTGACAAATCGCACGATCATCGGATCATCTCCCTGTAGCGATTTCCATTCACCGTAATTGCATTTACATTTTCGTTTTCAAAAAAATATGGTCCGATGAATCCTCTGGATCACAAACCACACCAAACTGTAACTTTTTGCAAAAAGATTGGAATGACATTGGCTTCTTTCCAACATGTTGGGAAGTTCCTCGTTTCTATATAGTAATTAACTAGATTAACTACTACTACTAGCATATCAATAGTGATCATGTCACTGCCTACAGCATTTGACTTAATCCCAAGCAATGCATCAAGTATCTCCCCATGATCCACCATTGTAAATTCAAAGTTAATATCAGGCCTAATTTTATTACCTAAGTAAAAATTGATCGTTCCTGGATATGGATTGTTGGTAGAAGTGGCAACAAAAAAATCATTAATATTATCAACATCATGAATAAAAGACGGTATTGTGATATTTTCCCTTGCATAAATGTTTAGATCTCGTAATAATTTCTAATTTTGTTTAGAAGAATTTCCGCGGACTTTAGTTTCCAAATATAGTTTTTTCTCCCTTTTCACCTCAGACGACAGACGAATCTGACATGTTTAGCATTTAATATTAACTAAATTAAAAATAAAGCCTTTAGATTTCGAGTGTCGTACAAATATGATTTAATTTATTTACAAAGCAGGTGCATCAAATCAATGGACGTACAGCAAGATAATTTTGAGTCTTATTTGGGCTTTTAAATTCTCTAACCATTGGTACTAGTATATTTGAACCATACTGCACTTTGCAGTACACATAATACATATGTACCTATATGCTCGCGATTATTGATTGAATACAGAACAATAATCTCAATCTTTCGTAAAAATAATTTCCGGCGAACACAATTACGTAAAACAATTATTATAACCCAATGTAATAATCAGCTAACATTGGTTTAATGTACAAAAGTCATTCATGTTTCTCGTTCGTAACATTAATAACCTTCAGACATCGGTTTAATGTACAAAAGTCATAGATTAATGTTCATCGTTCGTAACATTAATAGCCAGCTAACATCGGTTTTACGTATTGGAGACATAAACTAATCTTCATCGTTCGTAACATTAACAACCTGGTAACATCGTTTTAACGTACAGGAGTTATAAATTAATGTCCATCATTCGTAAGATCAATAACCGGCGAGCATAAATTTATGTTCTTTATTTATTAATTCAACGTACAGAATTCGCTACCGAATTTATGTACGATCGTTCATTGTATTAATGTCACCCATCATCGGCTCAAATTTAATGTTGACGTTCATTGATTTGAAGCACTTTTTTATTAATATCACGTACCTTTTCGGTTCAGTGTGTGGATGTAATGGTTACTCTAAGATAACTCTTCACCTCGAATGCGGCAATTCTGCTTTTTGAGGTAGCCATTGAGCTAGAAATAGGCTTCGTCGGTGAGGATTATTTTGTTAAAAAAAATCTAATTTTCTTCTTGTTTTTCGATGGCACAATTCTAGTTTTTATGTCAAAACGAAGAACAATCCCAAGTCAAATGTTAAGTTATTAATCTAGTTTTGAAGAAGTGTTAGTTATTTTCGATTGAAGTAAAGTTTTCGAGTGTTGGAAACATGTTATCATGTTTTGTTGTAATTTTATATTCATTCTATTCAAAAAGCTGTTTAAATATACCCAGTTTCTTTATAAACGTATTATTTTACATGAAGTAGCAATTTTTCTGACAGTAACATCATGAAACATGAAATTTGCGAGCTTCTTAATTTCACCATTAACTTTGAATTTCAAATTCAAATGCATCATGATCAGGTTAGTTAGATGTTGTATTTTATGCATTATTGCATTTAAGGATGTCTAGGCCTATTAAACGTCTGCATATTTTCGCAAAATAATTGCGCCCTACAGTGCAATAGGAGATTACAAGTGATGGAAGCTTTTACCATATTTTTGCATCAATGATAGAACAACAATTGATGCAAATTTTTGTGTTCAACAGGCACAAGTGCGTTTTTGGTTGGCTTATTTGCTATTACAAAGAAGTTTAACCACTATTTAGACCATCACAACGTTTTTGTTTATGATGGACCGTATAATTAGCTTCAAAAGGTCAAAAATGGAATCGAAAAATGCGTAATTTTTTTCGGTTAGTATAATTTGAAAGATGAGATATTTAAAATGCACATAAAGAATTTGTTTGATAATAAAGTAAGTGGCCGAAATATCAGACATGTAAATTGTTGCTTTATCAAAGATACGAAAGTACAAAGCAGCTTACATGCAAGCTTGTCTCTCTAGTTGTTGACTTACAGGGTGTCTAAAAAAGGAAGCTTATATTTGATGTATCAAAATAAATAAACTTATGCCCTTGCCGCACAAATAGCTCTCCATATACAGGGTGAGCCACGACGGGTGCCATAAGGAATTTTATGAAAAAAATTAGATATATTTTTTGATTTTTGTTATATTACATTTTTAAAATAATATCAAATATACGGAGTGCTTTAAACCAGTTAGCAGTGAAGATAATATTATAAGCGTTCTTGCGTATGTGGAAGCGAATCCTCATGTAAGCGTCATTGACATTTCTTCAGACTGAGGAACAAATCGCACTTGAGCATATTGGATTTTAAAATATTTTAAACTGCATCCTTACAGTATGGTTTTACATCAGGCACTTTCAGATGCTGATATTGACAAGAGGCGCCTATAGACTTTTGTTATTGGCTGAGAGATATGTGCACGGAAAACCCGCAATTTCTCTCACAGATTTTATGGACTGAGCCATTTTTTCTAGTTGTGGTAGTGTTAATTTACACAATACGCATTATTGGTCACAAACAAATCCTCATTGGATGCCGGAAGTTGACCATCAGAGTAGATGGAGTGTAAACGTGTGGTGTGGAATCGTAGTCAGGGTATTTAGCAGCATATTCGCGTTTATTTATTTGTCTCCATGCATGGAAACTTCCCAATTTTGTTGCATGGGTATCTAGATCTACCTCTTTTAACAAATTTTATGAAAGCTGTGCATTTTGGTAATTTTAATGGATCTTTCATTATTTTTATTTGCTAAACTATCAGTTGAATAAATTTCAAACCTATTTCTTTATTTCCCATGCCATTCTTGATCACGGAAAATTAAAGATACATGATTTTTCAACGAATTTTGGTGAACAACATTCTTTTGGTCATAACTCTTAAACAAATAAAGATTTTCCTGTGCAGTTTTAAACTTTTTTGTTGCAAATTCAATTTACTTTTCATTTTTGATAAAATATTTGTATCATTCCATTTAAGTTTTTAAAGAAAAATCAAAAAAACCTTAGGCGATGCAAATATCGCCATCTAGCGGAGCCTCAAAAAACAATTATGATTTAAAATATTTTTTTTCTGCATCAGCAAGGCTAGTTAGGAACTAAAAAACTATTTCCCACGGTGAATT
The DNA here is from genome assembly GCA_911728435.2 of Apoderus coryli. Classification (NCBI taxonomy): domain Eukaryota; kingdom Metazoa; phylum Arthropoda; class Insecta; order Coleoptera; family Attelabidae; genus Apoderus; species Apoderus coryli. The sequence continues at coordinate 17,975,860 of OU452206.1, forward strand.
TCCCTAAAAGAATTTTTTTCCCATTGTCCTACGACTATTATTTCCTGAGATATGCTACCTGTCCACCCTTAATGGAATACCCAGTATATTTCAATACAGAACGTTCCGATTTCTCAAAATTTTCAAGGTTTTGGGAGGAAATATAAATATTACCAAACGAAACTAGTAATTTTGTCAAAACTACTAGGTACTTGACATCAAAAACAGACAGTTTCGTTGATTTATTTGCCATATAATCCACAAAATGTGGCAAATCTCTCGCATACAAGCAGAACTGTTGTGGGATTATTGCTGTACACTTTCGATTTCAAAAAACCCCACAAAAAAAAATCTAAAGATGTCGAATCGCACGATCTTGGTGGCCAATTTACTCCTCTTCTACGAGAAATAATGCGATTTTCGAACTTAGCTTTCAAAAGATCCAATATTCCTCTTGCTGTGTGACAAGTATCACCATCCTGTATTCTCTACGTCTAAATCATCAATATTCCGCCACAAAAAGCGCAATTCTGCTTGTTATCGTAACCATTGAGCTAGAAATGGGCTACGTCGGTGAAGACTATTTTGATAAAAAAGATCTCATTCTCCACTTGTTTTTCGATGGCTCAAGAAACGAATTGCCAACGTAATGCGTGATCAGCTGGTTTTAATTCTTGCGCCAGTTGGATCTTATAACCGTTTAACTGGAGATAACGATGCAAAATGTTGATTAATGTAGATTGTTTGATCTGTAATTGCTGCGAACGATGACGAATGAACGGTTTTTGGTAAACGACCACTACGTTGATAAATTCTGTTTCTGTTATCATAAACGGATCCAGTTTCCTCAAATTTCTCAACTATCAGCTTGATGGCAGGATTTGTTGGAGCATTTTCTTTACCGAATTTTGTTCCAAATTTCCTAGTTACAACTTGAGAACTTTTGCCATTTTCAAAAAATGTTTTAATAATAAAAAAACGTTGTTCCTTCGTGTAACATTCGATATTAAATAACCGGAATGTATTCAGACTCTGAAAATAAAGATTTCGAATAAAATTACAAGTAGAAAAAAAATGGCAGCAAAATTAAAATGATACCTCAATCTTGGACACCCTTTATCTCTATTATACCAAATGACAAAAATGTAAGCGTTAAGGTGGATAACTTGGTCCGTCCCTGATAAATTAAAAACGCTAACTTATCTAATCTTTAAGGACATTATTTGAAGAGTTCGTCATAGTCGATCATATCAAATTTTTGTGATGAAGTTACTTTACGAAAATCGACTCATTAACCACAGATTCCTCGAGCAAATAGAATTGCACTTTTCTTATGCCATTTTAAGGGTCCATGTCCGACATACAGGGTGTCAAAGTTGCCGGCTTCCATTCCCCATGTCTTTTTGAACTAGTCAACCAACATTGTCCTCAGATCTTTGCCGAAAACAATGTCCTGTAGGTATATTCTTCACGTTTTACTTTAAAATTACCTCAGTTGTCAAAGAAATACCAACTGGTGCTTCAGTAATAAACTTCTGTATCTGTTCCCGTGATAGAACTTTTGACTTCTTCGCCTTATAGCCGTTCGACTCGCTTTAGGAAGGCTCATAATGTTTGGTATTTCAAAAAGTGTACTTTGACAGCAAATAATAAATAAACGTCAAGCATTTTTGGAAGTGAAACTGTCTGCGGAGGATTACGAGTGGTCTATTGGCCGATTAATAATAATAATAATAACAAAATAACTGATTAGTAAGATTCCATGTTATAGTGTTAACAAAAAAAAAAAGAATTGAAATCTTTCCAAAGATGAACCTGTCAATTATAGTTTATATATCAGATACCCCATCAAAGTAGTATAAGTGGCCCGTCTTTTTAAAAAGTGGATCGCCCAGTTAAACCATTGTTTGGCGGCAATATATAACTGTCATTTTAACCAGAAGAGACCTTCTTTAATTACGCGTTCCATTCGATTGTTTTATATGTTTAGGAAAAGCACTTTCAATTCATCTATATATACCTACTTAGCCGAGACGGGAAGGTTCGTAAATATATGAAATGATGACGCTGATCGTATCTTTTTGATTGTATTCGACGTTATAGTATAGACTTGTTACTGAAGAATAATCAAGCTACCTGGTAAATGGCGTTTAAAAAGAGTATATTTATCAGATGTTTTAATGAAAGAGGCAGAGTGAGATAGATAAAATGTGTTATTTAACACATGCAAGTCTACTAATCTGAGATGTCAGAGTTAAGAGCACTAGTTAATTTCACCAGCAAGTTCCACTTAGGCGATTTGGTTACACACAAAAGATGTTTTCTCTTTATCTACTGACAAATTTATGTTTCTTCTAGGTTTGCTGTGATGAATTCATTAAGTTCTCTTTTGTAGACGTTCCCGAAAACATGTAAATCGGACCGTGCATTTGTACCAATACAGCTCCTCAAAAACTGACTTAATGATCTCACTCAAGATGCTCACCAATTTTCATTACAATCATGACTTTCCAAGCTCAAGATGGAGTTTCTCAAGATATTTCATACGAAGCACACGGTTTTCTTAAATGCGGTATTCAGCAAGCAATAAAATACTCCCTAACTACTACAATGTTCTAAGGGAGGGAATGTACTGATTTGTCTTATCACCGTGTTTTTTTTTTAATAATAATAATATTCTTTATTGTCTAACAGGTTACATACCCAATTACAAGACAATATAACTAAACACATAAGCTACTAATAATAAACTAACATCAGATGGCCAGATTTTGCAGGAACCGAGACAATTGAGCGCAGAAAGATCTTACAGGCTCATTGAAATAGTTAATTTCTTGACTGAATCATTCTATGTTACATGTTTGGCATGCTCGAAGTAGTGGTGCTTTGGATTCATAATTAGTACGAAAAACAGGAACGTGAAATAGCCTGCTACTCCTCGCAGAGGGGCGCGGTATGTTAAAATTCAACGATCGGAGTAGGTTTGAATAGTCCACCAAGCTATTTGTAGTCTTAAACAGAAAGAGTTGTCCGGCATACACTCTGCGAGCAGCCAGCGAAACCATTTGAAAGCGATCGAGCAGTGCTCTATGATGGGAATCTACCGTCAATGTTAAGCGCTAAATATTTAAGGAATTTGCGCTGTATGTATTCAATGTGTCCTGCATGAGATTGGTAAATGAGAGACCATATTATAGATGCGTACTCAAGCTTAGATCTTACCAGAACACAATACAAATTAGTTATACATTCAATATCACTAAAATCTTTGGTAACACGGAACAAAAAGCCAAGCATGCATACTTTGAATATGATAATTAAATGACAATTCAGTGTCGACGCAAACTCCAAGATCCCTGGCAACATCACAACATTCAAGCGCAGTGTCACTCAGCCGATAGCGATATTCAAAAACAGTTTGCGATTTCAAATATGACAAACTTACATTTATTAATGTTTAAAGGCAATTTATTATAGTTACACCAATCTTCAAGCTTAGATAAGTCGCGCTGCAACAATACGCAATCCGAAGTGTCTCGAATAACGCGATACAACTTCAGATCGTCTGCAAACATCAAATGGTTGCTTGTAAGTTCCTGGGATATGTCATTAATGAAAATTGAAAATATTAATGGTGCCAAACAGCTGCCCTAAGGCGCTCTGCTATGGTGGGTGTGAAAGTTTCCGATTTATGACCATTGTATTCGACATAGAGATGCCGATCAGACAAGTAGGAGGCAAAAAACGTTAAAAGATCCTCATGAAAAGCCAACCTCGACATTTTCCGTAGGACAAGGGAATGATCCAGCTTATCGAAAGCCTCGAAAAATCTGTATAAATCGCATCGATCCGCAGACCCTCCCCGAGGGTGTTCAAAAAGTCTGGCTACGGCAAAATAACTTGAAAACTAACATTAACGAGATATTGTTTGAGACGAAAATTGTAAGATCCTTTTGAAGATCTTTTTGTTGAGTTGAATCCGTTTTTTAAATGGAACCCTATAGGAGAAACTCCATCATGCTAGAACCAGGTGTGTTCAAAATCATCTCCTATACAATTACCTGAATGGCTGGAACGAGATCGTGTCATACTTTCCAGCAAGAACAAAGGGTATTGAGTTGATCGACTATTGATCATTCAATTAGGATTTTCAGCACTCAAATAAGTCAAATTATCAAAAATAAAATAAAAGTCAAATCTCAACGATATAATTGTCGTCGATTCCTTAGCCAGACATGTTTCGAAACCTGACTGGGCCCATCTTCAGTGGTCAATAATTAATTATGAGAGATATATCTAACTACAATTACGAAGACATGAAAAAATCCGGGGATCGTGCAGGCCATAAGTGAGATCCACCCCTTCCAATCCAGCATCCAGCAATTTCCGTATGATTCTGTTAAAAACTCCCGAGCAATCCTACTAAAATGCGCTAGTGCACCATCGTGCATAAACCACATTGCATTTCTCATTGCCAATGGTACGTTTATCGGAATTCCTGGAAGCGTGTGTTCCTGAAAGTCACGATATACCTCTCCAGAAAGTCTTCCGGGTCCAATTAAACAGTCCCCACAATTCCAATCGAAATGTTCAACGACAAGTCATGTTGAAAGTGATCTTCAAATATCGCAGGCGGATTTTCATCACCCATAAATGAGTATTATGAAAATTCCTTATTCTTGAAAAACTCGCTTCATCAGTACACAAAATCAACAATATATTCGGTCAATCATAGTCTCGAAGATCAAATTCTTGGCCTATCCGGATTATGCACGAGTCTGACCTTATATGTGGGCCTTGAGTTATTTTTTTTAAATATTATGAATCGAGCATATACGAGTACTATGAGGGTGTTCAGTGTCTGAAGGGATAACACATGCAGTCAACCGATTCATTCTTCAAGTTAGTTCACGTCTTTCTGAAACCTTCTAGTTAAATTGAATGTGCATGTACAGGGTAGCTCGAATTGGAGCCTCATCATTGCAAAAACCAGAAAATTGAGGCAAATTTGCGCATGTATGAACCCAACAATTTGCCGTTTCGAAAGTTGTAAGATTCTGATTAGTTCCGGAAATATTGGGAAAAAAACGTAATAAAAAATGCGTTCAGATTCGAAAATTAAAAACAGTTCCGTATTTAAAATACAAAGTGATGATGTCCGGTCAAAGATGAAACGTCGGATGACAAAAGGTAAACTCCATTCAAAATGCTAGCACAAAATTTTAGAGTTGCGATTACCTTCCTTTGTTTATTTTGCATATTGCGTGGCCCTGTTCCCAGATTGTGACTATGGACGCAATTTTACCTCAAAACTTGCTATACGATGACATAGATCTTAATGTAATCTAATTTGAGGTTATGTTACAGATTTATGTTGAAGCGCTGAGTCAACAGTATGGTTCAGAGATGACAACATGCCAACCACATTAAACCATCGAATGCACGCAACGAGCCTGATTTTTGCCTTTTGGTGTCAAGTCATCTACGGTTACATTGATGATATAAGAAATAAACAGCATAAAGGGATCATATAAGAATAAGATTAACTGATTTTTGGGCAAGCGCTAATAGTGAATGGCAAATAACTGCGGTAATGTTGTGGCAATCACCAATTGACAAATTAATATTTTTCAAAAGATTATGCAAAACAAATAGGTTACGTTTTATACTCTACAATATAGTAAATAGTACCTATTAAGGTTAAGCTTAACGGACCTCCCGGACCTCTCATGAAGAGAATAATTATTATACTTATTATTCGTTCTGGCGGAGTAAGTAAGATCGTCGTTGTATCTATTTAGTAGGGGCAAATTGAAACTGAATACAAATTCTTTAAATAATTAGCATGTTGAGCAAATCTAATCATTCATTGCGTTGTAGTGGGTATTTAGTCAGAGGCGCTTATTCTGGACGCTTCATTGAGTTTTGAGGCTTTTAAAATAACACCTTTAAAATTTAAATATTATATAGGTATACACAGTGTAATAGAGTTGTGTGTATAGGTATAAAAAGATGGTAATAACTATTACACGCATGGCAGGGCTCTGATGCCAGTAGCTAATCTCGTGTCCTCCACGTACACTGATTATTATAATACTTCAGGTAATGTATACTAATTCAGCGTCATTCATGCGACTCCAGATACAAAATAGCGTCAGATTGTACATTCTTTATTGTGAAAAAACCAATAAATGGTTGAATGAAAGAACAGGACTAAGAAATTGCTCACCTTCGGTCTACGGTAGAGTTTGGAAGGATTAATAATTAAATAAACTTCATGAAATTGACAGCCTTTAATTTATTTAATTTAATTGGCAGAATTCACCATATTGTGACAATATTAACTAAATATTCAGTAAACTTTTCTTTTACTCAGTTATTTTGTGTAGATAATTTACACAAGTCTTTGTAAACCCCTTTTGACAAAGTATTGTGCTCATATTGATAATATAAAACAAACATGATCACAGGTATTAAATTATGCTGATCCTCTCCGATGTGTTTTGCTATACCACAGAAATTAAATATTAAACATATTGAAATATATTATAATATATTCAAAACGTAAAACACTTTATAATTTTTAAAATAAAATTAAGTCGCAAATGATGAATGTATCCATTCATTGACTAAAAATATGTGGTTCATCTAAGCTTCCTGCTTCATTAATTTAGATGCATAGTTGTACGACACCTTGTTAATAATATGGTAAGTACCGCAATATACGGACTGTATATATATAAATTTTTTTATTATTTTGTTTTTTATTTTATTTTCTCCACATAACTTTAAACCGTTTTTCAAATGTCTTCTGCCATAGTTTTTTGATGGCACTTTAACAGGCCAACGTTATTAGCAGTGAACCCTGATCCTCAACAAAATGGTGCACTTCGCCAAAGGGTAAAATTGAGTGGCCTGCTAGTTTAGCTAACCTAACTCCTATGCTTAAATAGTAAAATGAACAAATTTTCTGTTCTGAGCTCTACAAACTGGTGATATTAAACTTAGTGTTTATTAATCTTTATAATTTTTTCTACAAAATTTACAATTAGCTTGTACAAAATACTATACAATAACGTTGTTTCAGGATTATCACTACTTTCTTTCTTTGGGTTAAATAATGTTATAGATTAATAAGCGATACCCAACAAATGCAGGTGTTAAAAATATGCCGATTTCCCTAAAGTTATCTAGGCTGAAGTCAATATTAACCCAGGCGTCAAAGTTAAATTTTGTTTTCGGTTTTTCAAAATATTTTTGAGACTCTTAACGTATATGCACCAAGTTTGGTGTAGCGGAGTTCTTTGGTTTGAAAAATTTAGAATTCTATTATAATTTGCATTTTTTGTTAAATTTCTGTACAGTTTGTTGTCTTTTGAGTCTCTTAAGGAATTAAATTCCTGTGTGCTATCGATTTTGCGTTGAAAATCACGTTCATGAGGCTAGATTATACAAATTTCACCAACATATTTCTTTCATATTTTTGGTTTAAACGAGTAGAAACTGGCTTGATCTTCGAAAATTTCCACAAATATATTTGCTAGAACTCCAGAAAGTGAAGATCACAATAAAATATATTAAAATAGGTAGACTAGGAGATAAGAAATCATCGTTTTTTTTTTTTTAAATAAAAAGTGTTTTCTATATAAAAATATATTGTTTTACTTCTCTTCCCGCATTATGTCGTGATTAATAACTTTCTATGTTACTACTAAACAAACTATAAGTTCTACCAGTATTTCCAATAAATATAACAAGTAGTACTTTAGCATATGTGTAGCTACATTCGATGAGAAAGAAAAGAGGGAAATTTGGTTTACTCATTATTTGTAATGTTTATTATAAACCACAAAAAATATTTAATAGGTTAACCAGAAAGCAATTTAACTTGATTTATGATTTTACTAATTTTATTTTTCACACAAAAGCTGTAACTCATGATTAAGAGCAGATTGGCTCTATTACCAGCAACTACGATGCAAGAACATAATGTTATTGCCAAAATAGAACTTGAAGTACACCTGGATTAACTCGTCTTTATATAGTTGACTACATACGTACAGATTATCATACTTCTAGACATACTATGAAGGACAACATACTGCTGGCCCTAGGAGAGCTGCCTCCCTTTTTAGGATTTATCCCCAAGTGAATGACAATCAATGGATTAATTTACAATAAATTCATTATTTTGACTATGATTCTCATATTAAGGACCCTAATTTACTTACTATAAACCGAACAAACCAGACTGTTTTGCTTAGAACCGTTATCATTATATCCGCTATTATTAGCGGAGTGATAAGGTTTAGCCAAATTAGTCTACGAAAAATCCTAGCCTATTCATTGATTAACCATATTGCATGAATACTCTCGAGGATTTTGATTTCAACCGCAATTTGAGTGATTTATTTTTTAACCTACTCACTAATCACGATCAATTTAATCATAATTTTATCACTATCACGATCATTTATGGTAAATCAATTAATATCGACCCTGAACATTGAAAGTGACAGCATTTTGGGAATGAATCTTGATGTAATGTCTCCAGCAATAAACCATGATCTGCTTTATAAAACTTTCCAGTTTCCTAGCCAATACTTAGAGAGCCTCAAATTTTAAGATATATTAAAGCAACGAATTTATTTATTTAAGAGCGTCTTAGGAATGTCATCAATTGAAGGTGATATGGTTAAAAAAATCCCTGATTTTAATGAAAGCATTAATTTTATTTTTTTATTTCAAGAATTAGAGCTCTGGTCGATGAAAATATGTAACTTTACTGTGGCATCAGAAACAATCAAACAAAAAAAACTGCCGGGTGTCTTCATTTTGTGCTTTGATCAATTTCCCTGTGTATTATTTCATTGAATAGTATCTACGCACAGCAAACATGCACTCCTGGCCGGCTTGGCATCAGTCACCCCATTTTTCGGACCACCTGTCCTTGTTGCGGCCGTGACGGGCGCGCGATCCCGCCATGTTATTATGCCGTTTGCCAGCCACATTAATTAGAAAACTCTTATCACTTCAACATCTAAATACGTACCTACCAACTTCATGCTATATATAACAACTACAACGCATAATATAGGTGTACTTATGTATTATATGTACGTAAAAACTGTTCCATCCATCATTACCGGAAAGAAAACGGACACGGTGCCTGTTAATTAACCGTGGATTGCTTTTTCCCACTCTGTTGGCACGCTATATTGATGTTGTTCTTTCGCGGTTATGGTTCTGCATTGACGTAGAAATTTAACAACAAAAATTGTATCATTGTTACTTACTTACTAATATCTCCAGGGATTTCTGCGTTTGTTTTGTAGGTTAGCAATGAATGTCCATAGTAGCGTCGTTCGGAGTTCTGCAGGGTTCTGTAATGGGACCTCTTTTGTTTATGTTATTTATTAATTATAAATCAGAGTATGTGGTTTATCGACACTGTGTGTTAATAAAGTATGATGCCCAATCTTAGCTTAGATGTATAGTATCGATGTACTCCAAGGTTCTAACTCTTTGGTAAAAAACAAAGATGATATGATTTTTTCTATTGTTTGTTGTCGCGGCTCATATAACGATAGTTTTATCGGTGAACTTCTCCGAGAAGTGTAAACGTGGTTTCGTCTGTATTGTGGTCCTAGTTCCTTCAGAAGCTTACTCAATGATGAGTTAATTTGCCTCTATTGTTCGCACTTTTGAACTAAAAATTAGGTTAGAAATGTTCATACGTAACTCAATTTTGAGTAATAATAACCTACCAAAAATTGGGTTTTATTAATTAGGTATTTAAAAAAAATAGTCCATGCTTAAGTGGTGTTGTCTATACATGGTGTCCCAAAAAACATTTCCCACCCTTTGGGGGTAGAATCTAAGACAAAAAATAAGACGAAAATCACTTATGTCAAAATTTCGAAAAATGTGTCCTTATGAAATTATGACTATTTTGAGTTAAGGTAAGTTGAACGGTAGGCTCGGAATCACACTGCTTAGAAGTTCTTGCATACATAAATTCGCCAATATGGGAGACAAAGGGTTACCCATTGCACTACCAAACGTTTTGTCCTATACCGATGATTCATGTTTCGAGAAATTATTGCTTAAGGACACAATTAACCGAAGATTGATACAATTGTAAGTTTCTCTTTTTGCCACTGATGATGGAACTGGTTTAAGAACAGAATTTCGATTAAATTTATTTTTGTGGAGATTCGACTTTTATTTTGCCATTGACAATAATTAGATATTATTCAAAGTATTTAAAAAAATGAATTTTCAAACCTCTGAAGGCATCTTCGGCTTCTTCTATGACTGTCGACTAAAATTCGCTGTCCACGCAATTTATTCTTGATCTTGATGATGAACAAAAACAAATCAATATATTTTCGAGCGTTCAAATAGTCCATTGATTCAAGATATGCATCATCGCTCGAATTGTCATGATGAAGAACGATCCGACAGCCTTATTTCTTCAAAGATTTCCGGCAAACGGGCAAATGGGTCATCAGACAGATTGTAGAGGGTACCTCAGCCATAATATCTGTTGATAATATTACGGAATTAATAATTTATGATGGTGAGACCAATGAAGTGTTTTGTTGTACCGAAGAAGATGTTGGTTGGAATAAGCGATTTAAGCTAGTCAAAGTCAAAAATAACAATTTCGATCTCCACACATAGTGACACACTAAAAAGAAACAAACAAGAAAAATAAGAAACAGGCAGCGCCAGCCAAATGTGGCAATAAATTATCGCCTGTAAGCACCGTCGAGAGAGAAGTATTTTTGCATGTGACTATCTTTTTTCCAACAATTACTTAATTACACTAGCATGTTTCATTAAGTCAGTATTGCATTATCGTTATCCGCCACTTTGCCAGACGGTGGGACGGTAGGCGCTCATTTGCACCAGAAGCATTTTCTTTTCAATTTTAAAAGGTTATAGAATGGACTTTTACTTATTTTTCACAGTCAATAAACCAGGGTGTATTAGGAAAATAGACAGAACTAGTATTATACTTCCAAATAATCTGAGAAGCGTGTACATTTTGGTTTTGTTTCATTTTATTTATTTATTCACAGACAAAGTCCATTTATACAGCATACAATATAATATAATTCCATGCAATACTACACAAATTCAACAATTTTACAAAACCCAAGAAACTTTAAATTACACAATAAGTAGACAATTTAAACATAATTCAAGTTATACTAAAGCTATTCGCAAGACCCACGCCGGGAATAAAAGGAAAACCATGATCGTCAACGTAACAGGCATCGATCGACTTACGCAAAACTGCCGTCACGACGCTCACATTTCAAACGGCGAATAAATTCACCTATAGGCGCAAAGAAATCAACGCTTAAGCAAGAATTCGCCATCTTGGTCACTCTAGGGACAAAATTATTTCCTCCGTAATTTGTACGGTGAAATTCCTCATGGAAAAGGTGAGAGTATCTATTGTTCCTAGACGGTACATGAAAATGAATATTGGACAACAAATAAGAAGACCATATTGTTCAAAAGCTTATAAAGTATTAATAGATCTCTGACGACCCTGCGATCACTCAATGTCGTAAGCCCCAGCTCGCTCATCATTGTTCCGTAATCGAACACAAAATCGATAGGACGCGGACGATCAAGCTTAAAGTGAACATACCTAAGGAAACACCGCTGAACGCTCTCAACTCGGGCAGAATGGCAACCGTATGACGGGGTCCAAACCGCCGAGGCATACTCCAAATGTGGTCTGACGAGCGTCGTGAACAAAATTCTAATAGTATTCACATTACTGAAATCAACCGAGCAACGCTTTATGAAGCCCAACACTTTCAGAGACCTGGAAGTCGAGTGCCTGATGTGATCCACAAAGCTCAAGGAAGTGTCCAGGTAAACTCCCAGATCCTTGACCGAAGATTTGTATTTTAAGACGGAATGGGCGACAAAATATTCATACAAAAGAGGTCTCCTGGTTCGGTTGAAATTTACGCAAAAGCACTTAGAAACATTTAAAGTCATACCATGCAACTCACACCAATGCACAAATCTCACAACATCCTCCTGCAGAAGATAACAATCTGTGGGACCTCCGATACGCCGGTAACACTTCAGGTCGTCGGCGAAGAGCCTGAATTCACTGTGAATGAAACACTGCTTGATATCATTTATAAATATGTTAAATAACAATATTCATGTTTTTATTTTTGTTTGGAAATTTATTATCTTTAAATTTTTGTTATGCTGCCTCTTTCGAAGTTGAAGGTTCACACTTGTTTCTTGCATCTCCTTCTTCTATTATTTTAATTTTTAAATTTTCTGGGCTTGGTAAATTATCTCTAGTTTCTATAGCAATTCGTAAATTTTCATATGATGGTGGTAAGGAATATAACATCATTATACTTAACAGATCGCCATTGATTGTACCTCCATATCTGCTAATTTGTCAACAGTATCCATAACTTTTCCAAGATGATCGCGAATGTCGTCATGATCGTTAATTTTGTGAAGTACTAACGTTTTAAAAGAGTTGCTTTTCTAGCAGATTCAGAAGGTGAAATTATTAATATAAGTTTCGATTTTGCATTTAAATCATCGGTGTCCCATTTACTTTGTATACCTATTTCATTTTCAACTTCTGGTTTAGGTATTTTACCAGTCACGTAGTCCCAGAAACCCAATTTTGCTAACAAAGCTTCTGCTTGTAATTTCCATGTGTCATAATTGTTCCTCTTTACAGGTTCTATTCTGATTGATTTTTTTGGAAATTCAAAAATGTATACACTTACAGTCTTTTGATTTATAAACACTTGAAAAAAAATTTTTTTTTGCTGATATTTTGCTTGTTCAATTTATACTTATATTGGATCTGGGCCCATAACCTGATGCAGCAGAGACTTGTTTATGGATACTTAGATTGTGGATACTTAGAAAATTAGATATTATTAACGAAAACTATATAAAAACTAACTGCCAATATATTAATTCTTTTGACAATCTATTATTGTATTTATAACATTGTGACGTGAGTGTATGGGGTTATTCCATATTCCAACAAGGTGCATTCATACATTCTCATACAACCCTGTCAGAAAGTAACATATTCCATCCTCTTTTTAGGGAGGAAAGTAGCTATGCACTTTCTTCCCTTGGTATACAAATAACAACTAGTATCATCTAACAGCAGAACAAACCAATTTTGAGAAAATGTTCTGCTTGGGATTGTGATTGAGGGTACAAAATGGTGTTCAATCAAAATTTAGCTGACACAGCGATCTTGGAATTGTACGGCAGCGGCGGACTTTTCAACCTTTGTAGACTGCAAGCTCGGAGGAAGATCGTATCCACATCAGTCATTGAGCTTCAATACGCGAATGACAATGTTGTCCTAGCTGATACAGAAGCGCATACAGGACTACCGGGCTTGAACTGAATATAAAGAAAACACAGATTCTCTACCAGCCTGCACCAAACACGGTGGCTGTCCCAACGCCTATTCGAGTTAACGGAGATAGACTTCAGAACATCGAGAGTTCTTTTATCTCGGCAGCAAATATCGATGATGAGATTCAGCATCGTTTAAGATGCATCTTTTGGCTGACTGAGGACGATAGTCTATGATAATCATAACATCGACGTTCTGTGAGTCTTGGACCACTTATCGGAGGCATCTAAAAAACCCTAGGAAAGTACCGTCAACGATGTCTGGAATCAAATGGCGGTAGGCGTATCATTTATGCAGGCCATCAAGTTTTTTAAGAGCAGCGACGACGACATGAGGATGCGAAGGGAGAGAGATCGCATCGTAGAGACAGCACACCTGCAACAGCCGGTAAATAGTTGTGATTGGGTGTGTTAGTTTTGTGATAGAATTCGTGACTCGATCGGTCTGTTTAGCCATCTTAGGGTTGGAGTAATTCATACTCGTTAGCGAATGAATGCTGATGATGAACAGCTGCACCATTAAGTTCTCAAGAAACTGTATAGACTATGTCAAGAAAGCGAAAACCCAAATAAGTCAATTCCACTTGCCAAAGTTGGAACTGAAGAAACTCAATGTTTATATGGAGAGTTGGGTTGGTTTTTAGAGTCAATTTAAGAAAATCGATGATGACAAAGAAACGGATATAGATGATTTTAGTTAATAATTTGTTCCAGTGCATTGAAGGCTATTCATCATCATCATTTGAAGGCCAGGTTTGCCAGGGATGAGTTTCTGATCCAAACCGCTCGCAAGTGATGCCAATTGTCTATATTTTGTTTAAAATGAAACGTTAAAATATATTTCGTGAAAGATATTTTAACATAATTTTTAGTTTGCAATCTAAAGTTGGACTTGCCTCCGGGCGACTGTATTTGGCGAAAGGGATGATAATATCAAATGTAATTCTTTCAATAGAGTTTTGTATCCAATAACCACTGAAGAAAAACAAGATTTTGTCTTGTGAACACAACAACAGTTTCACGTTTCGAAGCTCTAAATTCCCATCATCAGATGATGATGAGAGTAAGTGCTAAAACATTATCAAAGGAAATTTGAATTCATAAAATAAAAAAAAAAACCTTTCTAGAGCGGACTGACGGATTGTGAATCCTTATTAAAATAAAATTTACCAGAAAAAATATTGATGTTATGATATTAATATTGATACAAAAATGAGAAATCTTCAATTTTAAAGTTTCTTGTGCAATTGGTAACGGCTTTGGCTGGCAAGTCGCGATGGAGTTACCTATCCTCTTCCAAGTGAGACTTCCAAGAAGTCCAAAAGAACGCAACGAGTTTAACCATAGCGAGAGGCATATAGATGGTGTGTTTGTTGTCAATAGTCAACACACTGGCTGGCCCTTTTTTTTTCTTTTCCCAAAGCACACGAAAACGCAGTCACGGATTTAACAGCCGTAATCAGATTAGTAAGAGTAAGGAAAAGAAAATTTTTAAAATGTCTTCGCTGTGAATAAGTAAGTTTGTTGCTGGTAACATGTTCATAAAGAAAGAACGAGAACACGTATGTGGTGATTTTATATTTAGTTTTTTATTCTTCAATATATTTTTTACGAGGGGCGTTCTTAATTGTGCGGAATAGGGGTTGAGGATACAAAATAAAAATGCTCTAAAACTGCTTTCTTCATTTCTTAATTGTCATATTTGGAGTGATGGTAATCCTCAAGTGTATATGTTGAGACACCGTTACATCCAGGAAAACTGTGTGGTGAAATCATTGGTCCGTACTTCTTTAAAAACGATGCTGGTCAGAACGTTACAGTCAATGGTGATCGCTCGCGACAGCCACAATTAATTTATTGAAGGAAACGTTTGGTAACCACATAATTTCACGTTTTGGACCCGTGAATTGGCCTCTAAGATCGTGCGATTTAATGTCGTTAGATTATTTTCTGTGGGGATATGTGAAGTCGCTAGTCTACGCCGATAAGCTCGAAATGATTGACCACTTGGAGGGCATTGGCAGCTACAAATGTTGGAAAAAGTAATCGAAAATTAGACCTGCAGATTAGACTACGTCCGAGCTAGCTGCCAGAAGTCATATTTAAATTATACACTGAACCGAAAAGGTACGTGATATTAATAAAAAAGTGCTTCAAATCAATGAACGTCAGAATTAAATTTGAGCCGATGATGGGTGACATTAATACAATAAACGTTCGTACATTAATTCGGTAGCGAATTCTGTACGTTGATTTAATAAACAAACAACATAAATTTATGCTCGCCAGTTATTGATCTTACGAATGATGGACATAAATTTATAACCTCTGTACGTTAAACCGATGTTAGCAGGTTGTTAAGGTTACGAACGATGAAGATTAGTTTATGTCTCCAATACGTAAAACCGATGTTAGCTGGTTATTAATGTTACGAACGATGAACATTAATCTATGATTTTTGTACATTAAACCAATGTCAGCTGGTTATTAATGTTACGAACGATAAACATGAATCTATGACTTTTGTACGTTAAACCAATGTTAGCTGATTATTACATTGGGTTATAATAATTGTTTTACGTAATTATGTTCGCCGGAAATTATTATTACGAAAAATTGAGATTATTGTTCTGTATTCAATCAATAATCGCGAGCATATACATATGTATTATGTGTACTACAAAGTGTATGGTTCAAATATACTAGTACCAATGGTTAGTGAACTTAAAAGCCCAAATAAGACTCAAAATTATCTTGCTGTACGTCCATTGATTTGATGCACCTGCTTTGTAAATAACTTAAATTATATTTGTACGACACTCGAAATCTAAAGTCTTTATTTTTAATTAAGTTAATATTAAATGCTAAACATGTCAGATTCGTCTGTCGTTTGAGGTGAATAGGGAGAAAGAACTATATTTGGAAACTAAAGTCCGCGGAAAACTCTTCTAAACAAAATTGGAAATTATTACGAGATCTAAACATTTATGCAAGGGAAAATATCACAATACCCTCTTCTATTCATGATGTTGATAATATTAATGATTTTTTGTGGCCACTCCTTCCAACAATCCGGACCCAGGAACGATCAATTTTAAAGTAGGCCTGATATTAACTTTGAATTTACATTTGTGGTATTATTTGGGAACAAATTTTAAAAATAGATTTAGGAACACACTTCACTTTTCAACTGTATAAATTTAACTAAACAAAACAAAAAGGACGCGAAAACAAAAAGCCTATGATAATGTCATAATGTCAATGTTTTGAGTATTCAGTTTATGGGCCGGGTGCATTGATTTGCGCGCACTATTCAGAATTTAACGGTTAAATTAATACTTAGTATCCATTGAATCAACGATGATCGTTTATTAGTTTTTATGTTCGCTGTTCGTAGGTGTATGATATACAAATAATTGTGTTAAAGGCGAAGAGCATAAATTAATAAATTTAAAACATTGAAGCAATAAATAGTGGCATTATATTGATAAAAAAAACATAAATTTTCGATGTCTTGCATTTATTGATTAATGTTTCATCGTACAATGTTTCTATATATGAAATTAACAATGTATGATCAAAATTTATTGTAACAGTGACCAATTCATAATATTAATGTTCAAAATACTGATGACAACCATTAATTGGTTTTACGTACAATATTTTTTTCAGTGTAATGCCAGAAGATTATCTTTCGAATAAAGTAAATTCTTCTATGAAAAAACACCCTTTATATGCTTTGTTGTCAGAATTGTCTTGCATAATTAATAATTTTAACGAAAATTTAATGGTATTGTAATTGGGCGTAAGCCTTTTAGACAAACAAATAAATAAATAGATGGTGGGATTTATACGTATAACAAAATGTATGTAGGTAATATCGCAACTAGTATCAACACAGAGGGTACCACGAAATGGCGGCGATATCACCAGAATGAAAAAAGTCAACGTCCAATTACAATAAAACTGGGTAATATTGTAACGTTCTGGTCGAAGTAAGACAAAACCAACAAACGTGCGGGCGCATAGATGTAGAACTAATGAGCATGTAGCAACGAATAATGTACAATTTCCAGATTCTGAACAACATAATCCCTCATTGCATTGATTTACCTGTACAAGAAAATAATTGTAGCGGCAATAGCTTGAATTAATTACATTTTCAATGAACTCAGTGATTAGGTTTTACGCATATGTGAAGTGAGATCAGGAAGAGGCTGATATCTATTTCCGAACTGTTCTTCATTGGTCTTAGCTTGTTGTTTTCCCAATATCTTCGGTTCCTCTAAACAAATTCAACGGCGATGAGTTAGAGAAGACGCAACAAGATGATTGCTTGAAAAGAATTGAAAGCAGCATCTAGTAACCAGTAAAGAAATCCAAATTTATATGCCATTTTATTATATCATCTTTCACTTGAAGACACAATTTTTTTTATTACGATTTACTAATCCATTCTTTTTTTACAAGCCATTTTTTGAGGTTGACGTGTAGGTCTATTTTTTTTACTAACCGAATATCATGTAGTGATCAAAATTCTTTGTTTTGGAAGGTTTATTAGTGATAAAAGGTGTTAAAGTAATCTGCTCCTCCATTTCCAACTGTCCATCGATGGCTTTTAGAGTTCAAACGTGGTCGTTTAACCGTTGAAGATGAATCACGTAGTGGACGTCCAAAAGAGTGCAACTGTTTATGAACATTCAACACATATCTTAAACGAAGAAAACTGGTGTCGCATATACGTTAGTAATTCAACAAAAACTGAATCCAAAACATAATTATCAACGTAATTTGGAGCATTTTAAACTATGGGTGAGACTTGGATCTTCCGCCATGATCCTAAACTGAAACACGAACGTTTATACAGTGGACTGAAGCTGGTTGTGGAGCTCCAGAACAGATGAAGTCACAACGATCAGAAAAATAGTTATGGCATCAGTTTTTTGGCATGCAAAAGGGATTTTGTTGATTGGTTATTGATACCAAAACTGTCCGTGATAAATGTAAATGCAGCTTTCTAATAGTTACTTTCAGACAAGTTTTAATTTAAACACAAAATGAGTGGATGAATCAGATATGAAATTCCTGAAATTGCAGATTATGCAAGTAGTATAAGCTGATTGAATTAAAGATGAAAAGTTTACGAGTTAGCAAAAAGGAAAGAAACTTTTTTTACGCATTTTGTTGGTGATTTGTTGACAAATTTATTATATATATTAAAAGGCCACAGCAAAATTTGCTACTACTTTGAAATTGAAATCCATTTTTTATTTACTTTCACCGGAAATACGAAATTTCGTACAAAACTTGAAAAAATTAAACTAAATTAAAATTAATTAAAAAATGTGACATTAGTTTAGAGTATAGAATTTGCCGCGAAAGATATCCCATATTATTATGCATGGGCTGCCCATAATAGGGTTAAGAAAGGTGAAAATAAAAAAAAAAAATCTATTGTCAATGACAGACTTTTTAATATTGAAGTAATAGTTCTACTTAACAATCAGTTTCCAAAAAGCGTCCATGAAGGTTTCAAAGCTGGAACTAAATATAAAATCTAAATAAGTATACTAATAGAATTATTTACAATTCCGTCTGTGGATTTTTTAAAACGTGTCACTAGAGTAGCGTGCTCCGTTCTTAGATACCTTTATTGACTACGTCTTGAAAATCACAATTGTAGTAAGTCAAAATAAATAGATATAAAATATAAAACAAATAAATAATACAAACATAGTACATAAAATATACAAACACATATATAAAACAAAATGTTAAATTAAAGATTTAAACGATTCATAGAAGGACAAACTTGCCTTATGCGCTAAAGTGTAAACGAAAATCACGACAATTTTATGTTATATTATAATTATTTTAGCGTTTTCCCAACAAGTCAGAGGGAAGTGGATATTTTTAAAGACATTTTTGATAGAGTTTGTTAATTTTATGCAAAATTTACTCAACATCGACCTTGGTTGATGTCAAAAGAGCTAAGTTCTTGGGTTTTATTTCATATTATTTAAGGAAAAGCAGTACTTTCTTTGCGTGTACATGCGGTTATAATAATAAACAAAAAGATCAGTTTGTGTATGGAGTGCTAATCGTGCCTCAAGAACACCTGTTTATTTTTATTTCATATAGCTATAGTACCTACACTGTGTCCAAGATATGAATGGAATCTTGGAAACGATAGGAGTTACAATGTCGGTTAAATAAGAGAAAAGTTGTACAATTTAAACACTTTTTAAATAGTGTTTTCAAAAGTAAACTAACTTCAGCCGTTTTCGAGAATTTTGGAAAAAACGTTTTTTTTTGCGATTTTAGTTTTTATTTATTTCTGACATTATTTTAACAGATATAAAAAAATAAAAAGCACTTATTCATTGTTACTTTTTGAGGAGAAAAAGATAGCATTTACAAATTTTCACTACAACGTTTCGTTTTTGAAAAACCATCATTAACTTGTTGTTACTCACAATTATTGATTATTATTTGCCAATTTATTTCTCTCTTAGTACAACATTTTATTCTGTACGCAGTTTTTTAAATTTAGTTGCTTTTTGAAGTTATCAAAAACGCCTTTCTCAGATGAATGTTTTACGTAAAATGAGTGCCAAACTATGGCAATTTTTCTTGAAAAATTTTAAATAACAGATAAAAACACTGAAAACTTGTTTAAACCATTACCTGTGATATACCACCTATTTTTGAATTGAAAATGACTTTAAATTTAACAATAAAAAAACAAAGTTGATGATGTTTTTTAAACAACGAAACGTCGTAGTGAAAATTTGTAAACGCTATCTTTTTTTTATCAAAAAGTTGCAATAAGGAAGTGCTTTTAATTTTTTTATATCTGTAAAAACAATGTCAGAAATAAATAAAAACTAAAATAGCAAAAAATCGTTTTTTGACAAATTCTCGAAAACTGCTAAAGTTAATTTACTTTTGAAAACACCATTTAAAAGGTGTTTAAATTGTACAACTTTTTTCTTATTTAATCAACATTGAAACTCCTACCGTTTCCAAGATTCCAATTTGAGTTCTAACAACAAGTTTTTTTATTATTTTTCCTCAACACTGACATATTAATGACAATCAACAAGACACCAAAACAATTGGTAATTTACAACACAAAATTAAAATACATAAATCAAAATATACAAAGTGGTCAAAATATTAAAAACTGACATAATATAAATATACAGTGTGAAGTAGATACATTCTGAACACCAATGCTATCATCCCATTCTTATATATTCACAAAAGAGAAGCAAATTTCTAGGTTGTACTGGATTTTACTGAACCAATTCTACATATTTATGGTTACGTTGATTATGGGATACACTCTATATGGACAAAAATATTTGAACCCGTCGGTATTCATAGGACAACTTGCAATTTGTATTCTAAAAATAAATTGTTCTAGACTTATGCATTTACTGTAATTAATGATTATTACTTTGATAATTTATCCACCTTTTAATTTATATGAACCATGTTTCATTAAATACCAAATGTATTTAAATTACATAATTGTTATTATTAATTGCAATTAAATATCGAGCATATTTATCAACTATTTATTTTCGATATCAGTAACTATTAAAATGCAATTGTACACTACTTAAATATATCACACTAAAGTAATTATTACTATTATTATACACATAGAGCTGTCAAAGCAGCCACATATTACCTACCTACTTGCAAGGTAATGTTAAAATTCCGTTCCAGTAATTAGTTGTTATATTATTGCTCTATGGGAAATAGAGTGAAATAAGTTGATAATTGCTCTAATTACCAAAAAACTTTTTGACTACCAAAAGAGAATGTGATAATGTGTTGCTTCCGCTTTATACTCGTATATGGATGTTGTTTTCTTTCGTTTTATGTTATTTTATTAATAATTATTTATATGTTATAATTTATACAAAAACTAAGCGTCTCAAAGAAAATTTATTTTTTATGAAATTGTTACAAAATATTGGCGTTTGGGGTCCAAACACAACCTGTTATTCCAATAGTTTACGTTGATACCGGGCAACGATAAAAATAACAGTACTTACGGAAAACACTTTCCCATTATTTCCATACCGTTTTTCAAGCTCTCATAATATAGACAAAATAATGTACATACATAAATTATTTATTAATTTGTTATATGAGGCTATTATTCGCAAAACTTGCTAACCGATATTTTTCCGAAATTTGGTTTTTATGTGTGAGACGTTCAGTTTCATAAGACGAATCGTTTTGTAATGTAAGTTCCATTAAAAACTAGCTATTTAATATTGAAATGTAATATCAAAAGTGGTAGTTATTTGCAAAGCCATATAAAACAAACAAAATATAAATATAGATAGATATCGAGCCAGCATCAACTTGTAACTATTTAATTTTCAGTAGTAAACTAAGTCATTTTTGAATATCACACTGGTAAACGGGTCGAATACAATTTTGAAGTCATTGAAGTATTTTTCCTGGAGTAGCCTACCCGTAGTATTCCAAATTGTTTTTACAGTTGCTTCTTTATATTCAGTTCCGTCAGCTTTTCTCATATTTACCGCATGATCTTTCAATATATTAGCCAAATTATGCAAACTCGTTTCAGCATTCAGTTCGTATTCTCTGGTCGCACAAAACTCGAGAAATATTTTCCATACATATTTTTTTGATTTGATTGTATTTTTTGGTATATTATTAGATATAATATCATTAATTGCATCGTTAGATGCAATACCAAATCTTCGCGACATTTTTAAACCAGTTGTCAGTTTGAGGTTTAATTAATTTTTAATAAAAAAAAAACACCAAACTGAAAACACCACATGTAGGGTATTATCGCTGTAATCCAGAGGTGATTGGATGAAATTTGCACATGATTTAAAATTAAGTAATTTGATTGGTTACTATATTTAGTAAAAAATTATCCATGTGCAATGGGGATCACGTATAAAAACATGATATTATTCGGTATAGAGGCTAGCTTCCACATAAATACGCATGTGGAAAAATTTTAATTACGTAAATTATATAGTACTTGTTTAATGCAAATGTTGTTTTTTTTTTTATTTGGAACTAACCTTTAAAATCCATAAAATTTTAATAGATAACCGATAACTAAATTACGAAATGTAGAATCGAAAAAATAATCAACACATCCACTAGGTATCGTGGAGATTCTTCTTAACAACGGCTTTAACCAATTAAAGTACGAACAAAAATTGGAAATCAAGACGTTAACTGACTCTAAAATCATTAGTAAAGACTGGGGTAAGGCAAAATAGGGTCTTAATATAGCTCACTATGAAAAAATCCATGGTTAACAGGAAAATAAATTGTTTATTATTATTTTTCACTGAAACTTCTTCTATTTGGGGGAAAGTTGGTTACGATGATATTAAAAATCTAGTAAGAGGCAGTGAAAGGTATTCAAAACGTCAGGAACATAATATATCATCGAATATAAAATTCAAAATTTGTTGGTAAACAAAATATCCATACATATTAACAAGAAATTAGGAATTATAATGAAAAAGTTAAATGTACCCCCAGGGTGGTGGAGAAATTTATCTAGGTACGTTGAATATACGTCCTACTCTTTCCTTAATTTAATTAGGGAGTTGTTCCACCCAGTAGAACCACTATTGTATCTATTATTAGCAGAGATAGCTGCGTGCCAAGTTTTTAAAGATCTTTAAATAGGTAATTTTAATATTGAAAACTTATGGCTGTATTTTTGAAACGAGATACAATCCCATTCCGTTACTTTACGGACAACCTGTATATTTCTATTTGCAATGTTAATTTATGTTTGAATAAATCGGTTTTCGAAAATACGTGAATATTAACTACCTAATTCTTAACTGCAATTTGTTGTATTTAAGTAGAAATCTAAATGATAATGGCTTTATTAAAAAAATAAAATCTACTTATTTATAGAATTACATACCAACATTTTATCAGCAAATAAACAAACATATTATACCAACGTTATTAGTATGAAATCTTATTGTGCCACACCTTTTTGCTGCTTTAATTGTTTATAATTATTATTATTTATTATAGATAATCATGGTTTTTAGAATAATCATAACAATAAAAATGTAGAAGTACGTAATAGAAAAATAAAAGTAACAATTAGTCTTATGTTGTGTAGTATCTATTATTTTAGAATAATCGTAAAAAAGTCATTAAATTTCTATCTCCACGTGCAACGATATTTTCTTCTGTTTATACAATCAGTAAATGCCTGAAATAATATCGGATTATCATACATTAAGGGAAATTAAATCATAAAAAGCACATGGCTATGTTCCATTTTAAAAAAACTTACAAATTTATATTGCTGTCAAAAGTGATAATAAAATCAATAAGAGTATATAGATCAAAATTATTAAGGTGTTTTATTATTAATGCATGTTCCTATATGTTCCGCGTTAAAAAACTCTCATTATTTGCAAAACTCGCCATATGCATTGAAGTCAAATTGTCAGGAAATAAAAAAAACTGCTCACAGGACCACTAATGAAGTTTCTTAATATTATTTTTTTACTAGTAGCCTTGTACGAACAGAGAAACAAAACTGCTAATTAGAAACCTAAAACTCTAACCGTTTACCAAAAAATCAAAAATAATTTGCATATAGAGTTTTGAAAATAACAATTAAAAATATTGTCATCAAATCTGAGCTCCTATTAAGATTATAAAAAAAAGAAAGCCAATATGGATTTTGACGATAATTTTTTACTAAATATAGTAACCAATCAAATTACTTAATTATAAGTCATGTGTCAAATTTCATCCAATCACCTCTGGATTACAGTGATAATACCCTACATGTTATGTTTTTTTTTATTAAAAATTAATTAAACGTCAAACTGACAACTGGTTTAAAAATGTCGCGAAGATTTGGTATTGCATCTAACGCAATGCAATTATTGATATTATATCTAATAATATACCAAAAAATACAATCAAATCAAAAAAGTATGTATGGAAAATATTTCTTGAGTTTTGTGCGACCAGAGAATACGAACTGAATGCTGAGACGAGTTTGCATAATAGCCCTCGGCCTGCGGCCTTGGGCTATTATCAAGCAACACGCTTTCGGCATTCTCTATGACAAAATTATCTCGGTATTATCAAGACCCTAGGGGTATTACTACTGACAGTAGATAGACGAAATAACATGGCCGCAGTCTAGATTTCAATTCTAATTATTGTTACATATTATAATGCAGTAGAAATTCATGTAAATTAATTTAAAAGTGGACTACCTAACTTGCTGAGAGCCTCGACAAGCCGCCACTGATATTCAATCGTCTGAAGATATAAACTAGTAGTTATAGGATGTATCTTCTATTAAAGAATATTAACAGATTAAAATAAAAAGTACAAACATAAACTGACGCCACAAATATATAGGTCTATAATACAAGTTGATATATACCTAAGATTATGGCAAATCGTACGTTCGAAGTTCAGCTGCGATATCGCTACTCCTGACAGCCCTGGAAATTTCCAACATGTAAATTAACTTTACCTCCTTTATAGGAAACATATAGGCAACCTTTAGCCTAATGAAGTATCGGTAAAAGTCAAACTTTGCTTCGCTCGTTTAAGCTCAAGTAGGTTGTTAGTAAACTAGTTCATAGTTTCTCTTTTTTTTTTTTTGTATAGATATATATAAATATATTTGATAATTATTTAATTTATTAGGTAAAATTCATGTGATTTATTGACAACTTTCATTTTGATAACACACTTTTAGGCACATAAACCTACACCGACTGCCGTTCTTTTATTTCCTGCCGATAAATAAAATTTATGTAAATTAGATATATATGAAGCGGTATATCTATAGTCGTGGGAACTATTAATATACAAAAATTTCACTTAATAAATATAAATTATTAGAGAATGGTTTTCCAAAAAGAAAAAATAGTGTAAAAATAATGTTAGAGAATTCGGACAACATTATATTGTGCAACATATGATATCCGTATCCATGGAGGCGACGAACAGTGGTGAGGATTAGACGAACAAGAGGTTTTCAGATAGTAAAGATTTGTAATCTTGGAACCAAAGCAGATATAAGCGAACTCAAACATATTACATATTATGCCACTAAGGCTATCGTTTATTATCTCGATTTTAATAAATAAAAATCTGCCAAAGAATTATTTACTTTTTATATATTTTTTTTTTTTAAATAAAATTGTTCAGCCTAAAAAGTTAGCTATTTCTAATTTATTTTTTTTTAGGTCTGACACTTTTCTACGTTTGCTTCTTTTTGAACTTTCCTCAATCTTTTTAGTCGGACTACCCGCCGAATTCGCTACATTTAATGTTTAATTTTTTTGAATATGACAAATCCGTTAAGCCACGTATCAAAGTATTTAAAAAAGTGATCTTTGGTGCGGCTCACTTGATTTTTAAACTGAGGCAAATATGTCTTTTGAATTGTTTGTTTCACTATTTTGAAGTCGTCGTCGGATACTTTATGCTGCTGCTTCAAATCTATGCTCATCACCTTTTAAATCGATAACACTATCAGAAAGACACTTTCTACTGATGTTTAACATTTTTTGACATTCACTTTTAAGTCGATAACACCTTCAAAACTACACTTTGACATTTGTAAAACTATTTTGATATCCATCAAATAAGTTGACGTTTACAAAAAACATATTCTGATGCGTTATGGACATGCACGGTCTGCTTTAAAAATTGATATTGTCTGAATAGGCAGACTCGGGCAGATAAAAGTAAATGTTTATGAAACACGGTGAATTAAAGTATATTTTTAGTGGTAAATCTAATCTTCAGGAGACTTCGCAAATTATTTATTTTCTAACAGAAAATGGAAAATTCCATAAAAAAAAATGTATCTGTATTAACTTGCAAATTTATTTTATTGAACTTAAAGACAGATATTTTAGAAAACCAAATATTACCGATTAAATTTAAAAAACATACTATTACCTTACAAAAATACATTAAATTTTAAAACAGGAAATGCAGAAAAATACTTTAATTTTATGGATATTTTATTCACTTTATTAAAATATCTAGCTACCTTGGAAAACTTCTGAGATTGAAATTATTTTTTTGACCCAGTAATTTTATTTATTACACCAGTTGTGCAAAAAACATAAACTTTTTTCTCAAAGTGGTTAATTTCATAGCTACTATTAAAATAATAAAATTAAAAAAACAAGAAAATGAAAATCATTAAAAATATTATTTTTGATATACCCTGCATAGTAATCGTAAATTTGGTATTTGAATTTGTAGTTTTGACACAAGCAGACGTTTTTTGTAAAGAATGACTGTTTCTTCTAAATCTACAATTAAAAAAGTTTTTCTTCTTCCAAACTCTATCCAATGTGTCCACGGATAGAGTTTGGAAGAGCAAAGACTTTTTTATTTGTAGATTTAGTAGAAAAAGTAATTCTTTATAAAAACGTCTGTTTGTACCAATACTACAATTTCGAGTACGAAATTTACGATTACTATCCAGGGTATATAAAAAATAACATTTTTAATGATTTTGATTTCCTTGTTTTTTTTTTTAATTTTATTATTTTAATAGTAGCTATAAAATTCACCACTTTGAGAAAAAGTTTATTAGTGTTTTTTGCACAATTGGTGTAATAGATCACGGTTTTGTAAATATTTTCATAAAATTAAAAAAAAAAACAAAAAACGTGCCAATTTGTTGAGCCTATAGGCACAGCATTAATAAGTACAGCATTCCGTCTCCACGTTCGCACTTTGAAAAAAAGTGTGACGTAAGATGCCGCCATTTTGGGTTACAAAACAGGTCCTGACTAAGAATAATTATAGTTTTTGGTTTCTAACCACAGTACTGTATTTTTATTTTTGTAAAAATATTTAAGTACATAATAATATCGCTGTCAATTTCAGAAATATTTGTGGTGTGTCATAGTGATTGAAAACAACCTTGAGTGGTGTTATCAGTTAAATGTTGACATGATTGGGTGATTTTTAATAACAATAATAATAAACACAACAATACTAAAGATTTATTAGTAAAAAAAAGACATTTTTACAAAAGTTGAAGCAGTGCTTCCTAACTTAACCTAAATTTAACTTTTATTTTGTTTGTTGAATTGATATATCTAATTTTTTTTCTGTAATGGTCGATAATTCGAAAAGCTGAAGTCTCCATGGGTTATTGTTTTTTTTAATATAACAATTTTTTTTTAATTTTGTTAAGTTATAGTAAACGCTTTATTTAATATTTAATATTTTTTAAGTCAATTAGAGTGGCTATTTTTAACTAATATAAAACGTGATTATTCACTGTAATCTTCATCGAAAATGAGTAAAAGTTCGTACGTATCTCCTCCGATGATAATAATAATATAATAATAATCATTTATTGTTTCTGAAGGTTACAAACCTTATAACAAGAGTATGGTTTAACAACAACAAAAAAAAAATACATTCTAATAATAAAAATACAAGAAAAAATAATAATAATAATAATACGAGCTAATGACATATTATCACAATAGGTAAGTGGTACAATTACATAACTTATATCAAAAAAAAAAAATAATAATTCAATTAAATCCTAGAGAAATTTTTAAATTACAAATCAAATTAAAAATCATTCATTTAGTAAGAACGATCTCAACCTTAACATGGCCACCAAAAATTTCGCTATCCTGGACAGGCAAGCAAGTGATTCCGATGCCAAGGCAGAGATCAGATCAGTAAAAGTTACCACATCTGACAAAAAGTGTGCTCTTAAATGTGCATACAAGAGACATTCAAAGAAAAGATGGTCAACTGTCTCCGGCCTGTGCTGATTGCAAATTGTACACAACTCGTTCATTTTGATCGAGTAGGCTATACCATTATAAGTCAACCTTTCTAGTATTATCTCCTCCGATGATAAGCAATTGTAAAATATGTGTTTTAACATACAGTTAAATATTGAGAATAGGCGGTAGGCTACTTTTGGTGAGGCTGCTTTGAAGGGAAACATTTTTAAAATAGTTCCCAAATTGTCACATTTTTCATTAAAGTAAAGTCAGTAGAAAAGAAAATAGATTTGTGTGTTACTCTTATGGAATCTACTCGCTTAAACAACCTACCAACTTACAATGCTTTGCTGCCAAAATTTCGTACTTATTATTTCTGCAATAGCGTAATTAATCCGAAATCTGTTTACACCCGAAACACGTGAAGATGCTAATTTAAACATGGACTCAATTTCCCCTAGTATTGAATTATATAAAGTGATCATTGATTCGGTATTTTACATTGTTTTTAGATGTTACGAAGTGGTGAAATATACTCTTTTTTTAACATTAAACTACACGAGCTGTATAACAAAATATATTTCCGTCCGATACTATTTTTGCGCGTATTAAGCGGACAAGAGCATCAGCGCTTTTGCTAAATATCAGCATATCAGTTGCTCATGGTAACTATTGGAAAAAGTTGTTATTGTCAAAAAAGAATTAAGATTGTCAGATTTTTGATTAGTTTTCAATTTCTATATTATATTGGTCAGTTAAAATCGTTTCAGTTTTGTATTTAGTTTGTTATTTTTCTTTATTAATAAATCGCGTTTATTTCAATTTTCGTGGTTTATTATGAATATCGTTGTAGTGAGTTAAACGGGTAGTTTAATTCACAAATTACAACAACAGCAACTTTAAAGGCAAATTTTGGCAAAGACTTCTTGAAACTTTATAATGATATTGTCAATAAAATAACAACTAGCCACGCGACAACTTGTGTTTATGTTTCACTTGTATTTAGTTTAAAAACATATTAGATACTGTCATTTCGTAATATAAATTTTACGGTTATACAAATAGTTGTTATAAACGTGTATCTAGTATTTATCTTAATTTTTACTTATTACTCACCTAACAGGATCTTTGGGGAAGCGAAAAAAATGTTTAGAGCAAGTGTACCGCTTATTGGGACAACATTTTGCAACACACACGTCCTCCGTGATTATTCATTGTATGAATCCCAAGACACGTTAGTAAAAATAAAATCCTTTTAATTCTCACGAACACTATACCAAAAACACAAAACACAGATTTAGATTTAAACACAATATTTATTTATCTCGTACACGCCGACAATCAACTATATATTGAACACAGTAGTGAACTGTATCTATCTACGTCAATGGGATTATTTTGACGTTGTAACCCATAATGGCGGCATGCGCGACGATATGCGCAGGACGGCTTGCAAACGTGAAATGGTGAAAGACAGAATACTGTATTATTTCTTATACTGTGCTATAGGCATTACCATATCATTTTTGAGCTGAGGGCAATGGCTCAGCTCTAGAATGGCTGCCTGACTATCACTGAGTAAATTTTCGCCTTATAAAGACTCTAGTATAGAGACATAGATTGTTTCTGAAGGTAAATGTTTGTATCACTAATTTACAAAAGTAATAAAGTAGTTTGTTATGCAGGTACTATCACAGGACTCTCAAATCAACTTCCAATTAACTCATAAATAACTCCATTCGTTTCATTTGGTATTCGGTTTTCTATGCCAGCGAGTATATTTATATCAATTTACGCCATCAGGAAATACTTTGCATTAAACTCATTCAGTTGATACGTTTTACCTCGATATTTATTAAGTATCATATAGGCAGCACCTCACCTAAACCGGGAAAAATGTATGAGTATATAGCGTAAATACGGTTACTACTCTACTATCTTACTCGTATCTCTCCAGTAGATGTATGTTGTAATTTTTTTGTTTTCCAACTCCTTTTTCAATAAGTGTACTTATACATACCACTTATAATGTGCCTTTTACATATTACTGCTTATATGTGTGTATACAGGCAAAGAACACGCAATAAAAGCGCAATTAGCGCTATGTTGTGTCCTCCATGGTTATTTAGATTTTCAGTGAGATAACAGCGAAAAATAATAGAGTTATTCTAGTGTAACCGGCACGAATATATAACTTTTGCTCTTCCTTCCTCTAATTGGCCTCTATCCTCTCAGGGGCGGGTTGTCTCAACGCACCTAAAATTAATTACTCATTCGCTATCAATCAGAGGGTATAGTGGTGCCTCTAAATATAACAGTTTTACGAGGGCTGCTTTTTTTTTATTTTGGGCCTGGGCAATAGTTGTTGCTGTTGTTTTCAGTGGCAAGTCTACATGGAAAGGATTATCGTAGCGAGTTCTAACTGAAAGATATTGTTAGGATCTTCTTGTTTGAAAAAATAGGCCATTCTTAGGTGCAGTTGTATATTTTTTCAATAAAAATTTATAATTAGCATCCAAGCATGTTTCGGAACTTACATCAGTTCCATCAACAGTGGCGAAAAGAGAAACTTAATTAATCCTCCAGAAAACTTCCATCGAGGCCACACTTATGGAATGAATGAACTTAATTACTTGTCCACAACGTGAGACATTAGGTTCCATATAATCTAATGTTCCACGTTGTAGACAAGTATTTAAGTGCACCTTTGTTCTTTAATCTTCTAATTGTAATATGATATATAGAAAGAAATATGTTTGCTCCAATGCAATTCACAATTTAATGCCTAAGTTTAATCGATTGTTATTTTTATTATAATTTTCTCTCAAAAAAAAAAAAAAAATCACAGAATTGATATGTGAATGTTTAAATTTGGCTTATTGTGAAGGCTTCTGTAAGGTTTTCTCACTGATGATGAGATGAATATCGAAACATGTTTGACGGTTTGGTTCTGATTTGAACATATATATATATAGCATTTTGTGGAGTAGACGTGGTTTTATTTTCTACAATTTGATATTAGTTAATTACCTCGACAGAAATCGAAAATTGAATGAACTTTTTACAGTTGGAATTCAAATAAATGTCCAATTCTACGTATTTTATTCTAAATGTAAGTTTCTCATACTCTTAAGTGGAGTTGTATATTTTCTCAATGACAAATAAAAGTCGAATCTCATGAACTTCATTCAGGTATTAATTTTAATTCTTTTTTATTTTCTTGAACCTTGTATATAATTTTTTTTTCTTATTTTTCTTTGGGTGTTGGTTCAAATTTTCTTATTTCTAATGTCATGAAAAATTATATGTTTCAGATTGACTTTCACAAATGTGGGGACCCTCATCATTACATCGTAATAAGAATATTCTTTGTTCTTTTTTTTGGCAAGTTTGTTTGTAATAATAATAATAATTGTCTTTATTGATTGAGAAACTTAAACAAACCAAAAAAAAAAAATAATAATATAAGTGGTCAACTTTCAAAATTAATAATACGTAAACAACATAATCAATAGGTTTTCACAATAATAATAATAATAATAAAAAGTTATCAATCAAAGGGCGAAGTTTAGCTATGATGTTATTCAATACTTAACCCAAAAGAAAAACATATTCTATAGACATATTTACCTACTACTAATTTACTACAATTTAGTACATTAATTGCTGCAAATTATTTGAGAATTTTGTACTGCAAGCAAATTGTCTTTTAAGTATTTTTAAGGACGCTTCTAAATTATTATATAACTTCACAGCATTGTAAGTGAAGGTCCTGTGAAACAACGCAGTGGAATATGCTGGAAGATGTAGTGAGTCGTCAGATCTTAGGCTACGCTGTCTCACCTGGTGCCTAGGTATCAGTTTCCTTATTAGGTATTCATCGGAGTGTCATATATTTTGCAGATATGTGCTCAAATTTCCTAATACCATAGATGTAAAAAGTCCAAACAGGGGTAATAAACTATTAAGCCGTATATGTAATTATAGGGACAATGACACTCTCGCAGAGTTTTTCCCTAACTTTGAAGTTTAAGATCTGTCGATTTGCAAATAGTGTCTTGAAGCAGACAAATGTTCTTTGAACTAAACTGTTTACGTGATTATGAAATCTCATTTCGCTGTCGAACAAAACACCCAAATTCCTGGCAATTGTGGAAAAGGGTACAACAGCATTGTTCAGCTCTATATATGAATGTAGTTTTTTAGGTGCTCATGAGCAAGTTTCGAAGCATACAGCAGCGCTTTGGTTTTAACTTTCTTTAATGTTTGTTTTGTTTGTCTTGCATAAGTATTCTCAGCTTGGGTATATGGAACCAGCGCCCCAAGAAAAATAAGGAAAAAAAAATAATTCAGGTGATTAACTAATATCAAATTATTTAGAAATCATTTAAGCATCATGATCTATATAAATAAACATAAACATTACAAAATTGCTTCATTTAGTGTAATATTTTAATTTGACAAACAAAACAAAAAGAAAAATTCCATGAGGGAAAAGTGAATGGAAGAAGTTCATCGAATTTTCGATTTCTGTAAAAGTAATGAACTAATATCAAATTATTTTTTGAAGTAATCCATATCGGAGAGGAGTTGTATGTATAATACCCAATTATTTTGTGGGGTAGACGTGGTTTTATTTGCGTATTAATCTCAAATTATTTAAAAATTAATAATTAACCATCATGATCTATTAAAAGAAAAATAAAAATCACCGAATAATGTTAGTATTTTTTGCTTAATTTACTTTTATTTTATGGAGACAAACAAAAAAAGTTCCGTAAGGGAAAATTGAATGAATGAAATCTAATATCAAATATTTAAAAATCAATTAACCATCATGATCTATAAAAAGAAAAATAAAACTTACAGAATAAAGTTATTATTTGCTCAATTTAGTTTAATATTTTATTGAGACAAATAAAGACAAAAATCGATAAGGGTGACCTCGATTGAATTTTTCTGGAGCATTCATTTGTAAGTT
This sequence comes from Apoderus coryli, assembly GCA_911728435.2. NCBI lineage: Eukaryota > Metazoa > Arthropoda > Insecta > Coleoptera > Attelabidae > Apoderus > Apoderus coryli. The sequence goes on from OU452206.1 coordinate 18,009,070, forward strand.
TTTCTTTTCGCCACTGATGATGGAACTTGTATAAGTTCCGAAACATGTTTGGACGCTAATTATAAAGTTCGATTAAATCTATTTTTGTGGAGATTCGACTTTTATTTACCATTAAAAAAAACAATTCTAAGCAAGCAAGGCACCTTAAAGATGTGAGAGAGGTAATCCAAGATTTTACTACGGTCAAGTTGCAATACTTTTTGAGTTTTTTAAAACTTTGCTGGTTGATGACTTAAACCAAAACTAGTCCTGTTTTTATGGTTAGTTGATGTTATTTTTGCTAATAAAATTATGTGCATTTTGAGACAATTACTAAATTGAAAATCGTAAATCTCCCAAAAGTTGTTAAAATGCTTACCAAACTTCTGAAGTTGCTGTAGTTAAATTTGAGCAACTTCCCGTCCTTTTGGACTATTATTGCAACAATGAGGTACTAGATTTAATGATCTACGAATGGCTGCACAATTTTAGAAATTCCTTGTTTTAAACTGTAATAAAACAACTGAAATCGTAAACATGTTTTTAATATTTTTTCGTTTGTGTTTTTGTTGTTAACTTTTTAATAGATATTATTTATAGCCAACATTATTAACAGTTACACGAAAAACACGTATTAATTTCCAGTATAAATTTTTTCTACCATAACTAATTGTAAAAACGCCAAGGTAAAGAAACAATTAACGCAAAGTATTATGAATTTTTTTCTCTCGCTGTGGAATTATGAACATTTTTTTTTTAATTAAATGAGAAAAGTTATAATCAATGCCTAGTTTGGCTTATCGCACATTGACTAAATTACACGGCTATTTAATTAACGTAAAATGACAACGTATTTATCATTATAGCTAGTTATTTTCAACTTTTAATTGCACATCTTATTCCGTCACATCATAATTAGTTGAGGGATACCACAGGGCTCCAAACTCGGTCCTTTGTTATTTAATATTCTCCTCAGTAATGATTTATGAACACTTTGCGTGGCTGCAGTGCCCTGATAACCGTTCACAGCTTAAAATATCTCAATCCTCAGCAAGGCTCAGCGAGATTAAAGCGTTTGCTGTTGTGTTCTACACGCCGTAGTATTGAACGTTGGGTTCAACTATTAGAAATTGTGGGCAGTCCAACGATGTTGTCATTTATGCTTTCCTTAGATCGAAACTGGAATTTGCTGCAATTATATACGATCCGATGTATAATAGTCATATCTGATCTGTTGAGTCAGAGAAGATTTCCGAGACGCTTTCTCAAATGCTTAACTTATAGAGTTGTGCAATATTAAATTTATCCTATATAATATGTAATCCCCATCGTGGGGAGGAGTTAAGTTCATACGTACTTTTATAGCTACTGATGCTGTGCTAGGTAATGTACCGGTTGTAGCTAGAGAAGCTTGCAACTGTAAAGCACATGGTTTTGCTTGAGCAGTTAACTTTCACACATAAAAAATGGCTCTGTTAATAAACAACAACATGATATTTAGAGAGATTTTGTGCCAAATTGGTGTGATGATTTCTTTTGGGTTCTGCTCGGGAAACTGCTACTAAGTTTGATGTTTTTCGGCAAATATGTTTGTTCGGATTGAGCAAACTATTCAAATTGACTAAGTCGGTTTGAATATGATTTTTCTACAGTGGGTAGGTCTGAATCATTATCTATCTTGCTAAATCTTGCTGCTGCTTAATTTGTTTTTATAATTGGCGTTTTTGTCACTTTTAGTCATGCTTATTTTAAATCTTCGACCTTTGCCGATTCGTTTTCAATTGCATTCTTCTTTATTAAGTTAACATCAATTCATTTATTTTTTCGTCTAGGATGAAACGTATTTCACGGATGCATATTATTATGTTCTCCTCTTCGTTTGTGTCTACATCTTCAAGGAACATTTCCTTACTGCTCCTTTGATTGCAACTCTTTAAATCTTAAGCCCATTGATTTGCAACTGACAACGGAAAACAATTGGCTTATCCCCAAACTCAGTTTATGATCCATAGACAATTTAAGTTCTCTCCCCAAAGCGATGATTTTTCCACTACGCGTTATTAAGATTTATGATGACCATTCTGGAAAGAATTGAAAAAAATCAAGAAAAGGGTTTGAATATTTGACCGATTACCCTTTGATTCCAGAGGCGATCATGATAAATGATTTGTGTAAGTGGCTCTGAGGCCGTTTTGGAGGTATTTCGTTTCAATCTCGATGAATTTCTAGATAGAAACATAACCTGGACGAAACTTGAATACAGTGCCACACGAATAGACAAAACAGTGGGTTTTTGAAGGCAAATCTTTATTTATTTAGGATACATCTGTCCAGGCAGAACAAAGATCTTTCAATTACAGGACACTTCTAGATCCTAATGGATCTAATTTACGGGTGAACGTAACGGAACAACACTTTTTCATGTTTAATGAAGAAATGAAGATTATTATAATCACACCATTGCACACAAGTGCACTCAAATCATTTTACAAATCCTGGCAATAGACAGCTGAGATAATAGAAGAATACATCTTGAAATCATATACAAAAACCAGAGAACGAGACCTCAAACCACACACAATATTAATTTGAAAAAATAGTCCATTCTTAAGTGGAGTTGTAATTTTAATGCTTAAATGAAAGTCGAATCTCCACAAAATAAATTTAAAAGAAACTATCGGCCATACATGTTTCGGGACTAGACCAGTCCCATCATCAGTGGCATGTCAACAATCGAACAAACACAACACTAAGACGTACAATGTTTCATTATATTTCTATTGAAGCCATTTTTCGGAAAAATATTTGAATTATAAAAAATTTTTTCAATTAAAATTAGTTACATATTTGGTCTAATTTTTTTTTTAATAATTTTCTTTTATATATCATACTTTTTCTTTGTTTTTTAATAAAGTTAATATAAGTTAATAATAAGTTACATAGTTTTAACTTTATTAAAAAACAAAGAAAAAGTATGATATATAAAAGAAAATTATTAAAAAAAAATTAGACCAAATATGTAACTAATTTTAATTGAAAAAATTTTTTATAATTCAAATATTTTTCCGAAAAATGGCTTCAATAGAAATATAATGAAACATTGTACGTCTTAGTGTTGTGTTTGTTCGATTGTTGACATGCCACTGATGATGGGACTGGTCTAGTCCCGAAACATGTATGGCCGATAGTTTCTATTAAATTTATTTTGTGGAGATTCGACTTTCATTTAAGCATTCACACACAATATTGTTTATAAAACACTAACAAAAGCCGGCCCAACACTGAGCCCTGAGTAACCTCAGAGGTTGTACTTACAATGCTTGATCTAAAATCTCAGTACTCAACATAATAATGTCGCTTTTAGGGATACGATGACAGGAATATTACGAAATTAGTATATAACCCAAACTTAGACAGTTTTTGTAATATAACTCCGTGGTAAAGTCTGTCGATTGCTCGGGAGAAATCCGTATAAACTCACTCAAGGTGTCGCCGAGCCGTCACGTCACGTCTTCAGCATAGAGCAAGAATTCGCCAAGAAAATAATGCATTTATGGTCCCAGAAAGAAGGTTTATTGAATTTTCGAGTGGCTAGACAATTAATAGAGTTATTGCGACCACATTTACAAGAAAGTGTTATCGCTAGGGGAATACCATAGAATCTTTAAGATTCTATGCTACTGGGAGCTGTCAGCCCAGTTTTTCCTTTCCACTTGGACCATTTATTCGCCTCTTTGCCAAATCTGGGTGGAGTTCCATACGATTTATGATTATGTCCCAGTGCACTCCACTTTAAGAGGGTTGCCTTTTATATTTCGGGATTAGATGACAAAAACAAATATTAATCATCGAAAATCACTTTCTTGTTTTTCAAAATATTCCCCATGAAGATCTATACACTTTTGCATGCGTTTGAACCAATTGTCGAAGCACTTTTGCCACTCTGAATGCAGTAACCGCTTCTTCAGGTGTCGAAAAACGTTGACTTCTCAGTTTGTTTTTACGTACGGGAATAAAAAGAAGTCATTTGGTGCCAAATCAGGACTATAAAGCGGATGACTCATCAAATCGATGTTTTGGGTGCTAAAAATGCTGTTGTTTGTGCTCGTATTGGCGTGGTGAAGAGTGCTCTGTCTTCGGCGGTTGGTTTTCCTGATTTCTAAGAACAACTGGCAAAAAAATGGTTGTGTACCACTCAGAATTAACTGTTCTAGTGGTACGGTTGCGACATGTTCAGTTTTTCCGAAAAAACAGGCGACCATTTGCTTGGAAGTGCTTCGTGCACGAACAACTTTTGTTGGATTTGGCTCATCTTTAACACCCATACAGTCGACTGGTGTTTTCTTTCGGGCTCATACGCGTAAATTCACGATTCATCACCTGTCACGATGTCATAGACGTGTTTCAAAGCACCGCGATCGTATTTTTTGAGCACTTCTTTCGACCAATCAACACGAGCCTTTTTATTGAGCGATTAACAAATTGTGTGGGATCCAACGCAACTAATGCTGGAACAGATAAATACAGTTGGAAAGGGGAAGGGTCTCAAAATAAACATACAAAAGACAAAGTACATGATAGTAAGCAGAAACCCTCCTCAAAATGTTGTGTTAAACTTGGAAGACCAACCTATTGAACGAGTGCAAAACTTTAAATACCTTGGAACCAACATAAATGAACAATGGAATCCCGAACAGGAAATTTGCTGTCGCATACAACAAGCGAGGCAAGCTTTCACAAGCCTAAGACCCTTCCTTTGCAACCTGACATTGTCCCTCAAATTAAGATGCAGAATGGTGCAGTGTTACGTATGGTCCATCCTGTTATATGGAATGGAAACATGGACTCTGAAGATCCGGTCGATAAACAAGCTTGAGGCTTTTGAAATGTGGTGTCTATGAAGGATGCTGCGTATATCGTGGGTAGACCGAGTTCGAAATGAAGACGTTCTTAGAAGGGCGGGATGCGAAAGAGAACTTTTCAACATAATCAAGAAGCGGAAAATTGGATACCTGGGCCACATACTACGAGGAGAGAAGTACAGAATACCACAGATAATTCTCCAAGGAAAAATTGAAGGGAATAGAGGAGTAGGACGTAAACAGATGTCCTGGTTGAGAAACATCAAGAACTGGACAGGCATTAGCAATACGGGCGAGCTCTGTCGCGCTGCGGAAGCAAGGACCCTTATTATGATGAGATAGTCGCCAACGCACTAGAAGTGTACAGCATTTTAAGAAGAAGAAGATTCATAACAAAAGCAAAATGTTTAAATAAGTGGCAACAAAATTATCACGATAAATACCGAGATAAAGCTACAAACTACTATAAGTTACAACCCCAAATTAACAAAAATATTAAATGGTATAGAGACCATCCAGTTTCCCGTCGCATGAATTCAACAATAACCAGATTGAAATTCAATCATGGTAGATTCCCAGCTCATTTGAAAAACATTGGGATCGCCGAAAACGATAAATGTTCATGCGGTGAGACTGGAGACATAAATCATTTGCTATTTAAGTGCACAAATTTCGCTAATAAACCTCTAGAACTAATACAAAAAATCTTGGATATGAAACACCATTACATATAAATAACATTCTTGTCTCTAATAATGTCGATGCATTCAAGGTATTATTCAGATATATTGTATCGCTTGCCCTAATTTAACTCGACAGCCAAATATATCAGCCATATAATATGATCATAATCATGATCGACGTCGTATCATGCTGTTTCAGGGGTCATTCTCGCAAGTTTCCAGAAACATGGAAATTGAATAGAATGAATAAAACCGAAATTGGTTTAGCAAAGACCGCTCCACAATTTTGATGGAATTTAGTCAAGAACATGCAGACAGTACAATGATATACCTAATATGTTTTAGTATTATAAAATGCCAAATCAAAGTTTATTTCAGTTACAGTTAGTAGCTTTCTATACATGTATTGCTGCGCATCATGGAACAATAATACTAGAACCAAATAAAAAAAATATCTAAAACTTATGCTTATCTCACCACACGAATTGCCTGTCTCACGACGCAAACACTATGTTCAGTTCTTCTGAATAAAACACAAGTTTGTTTGTTGTTTGAACCTAAAGATTTTGCTCTTTTATATTTGGTATTCCTTGAAAAAGACTCTCCAGCTCTATGCGAAAACAATGGACATGCTAAAATTTGCGGCCTAATGTTTCATTATTACAAAGTGGATAGCCAAAGCTGGGCAAAATGGTTGGGTATTGTGTATAAAACGTACATTTTATATTATATAGGTACGTATGTTGGAAAAAGGAACAGAACATCGCATTAGCAACCGATATTGTCCACATCCTCTGTGGAGTTGGCAAAATGCGGCGTGGACGAATTGCGGACTGATATTCACTTGTATTACTTACTGTGTTCCTTTAAAATCAATAGAAAATATTGTCATTCTAGGAGCATTTTGACGACACAAAACCTGTTACTCCAGTAGATTAGATGCCAAAATTAAGTAAGTAAATAAATAAATTATAACACAACAATGCAAATCTAAAGGCTAACGACAAGCTTCTACGAATTCTCCGACCGTGTAGAAAACTCCTGAGAACAGCAACTTCCTAATAGATCTCTTAAATTTATTCAAGCTGTGCTCTTAATATTGTCAGGTAAACTGTTATATAATGAACTCTTCTTATCGTGCACTGTCAGGTCTCCCTGTCGAGCTGATCCCTGTCTTCAGCCACTCTAAATAATTGTTCGACGTCCATTCCCGGATGTTCTTTAACCAGCCTCTGCGGCTTTCTATTTTGCCGATTCCCTCTGAGAACATGGCCGAGGTATGCCTGTTTTCGCCAATTAAATGCCTCTAGATGGTTAATTGTGGCAGCTTTCAGTCTCCAGACTTCAGCTCCGTACAACAGCACAGACCAAATGTAACATTTAACCATTCTTTGTCTCAGCTTTAGGTTCAGGCTGCTATTAAAAAACAGTGAGCTCATGTCCTGGAACCTTGTACGAGCCGATTCAATCCTGCATCTAATTTCTTTATCCAGGTCGAGTTGCTCGGTGATGTAGCATCTGAGGTATTCAAAATTCGATACTCTCTCACTGTTCTGCCCATATATCTGTAGACGTGTTGCGGTATGGTTGACGGCTAAAGACCATAAACTTTGTCGTAGCAACGTTTATATTCAATCCCATTTCTTGTCCCACTGCACTAACAGAATTTACGAGATTTTGGAGAGCCTGAAGATCATCGCATAAAATAGCCGTATCGTCAGCATAGCGAATGGTGTTAATCAGCTCGCCGATGATTTTGACCCCGAATTATTTTGCATCTCAAGCCTCTTTAAAGACTTTGTCAGTATATAGGTTGAACAGTAGTGGAGATAGGACACTTATACTTATATTATTTGTTTAAAAATGTCACCTTAATGGATGCAGAAACAAAAACCAAAAACTCCATGGCGTCCGTCGTGACTCAGCTTGTATATTTTTTTAATAAACGAACTCGATACGATTAAAATATCAAATAATGCAAAATTAGCTATAAAAAGATATCTTACATCCCAGGGAGCTCCTTTTTACTATCGGGTGCGCCATCTAACGTTTTTTTTCAACTAGTGCTTATTTCGTGAAGGGCAACACTCATGTCTGATTTGACAGATAATTAGTTTTATCCTTCCGCTGAACGAATATGGTTGTGTATACGCTTGAACAACGCTGGGAAATATTGCGACATTACTTTGAAAATCATGGTAATGTTGCAGAATGTGTGCGAAAATTGCGTACGGATTTTGGAAGAAGAGAAGCACTGTCAGCTCCGTATGTTCGTTATCTCGTGAAAAAAGTAAAAGAAACTGGCATCCTCATCGATAAACCAAAGCGTGAAAAGCCAAAAACAGTGCGTACATCGGAGAATATTGCTGCTGTGGCAGAAAGTGTGCGTGAAGCGCCATCAACATCAATTCACCGTCGGTCTCAATAATTGAACATTTCGGAGACATCATTGAGACGAATTTTGCATAAAGACTTGGTATGACGCCATACAAAGTCCAATTGGTTCAGGAGTTGAAGCCAACTGACCATCCAATGCGTTTTCGCTTCGCTCAGTGGGCCTGCGATCGACTTACAGAAGATGCCGATTTTGCCAAAAAAATCATCTTTTCAGATGAAGCTCATTTTGATCTTGGCGGGTATGTAAACAAGCAAAATTGTCGCATTTGGGGCACAGAAAACCGGCACACATACATTGAAAAGCCGATGCACCCAAAACGAGTCACTGTTTGGTGCGGATTTTGGTCCGGAGGCATAATTGGACCATTTTTCTTCGAAAATGAGCAAGGAGTGGCCGTTACAGTCAATGGCGATCGTTATCGGGCCATGTTGAACGAATTTTTGTTCACAAAAATTGAAGAGGAGGATATTGGCAACATTTGGTTTCAACAGGACGGCGCCACACAGCCGAAGCTACACTCGATGTTTTGCGCCCTGTTTTTGAAGATCGCATTATCAGCCGCAGAGCTGATGTCGTTTGGCCACCTCGGAGCTGCGATTTGACACCGTTGGACTATTATTTGTGAGGTGCCGTCAAAGATAAGTGTTACGCCGACAAGCCAGAGACAGTTGACGCTTTAAAGGACAATATTCGTGAAGCCATTGGTGAAATACAGCTGCACACAATCGATGTGCTTAAAAATTGGACCGATCGTGTAGGCTACTGCATGGCCAGCCGAGGCAGCCATTTGAATGAAATTATTTGTCATTATTAACCGGAAGGATTGTACTTTCCAATAAAAAAAGAAATTTGAGAAAATATTCAGCAGTTTTTCTTTTATAGCATTTTCAAAAAAAAAACTTATCTGGCAGACCCATCATTTCTACAAATACAATGAATCTTTATTCGAACTGCTAGAAAATGCGTTCCAAGAATGAAGAAGGCTCTGGGCCAGAGGTACTTCAGTCTCTTTGCACCAAAATTGCTACATTTAATGCAGAGTGAAAGTGAAATAGAATTAAAATCCAAGAGAATTTTGGACAATCCCATTAAATTGGATTAGAGAAAAAGGTTCAAACCTGTAATATACCTACTCAGGCAATGATTTTATTTGCAGTATACTTTTAAATTAGTTTAGTTTTATAATTTTTAAGATATCTAATTATACCTACTTACCTTTTAAGATTTTGCTAAATGTAATTAAATGCATGTTGATTGTCAGAAATTTTGATGTAATTGAAGTTCTATAGAGCTTTTACGATTGTCTTATTTATATCGGGTTGTTGCTGACACTGTCATAATATAATGTAATTTAGTTCTTTGCCTTGTTATAAATAATTTATCATTATTATAAACCCTGAAAGTTCATTAATAAGTGAATTTTCAGAATGAATAAAAAAAAATTATAATTTCTACTTACATTCAAAAATTAACAAAAAAACAATACTGTCACCTCTCTATATAACATAAGACCACTTGCTTAAAGTCAACTACAGGTCAAACCTGTTGTCCAAGAGTCCAGCTCCATTTCTAAAATAAATTATGTGCCTATATACTTCTGGTAGTCAGAGTGAACCCGCAATATTGCTATGCCAATCAAAAACACTGTTAAAACAATATACAATTCAGGTTGGCAGTTTTTCATGCCCAGCCATTGTTATTCAAAAGCAAGCGTAACATTTCACGCATGGTGACACGACGATGGGGACCAAGCTGGCGGCCATTTTCACCTTATCTAGTCGCACATGAGTGTAAACTATATTATAGTGGATATCCAACTACTGAAGGTTATTTTAGTGATGGGAAAACACTGATAGGCAATGTTGTACATGCTGGTGTTTCCTATTTATTAAAGTCTACTGATAAATAAAGACAATTAACCGCATTGTTCAAAATTGGAAATTTGTTTGTTTAAAAAAAAAATTACACTCTTTCTTACTAGTGGAGTCTTTTGTGAGGCCATCTAGACCTTGATACTAAATTCTCAGCAACGATTCTAAAGAATTCAAGAGCAAAATGATTCGCAGCTATGTAATTTCAAAGCTAACTTTGAATGACATTCAGGGTGACTTCAAATGACCCCGCTATCTTTTGACGACTTAAATTCAGTAATTCAAGCCAATCAAGTTAATGTCATGTTATAGATGATAACATGATACAGGCCAGATATTTAATGATTTTAAAGTTGCCTTACAATGATCTAAAGATTCCTCACTCACCAGGATCTGGACATCCTTCTCTTGCATTCTGAAAACCTGCAATGCCGATGAGGAACTGCCCTAGAGGGTCATATTTGCAAATAACGTCTAATAAAATAGTATCTAATGGATAGCATCCATAGCATAGCATTCTTTTAAGTTAAACTTCTATCTAAATTAAACGAATGCTATTCACAATTAGAAAACAACATTTATCACTATGTAAATGAGTGTAGCTTGATTTAAATTTAGCTCTGACAAGATGAAGATTATAAGTGCACAGGGATTTTGTTGTGAGTACTCAAATTGCTTAATTTTCGATCGAAATACGTTTAGCTATTATTCAGGCGGATTTTCTTTTTTACCAAAGCCTTATTAAATTCATGATTTTTGTAAAACACACACCATAGATCAGATATCAATCATCAAATAAGTTGCAATCGGATTCTCTAATCACCATAAATATTACTGCACGGAAAAAACACTATTGTGTTTTCAAAAATTCACCATTTCATTCAATGATATGCTATACTAAGTATTCCTCGGACATAGTTAAATTTCAATCAAGCGAACGCTTATTATTGGAAAATAATAAGAAGACATTGTTTTTTTGAATAAAACTTATTATTGGATGCCATTGAACAATTCAATTATAGTGATTCCTTGATTGTAATTCATACATATAATTAAATTGAATCTCGATTTTATTACAAACGATAAGATTGAATGTCCATACAACAATAGCGTTTCATGGGTTACAAGGGTACTTTTTATTACTTGGAAATTACATTCTTTCAATGCAAGCTTTAAGCTGTTTGGTACCATTTCTAACTTTTCTTAATTTAATTATATCTTGTAGTGTATTATTATTGAGTCAATAATAATAGTATTTTATCTATTGCGAAGTTGATTAGTTTAAGCAGTATTATTGAAAGAAAATTGTTATTTATTATTATACATTATAAAAAACACTTGAACAATATATCTAAGCCTTTTAAAACTGATGTCGTATATGAAAATGTAACTTGTCAATTACGATATAACTATTTTCAATTTTGTTTATTGGTCCTTGTACTAGAAGATACGGTTGTACATGCTGATGTGTTTTTCTCTTCAATGCTTTGTTTATTTGTGATTGTATTTTTTCTTCTATATCTCCAGGCGTCTGAAATATTTTTCCGTAATTATTATCAATGTATTGCATACCCGATTAATATAAATATTACAAGTTTGCCATCATTTCCTATGTTTTTTTTTTTTGTAATTTTTCAACGATTTTATGAAAATTATCCTAGTTCCTATACTATAGTACTAATTCAGCTATCATTTCAGTAGATAAATCGTTTATATTATTCAATGAAATGCAATTTTCTGAAAATGTACATATTTCTGTTTTATCCACTAAATTTAGAATTTTTTTACTCTTGGCGTTTTGCAATCAAATAAATCGAGAAATTAATAGTTTGCGTTCACTTTCAGCGTAAGATAACTTACTAACTAACAGTCCGGCCGACAGGGGAAGTACAAAACCGAGGCACTATGATATATCCCTACCACCACGCGCTTGCCTCGATACAGCTTGAAATTGTACCGATGGCAATAAGGTCCACACCAACAATAAGAATCATTGAATTCGAGGTACACTATAATTATTCAATGAATTCCTTATACATGAACTTAATAACTCATATTATTGCCGGAAATATACACTGAGCAAAACAAATAGAAGAGTTTTGAGAGAATAATATCTTTCTATTCGTTTAAAAACAGCATTTAATATTGTTTCAATTCTCTTTATGATATTTAATAAGCGACATATATATTAGGATCTAATAAAAATATATTGATAACCTACCGTTGATTGAAATATTCCCCTTAGCATTAACGCAACCAGTTGTATTTTCCCAGTAAATGTACGTTTATTTAGATTTCAATCGTTTGCCTATTATTTCCACAAAATCAAATCAATCATTATCTTAATGATGAGAAAATGCTTAGATAATAGTTGTATTTAACTCAAAAAAAAAGAATCCAAAAATAAGTCTGTAATTGGATATGCAATATATTTTTTTTCTGTGTGCGGTCACACGCAAGGAAAAATTAACAAATCCAATACCAGGACACCACAAAAACTGACATGCTACTGAGATTTTTCTTCAAATTTAATAAATAAAAATATTTCTCCAAAGATAGTAATCAGTGACACTATTAAAGCTTACTATCCTTTGACAATAGAAAATTACGAAATAGCCATTGACGAACAGGCTTGCAACGAATGGAATTTTTGACGTTTTGATGGTAGTGTTTGTTAGGGAGCTATTAAATTTGGTTCTAAGCTAAGTTAACAATTGTCAGGTATGTTTTTATTGTATTTATGAAGGATAAAATGTTTTAAATCGAGCCTGGACGGTGATAAAATATTCTAAATCTAGTTCTAGCCGAAATTTGTTCAAACAAATACTCGTTCCAACAAATTATCGATACCGTGGAATAGATATAGTTAATACCTGTCCTAAGGTCAGGGTCGCTCCAGTGGTAGTGGCAGATATTCTCAACATGCCTCCAAACTTTCCGATCAAATTTACCGTTCAAAGTGCTCTTAGTATTTCTGGGTAAATATTATGTAAACAAATTGTATACAATAATAATAGTGCAAGTGTTAATTTTAATTCTAGCTGGCTAGCAATTTCCTTATTGCGAGAATAAATTAATACAATAAATTGTCCTATCATTATTACAAACAATTTAAGCATATTAAACAAGTATCCTTGGCGTCTCAATTCCCCTATTATGCTTCTTACTTACTACTACTCGGTTCCTGTCTACTTACGAGTACAGGGTGGCCACTTTATTAGGCGACAGTACCTTTTCTCAGGAGCTACTACTGACCTTAGAAAAGAAAACGTTAATATACAAAAGTTTATTAGTTTTAATGATATTTCAAAATTAATATTAATAGCACAGGACGTCCGGATAGTGCTGCAGCAACATTAACTCCAGAATTTCAAAAGGTACACCCTATATAGGCATATTTTGTAGGTTTCTCTGAATTTGTTAAAGATGAGTTTCATAACAACTCCTTAATCCAATTTTGTGTAATTTAATTGATTAATTGTAAAAAACAAACTGAGAGGTCAACGTTTTTCGACACCTGAAGAAGCAGTTGCTGTATTCAGAATGCATGTTTTGGAGATACCGCAGTCAGAGTGGCAAAAGTGCTTCGACAATTGGTTCAAACGCATGCAAAAGTGTATAGGTCTTCATGGGGAATATTTTGAAAAACAATAAAGTGATTTTCGATGATTAATAGTGTCTTATATCTTTGCGAATATAAGCAGAAATGTTGCTATAACTAGTTGACAAAGTGGGAAAGTCTCTCAGATTCTCCCGTTAAAGTATGGGCACCCCAGGGCTCGGTTCTGGGCCCGAGTGTTTTCCTATTATAATATATTAATGATTTTAAAGTACCAGTTAATGACCCGAGCATCATCCTGCAGAATAGTTCGAACTCTCTAGATGTCATTGCAGCTCGCAATAACATAACGGCAAATGTTTCTGACTGGTTTGCGGCAAATGGTATTAAATTTTAATTTAGGCAAAATAGGATTTTCAAGATGAAATTCGAATCTGTTCCGGAACATTAATGGCAATTTTTACAGTGTGAAAATCGATGAAGATTAAAACGTTCGACATAGTAAGAGAAACGTTTGGACAAGTTTATAGTTCTTTAGCTAGCTAAAGAGTTCGTTTTGTTTCAGTTGCGAATCATCAATCGACCAACAGGAATATTTGGCGTAAAATTTCATTAATTATGTGGAATCAGATGTTTATGTTATTGTAGCAAACACAAAGAGTCGAAACAATAAACTTAATCATTATTATGCGTTGGTAATACCAATATTTGTTTATTATTATAAAATTTAAATAAATGAGTAACCTAGTAAATTCTAACAACCGCAAAATACTTAGCTAATTACAAGTAGGTACCTAATGATACACGTCAAAATTCCCACATAAATTATTGTTTTGTTGATATTTTTAATCGAGCAAAAAACATATTTTAGTTCTTACGTAAATAAAACAATTTATTTGTCTATATCGAACCCATATTATTTGTCATTAAAGTGAAACTCAATATTATATTCTTGATGTTCGGGAAGAGTTCAAATAGACCATTGTTTGAGGATATGTTTGTACGCTTGCATTGTCTTGATGAAGAATGATTAGATGACGAATGCTTGTTTTCCATATTTAACCTTAGACTTCCGGCAAACAAATTGATGTGTCAGAATTGACTATTGCAAGCAGCCTAAATAAATAGGCAACCATTTATTTGTTTTGAACCACTTTTCGACGATCTTTTTGAATCTAATGTAAATCTGTTTAGGAGTTTGTTGAACAACATGGTTTGGATTGAAATTGAATTTTGTTTTAAAATTTCCTTTAAAAAAGTTTTTTAGCTTTTTGCGCAACTTTGCATCGATGCTTAAAGCAAAGATTACATTAATCTTTGCTTAAAGTAAATACTACTTTTCTTCGTCTAGTATAATATTTTGTTTGGCTCGAAAAAGAAAAGGTCTGCGTCTTGGTCCCCGGCCTCTCTACCATATAATGGCCCATCTTCTGCCTCCTTAATGGGCACATTCCCGTTTGCGTGCTCCAAAAACTTATTGAGCTGGTTGTCAATGATCAAATAGAGCTCATTACTCGTTGTACCGCAGAAAAGAGAAACGTTGGCTCATTGAATAAGATTGGTTTGATGAGTAGAAAGGTTTGGTGACCCATGGGTTGATCACAAATTAAAAATAATATTAAAATTCAATATTGATGGTGTTATTACGTTTTTATTTTTGCATTTATAAACAATTTCTTTAGATTTTTCTGACGCCTGCAAAAACTTAAAATTTAATAAATTGAAAAAGCAGTCCATTCTTCAGTGGAGTTATAATTTCAGTAATGTAAAATAAAAGCCATATCTCCACCAAATAAATTTAATAATAAATCTCATTATTATTTTTTTGTAATTTTTTATTAAATTATTTATTTGGTGGAAATTTAACTTATACTTTTGATCAGTGAAAATTTAATATTTTGGATTAGTTTAAATTTAATATTAATTAAATTAATAATTATATTAACTAAATAAACATGTTTTTTATTTATTCCGTCTATGTTGCCCCCTTTCAGTAATGATAAAAATATAATTCACTCAAGGCGTATAATTTTAAATTTGAAATTTTGAAAAAAAACTATTTTTAACCTTTATAAGTGTATTTTTTTATCATATCTAATTAGACGAATGGACGTAGAATTTAAAGCCATTAAAAATAATTTGGAGTTACACTAATGTGGATGCGGGGGCAATTAGACTTCTTAGATTTTATTGAAGAACTAAAATATAAGTGAATTTGTTACTTATATAAAACGTTCAGGTGGATTTCAATAATGTCCAAATAAATTAGGAAATCTTCGACATAAAACGTGTACGTAAATTATTTTCTAAAAATTTCACTTCATGGTCAAATCGCAGCCAAGACGATGGCTATTAGTCTGTTTATACCTATACCTAAGCAATATTATAGAGATTTCTGTGAATGTTGTAATAGTTTACAAAAACATGTCCATAAATTGTGCACGTGTTATAATAGAAAACTTGTATTTTTCTATTTAAAAAAAATACCAACATGTTTAAAATGCATCAATACATAAAATCTTATTTTATTCAATTTTGTCATGTTTTAAATTGTTTTAAGTAAGTATCTTACTTTATTACTAATTTCATATAAGTACATTTAGTCTTGCCAAAGAAATGAGTACAACTTATAATAACTAGGCAGAAAGTGTTATGATAATTGTTTATTAACCACACTCTGTATATTTTACCAATTTTATAAGGATTTTAAAACAGTGTTAAATAATATGTCAAACCCGGCGTCAAAACAAATCCAATTTATTTTATTGTATTAAGTCCTAAAAGACATAATATTTATGTTTAAACTATTTATGTAGCATGAGGGACAAAGCCCAAGCTACTATAATAATAATAATAATAATGATGTATTGTGAAAATGTAGAATATATACAATTGCACAAAAAGGATAGAGATTTGGCCAATGCCACTCTTCCACTCTTCCTTAAAAAAGCATATACAAATAAAGAAAGAACGTACAAAACAAAAACTCTTAAAACTAGAATAAACAAATTTTCATTATAAATTAATGTAAAAAGTTAATCACACTATGAATAAATCCTGAGCTTCAATTGTCGCTGAAATAATTCCAATGGCAAATCAATTATATCAATACATTTATTTAGCAGTAGTGAGGCCATATACGAGAAACTGCCCTCAAATTTTGCTGTCATATGCTTAGGGATAGTAAAGGAATCAATACGTACATTAACATCATGAACATCTACACAACAACTTATACAAATATTGAGGGTCACGAGCATGGTATATCTTATGTAGCAATGAAGTATATAAATACTCATATCTCACATCCAACTTTGGCTCACCCAATCTCTCAAAAAAAGGAGTGACATGTGCAGCAAAAGGAACCGTGCAAACAAACCTTATACAAGAATTCTGCACTCCCTGCAACTTCATTTTATTATAATGAAACAAAAAATAAAAATATACCGGAAAACAATAATCCAAATGCGGATAAATAAGAGCTTTAACCAATTTAAGTTTAGTAGGCTTATCAACCAGGTGTTTAAGATGGTATATCGAACGCAATTTAAAAAGTGAATTCCTGCATACATTGCCACAATGCTCGTTAAAATTTAGCTCAGAATCCACGATTACTCCTAGATCTCGAGCTTTATGCATCCAGGGGATAACATCATTGTTAATTTTAACATTAAACTCTTGAGTAACAAAACTACCGTGGCGCTCGTTGCCAATGCATATTGCCACCGTCTTCCTAGAGTTCAGGAGTAAACCATTGTTAACACACCAACAAGAAAACTGAGACAGCTCTCCATTTATTACATCAATTGCAGTCTCAGCACTGGCTAGGGGAAAAGACAAATATACCTGGATATCGTCCGCATAGAGGTGTATGGTAGAGAGCTGGAATGATCCCACAATGTCAAATACATAAACAGAAAACAACAATGGTCCAAGAATACTCCCTTGTGGAACACCACTATTGGTCACCAAAAAATCTGAACATTTGCCATGCAATTTCACCCGCTGTCTTCGACCACACAGATAACTGCTGAACCATGTCAGCGACACACCATCAAATCCAAGGTATTTAAGCTTGGCAAGTAATAATTCAAAATTAACACGATCGAAAGCTTTACTTTGATTCAGCAGAACAAGTATCGTTAACATGGCGGTAGCAAGGTCACTCATGACGCTCAGAAGCGCGGTGGTTGTGCTGTGCTTCTCCCGAAAGCCTGATTGAATAGACGGCAAAATGCTATTCTCACGTATATAGTTTAAAACTTGACCACCAATTATTCGCTCAAATATCTTCGACATTGCGGGAAGTATGCTAATTGGTCGCAAATCATTACAAGTTACAGGAGACCGAACTTTAGGTAGTGGAATGACATCCGCCATCTTCCAAACATCAGGAAATGTCCCTGAACTGACAGAGTCATTGAAAATATTGCAAATTATATCCGCACAATGTGGTATAACTAAGCGTATCATTTTTATGTTAATACCATCAACACCATAACACTCAGATTTAATTCTGCTAACACATCTCATAATATCCTGACAGTCGATCTCCTTAATCTGAAAAGCTAAGCCGTTCAGAAATTGATTATTATTAAAAAAATTTAAAACTTCATTACTCGCCTGTGACTGACCGACAACATTTAAAAAATAGTTGTTAATTTGATCCGGGTCCTGAAACTCATCCGGTAAGTCATTTTAGTTTTGATTACTACAAACACCCCAACGAGAAAAATTTTTCCACATAGCTTTAGAGTTAGATTTACAAGCTTTGAGTGTTTCGCGAACATAAGCCTTTTTTTCTACTTTAATGGCCTGCTTTAAAAAATTTCTAATGTCAACATAATACTGTCTAGATGTATCAGTTCTGTATTTAAGATATCTTCTATCAAGTATAACTCCTAAATCCTTAACCCCAACAAGCCAATAGCTTCAAGGTCTTTTTGTACGTACTACAGAAACATTCCAATATTAAATAATAGATCCATCATCGGCCATTGGATATAAAATCCTTGACATTAACATATATTGGACCCTGTAGTGGCCAATCCACTAGTCTGGACTCAGCTTTGCCCCTCAAGACACAAATAATTCGTCAGTGGACGTTACTAAAATGTAACCGACTGTATATAAGCAACCTTCAAATTAGCGCAGACGTTTTCTTAAAATTAGTTTGGACGTTAATATAAGAGATTATTTCTCCCACCCTGTAGTAAAGAACACTCAAAAAAAATTCATATTGCAGGTGTATCCACACGACGGGGAGAGCTTTTTGTTCAAGATACTAATTAGTACATTCATATGCCCATAAGCACTGCCAGGTGGAACAAAATTTTAAAATAATTAACGGAAATCCATTAAAACATTTTTTTAAGTTTATCTCTGTATAATTTTTTGTTTTTGTTTTAAGTAAAGTAGTTGTACAAATGCTCTTAATTTCTTTAAACACTTATGTAATAATGCATAATTATTTTTTATTCCTATAATAGTATGTGCTAGTACCTTAACAGCATAATGTACAGGGTGGAAATGTCCCACTTTTTTTTTTTTTTTGGCCTTTGCAACTATTAGGCAATTCAGCCATATTCTAATTGATTTTTCAATTTTCGTTCAGTCTTCTTTTATCTAAATAATTTTTCAATTTGCTTTGCAATGAGCAACTACATGCAGATGGTCCGGGGTTCGAACCAACTACATACCGGGACAGTCTGCTCAAGTCTAGCGTGCTTAACCACTAGACCACCCGCCCCGGCATGTCCCACTTTACGATAGAGCTGTCAGTTGCCAGATTGCAACAGCAGGGTTGCCAAATCCTGAAATATAAAAGACAACCTCGTAGTTAAGGAATTATTGTATTGCATTATAAATAAGTTTATTATTTTTATTAATTATGTTTGTCCGTACGATAACGTCTATGATTCTAATTACTAAAGATTACGACATTGAGACATTCGTGCAACACTAAGTGAGTCATCGTTAGAGAAACAGAAACAGATTTTAAAATACGATTCAGCCTACTCACACATTGTTGTACATTAACGAGCCTTGTAGGCGAATCATGTACAGGGTGAGGCATCTAAATTAATGCATTATAAAAACATTGCCTAATATTTTAAATATATACCTAAATATTTTTTATTTAATTAGTATTAGACAAAATTATTCTGAGCGCAAAATTGTAATATTACTTACTAATTATGGTAATAATATTTGTATATTCTTAACTCGTCACTATCGTTTATGAACGCCTCTGGCAAATAAAGTTATTATTTTTGCAATTTCATTCATAAATCAATGTACGTAATGCTATTTACTGTAATTTTCTTGAGCAACTGCAGATTTATATATGTTGGCGTTTTTAGGTGTGATTCTGATATTATAGACAACAATAATTTATCAACTGTATACAGGTTTGCGCGAAGTAGACAGTTCTAACTTTATCGGTAAATGCTCGAATTCTAATAATAGGTATTGACATTCGATTCGCTCTCATATCACTTGGACATGCATTCTTAAGTCGGAAACTATTCCAACTGATCATGCAAGGAATTTTGGCTTAAGAATGTTTACCTTTTAATAGTAATTATCAGTAACCGAAGCTTCTGATTTTGCTAACAATTTTAAAATGCATGCTGCTACCAGCTTGAATTTGTGGCTGCCTGGTTCTTTGAATTCCGAGCTTTCAATTTGAGCTGTATATCAGCTTTGAAAATGAAAACTCCTAATTTTGTTAACAACTTTAAAAGGCATATTCCAGGATAATATTTAGGTTCTAGTTTCTCTCTGAAAGCAAAAACTACGGGTGAACCAATGACTAGGCCAATTGACATAGCCAATGCATTCGCTAACCAGTTCAGTAGTGTTTTTACCGACGACTCGAGGGACAATTTACCTGTATTACCCCAGTCTACCAGAAACAGGCAGTCATTAACAACCGTTAATTTTATAACCGCCAATATCCTGGCCCGGACGAAATTCCTCCGATGTTTCTTCAGAGATGCATTGAATCATTATTACGACCATTGGCCGCGTCAATGCAAAAAGGCATCAACATGGGCACTATACCGGAGGAATGGTTGTCTGCTGTCGTGATACCTATATTTAAAAAGGGTGACAAGTTCGCTGCAGAAAATTATCGACCTATTAGTTTGACCTGCGCACTTTGTAAATGCATGGAGAAAGTCATTACCAGAAATATGACTTCATTTCTAGTTGAATCAAATATTATTCCCAATGAACAACATGGGTTTATGCCCAAGAGGTCGGTGGAGTCGAATCTTCTGGAGTGCCTCAATGTGTGGACCAGCCATAATGATGTTGGTCAGCCTACGGATGTGTTGTATCTGGATTTTGAGAAAGCATTCGACAGAGTGCCATTTGCTCGTTTGTTGCTGAAATTGGAGCATTACGGCGTGCGGGGGGCACTCCTGAGATGGATTGAGATGTTTCTTACAAAAATAATTTTCCTGGTTAGAGCGAATGGTGCATTATCCGCTAAATTGCCGGTCTTGAGTGGTGTCCCGCAGGGGTCTGTACTGGGGCCATTGCTTTTTCTGGCATATATATCAGACTTAACAAGAACCATCACGTCAAACATGAGCTTCTTTGCTGATGACACCAACTTGTTTTGTAACCCACTGCGAGACGATAATGAGTTCCAGATCGACATTGATGGGGTAGTGTCCTGGTCGGCGGTTTGGTTGATGAACTTGAATTTGGAGAAGTGCCAGGTACTACACTTCGGAGCTAATAATCCCAGGACTCCATATTTCATCAATGGAAATGCCGTTAAATCTGTAAATCAGCAGAAGGATCTTGGTGTCATAGTAACAGCGGATTTGAAGTGGGAGGCCCTTATTTCCGCCACAGTGAAGAAAGCTAATAGACTGTGGTATCTGATACAGAAGGCTTTCAAATCGAGATCAAACTCTCTAATATTGCAATTGTATAAATTGTATGTCAGACCACTATTGGAATATGCCAACAGCGTTTGGTCCCCCTACTTCATTAAGGACATAGAGGCATTGGAAAGGGTTCAGAGGAGATTCACTAAGCTACCTCATGCACTTAGCCATATACCATATGAGGAGCGATTGAGGCTTTTAAATTTGACATGTCTTTATGATCGACGACAACGAGGCGATCTAATTCAAACATACAAGATACTTGGTGGCTACTACTCGGTGGATCTCGATGTATTTCATCCTGCTAGAAATCCTAATCTGCGTGGCAATAGTAAGAAACTTGACAAGGAGAGATGTGCTAGACTTCCTCGGAAGAATTTTATAACAAACAGAGTTGTATATGCATGGAATTCATTACCTGAAGAGGTGATAATGGCGCAAACGGTTGACAGCTTTAAGAATAGGCTGGACAATTTCATGGAGGACCATGGCGATCAGTTGGTCCACTACTCGCTATAGAAGATTAGTGAGGATGACACCAATATTTCAAAAACCTCAAATTAGGAACTGAGCAACAGTTTCATCGGTTTTACCGTTTACTGTTTTTACGACTAATAATAATAATAATAATAATAATAATAATAATAATAATAATATTGCATTTCAATATTTGTAGGAGCCTGGGCGTAACTCTTGAAACCGAGAAGTGGTATAAACACGCTCCTAAAGACGTCACAAGTTCAGAGTGTGGCCGAACAACAATTCTTTGGAACCAACCTGTGATAACGGACAGAACAATACACTGTAACAAACCTGATATAATTATTAAAACAAACGAAATGTGCTATATAATTGACGTTTCTATTCCAACGGATAAGAACATTAATAAGAAGGAAACAGAGAAAATAATGAAATATAGGGATCTTGAGATAGAAATAAAGCGAATGTGGAACACGAAAACTAAAATCTTGCCCGTGGTCCTCGGTGCTACTGGCACTGTATCCTGCTCACTCCAAAAATTCATAGACGAAATACCAGGTAAACACTCCATTTTAGATCTTCAAAAAACAGCAATTCTAGGAACTTCTCATATAGTGCGCAAAATATTATCATAAAACCAACCACCCTTTGGAAACCGGATAGTTTCCCGGGTGGATAAGAAATAAACCAGTGGATAAAGCTGAGATATGATAATAATAATAATAATAATAAGGACAATGATAGCTTGTTTAAGATTAAAAAAACTTCGTTATCGCAAAAAATCTCTCGTGACTGGTTTCTTGAATTCCGATCTTTCAACTTGAGCTGTATCAGCTTTGAAAAATGTAAGCTTCTAATTTTGTTAACAATGTTAAAAAGCATGTTGCATCAGGATAATATCTTTTCTTTTTAAAGACCTAAACTACCATCTCGACTGTCTGTGATTTCGCAACATCAGCCAAAACTTCTGGGGACTAAATGCCTGCCTGCTACGTAAGGAGGACAATGAGAGCTTGTCTGAGATTAAAAAAAACTTTATTGTCCTGATAAATCTCTGGTGACGGTTTCCTCGAAATCCGATGTTTCAATTTGATATGTACCTACTACATTTCTAGATCTTCTTGACCAAGTAAATTTGATAGGGATAAAATAGATGTTTCTATTAATTTTTTGATACCTACTTGAAGTTGGATCCATCCATAGCAGTATATGCCTTATACTATTACAACCTGTAATTGCGTGAGCTTACCTTAAGCTGTGAGTAAATACAGGAAATCAGTGTCACGTTTGAATTTATTCTGTCATAATGGATTTCTTTCCATTTTTTGATTTGGTGGATTTTCTTATCTGCCATTAACTGCTACAAGGATTACTCTCGTTCTGATTTTCTAAAAGTGAACTGCTTGGTGGCCATTTTGTAGATATAGATTTATTCAAATTTTCACCCTTTTTGGGGATTATAACGGCCCCAAGTAATGGAAAAATAATTAGTTTTGATTTGTCAAATAGAATTAGGTATTGTTTTTCCGTCTGCTATAAGCAGGATATTCTGTCTGTCTGTCTGTATCCACGAAAACGCAAAAACTACTTAACAGAATTTAACCAAATTTGGTACAAAAATACTATTGGACATGGCAAGGAGCTGATTAGATTTTGGGAAACATTGAGCGTAGGCAAGGGGTTTAAAAGAGGGTTCAAAAATTAAAAAAACTCATGGTTCTTAAACTTACCCGAAATACTGCATAATTTTTTACGCATGTAATTGAATATAACCTAAAATATTAGACTACATTGGCATTCGAAAATAGCGTAAAATGGGGTAAAAAATATTTAAAAAATCGTATTTCTTAAACATAGCAGAAATCTTAACCAGTTATGCTTTGATAGAATATAACCTATAAAATGTGTCATAAATAACTTACTTTCATATGCGTTCGTAAATAGTGGAAAAGGGGTCAAAATATAAAAAATATATATTTCCTAAACTTATTTGAAATATGGAATAATTTTTCATAGTTGTGATAGAATATAACCTAAAAAATGTTACATAAATGAACTGGTTCACACAGGCGTTCGAAAATAGTGTAAAAAAGGGTCAAAAACGAAAAATTGGCTAATTATATATATATAGCTTTGATATAAGATAACTTGCATCATAACAATTTTGTTTACATAGGCGTTCGTAAATAGTAGAAAAGGGGACAAAATAAATTTTATAATAATACTAAAAAATCAACTATTTTGCGTACAAGAACTTGGCCTAGAATATCTGAAATATAAAATATGTACGTATAAATAGTGCCTCCAAAAAAATAGGTCATAAAATTATTACTTTACGCTTAAATATGACTTGAAGTCAAGTCTATATGCTCCACCCCAACCCACAATTCTATAGGATAATAGCGACTGTGCTAAACTACAATACAGAGAGAGATTTTCTTATTTTTTTTTTTGTATTTTTAAAGATGTACAAAATCGAACGAACCTTTTTGACCAGAGCTTGAACATAGTTATCCTATCTTAGATGCCGATCGAGTATAATACCGACATGATCAGTCCTGCTCACCTCAAAACTCGCCACTCTCTGCATTAGGCAGGATTACAGCTTGAAGCCTCATTATTCGTGGTGACATTTTTAAATGGACCACCCGGTATGTATTGGATTTTCACATTTCTAAAAAAGTTACAGCAACTGACAATTTACAACTATGTATTAATAAAATGATGCAATATAAATTTACTAGTTAGGTATCCTAAAAACCAGATATCCCATAATATTGCCTATAATAAGATATCGTGTAACCAAACAGGTTCTTTTAAGGAAATATTTATTTTGGGCAATTATTTAATATAGCCTGCTACAGAGAAGACAAACGACCTAGTTTTCCAGTCAGACCAGAATCTTCTTAACAGCGACTAACTGATAATATATACAGAGTGTGTGCAAGAAAATTGTATAATCATGAATATTATCTACAATTGAGGCAAGAAATTTCTTTAAACTTAAATAAATACATTAATATGAAATGTTGTTAAAGGATTACTAGTTGATATGTGTATTAAATCACCATATAAATTTGCAACAACTTGATGAAGAAGGCAAGATTTACCTTGACGAAACATAGACGCAATATAGTTTGGAAGTATAGTTCCAATTATATGATAGTTTGTGTTCGAACCTTATCCCAAGAGAATATTGGTAAAAAGTTTGTAAAAGTTTCAAGAAATCTGTAAAATAAAAATAAATATGATCAAGAAAATTTGACAAAGATAAACAATTAACAAATTTTTCCTATGGGGTTCCATATTTGGGGCTGTATAAGGTAAATTCGCTTCAATATTATTTGGAACAACCCCAAGTCCTGTGATGGGTATCGGTTGATCAGTCTGATGAGTCATACCTTGAAAGTACTCTTAAAAATAATCCAACAGAGAATATATCGAAAATTCGAAGAACAACTGGATGAGACGCAGTTTGGCTTTAAAGAGGCTTTAGGAACTAGGGAAGCTTTATTTGCCATCACAGTACTGCTACAGAAATGTAGAGAATACAATAAAGATGTGTACGTCTGCTTCATTGACTTCCAAAAGGCCTTCGATAAAGTCCAACACGACAAACTCATAGAGAACTTAAAGAGCATCAAATTGGACCCAAGTGATATACAATTAATAAAAAATATCTACTACAATCAAACGGCAGTAGTTCGAGTTGGGGACATCGAGACTGATGAAGTCGAAATTCAAAAAGGAGTTCGTCAAGGCTGCGTTCTATCCCCACAACTGTTCAATCTATACTCTCAGTCTGTATTTCAAAAAGCACTTTACGAGAGACCTGAGGGGGTAAACATTGGAGGGACATAGGTTAACAACCTAAGGTTCGCCGATGATACTGCCATAATGACGGAGAGTGCAGAAGGTCCTCAAACCCTGTTGGAAAGAGTCAGTCGAGAGTGTGAAGAGGTGGGACTCACTATAAACACGCAGAAAACTAAAATGATGGTCATAAGCAAAAACCAAAATATTAACCCTATTCTCACAGTAAATGGAAACCGAATAGAGCAGGTCCAAAAATACAAATATCTCGGCTCTGTCATAAATTCTGAAATGGACCCTGATCAGGAAATTAAGATCAGAATTGAAATGGCTCCAAAGGCATTTATGAAATATTCCACAATGCTTACAAACAGAAATCTAAATCTTGGCATCAGATTGAGATTCGTGGAGTGTTATGTGTGGTCAGTGTTAATGTACGGAGTGGAAAATTGAACGCTAAAGACTCAAATGATTAAAAAGCTCGAAGCATTTGAGATGTGGCTCTATAGGCGCATTCTAAAGATACCTTGGACTGATAGGATAACCAACGACGAAGTGTTGAGACGCATCGGCCGAAAACGAAAACTGCTCACAATCATTAAGATAAGAAAAACATCGTACATAGGACACATATTACGCAATGACAAATATCTACTGTTACAAAATATTATGCAGGGCAGAATTGAGGGGAAGAAGGGTATCGGCAGAAAGAGAAAATCCTGGCTCCGAAACATTAGAGCGTTGGAGAACTGTTCCATGTTGCAAAAGACAGAGAAGAATTTAGAAAAGTGGTCGCCAACCTTCTGTGAGAAGACGGCATGAAAAGAAGAAGAAGATTATTTGGAAACATTAGCATATTTTCCGAGAATACACAGGTTGTCACACCGTTAATCAAATAAAACTGAGCGCGTCGTTCGGGACGTGAATCCATTGCTGCTCTAGCAGTCTACTATTTTCTAAAGGCCCTTATTTAAAATTGTGTCCGATATATCGCGGTTATCAACATTCGATTTGACACGGATTATTATGAAACCCTTCAAATTTCTACAGTTTGTACAATAGAGTGTCATATCAATTTTAAATTAACAAGATACAATGGCTGTCCATAAGTTTTAAGTCACCCAGTTCGCAGCATCCTTCGAAGTAATCCCAAATTGACTGAACAGCTAGGCGCAGTGATCGGGGTTAGTTTTCCCGTTTGGTCGACCGTCCCTAATTGCATCGAACATTATACTGCGTGGGAGAGTACTCTCCCACGCATTCCCCCAAGTTCCCACCCTTATTTGTGGTGCATAACACACTGAAGCTGCTTCAATTGTCAGTGCACTTGAAATATTGGTGCTTCATCCTAAAGGCTCGTCAGTATTTCTGATTCGGACTATGTTGTCGAATTGACTTGCTCGATCCAGAAAATAAAGTAAGAAATCTATTTGACTTAAGTAAAAGGCAAGTATAGGGATTGATAACTATATTCACCGACAATATTGTGCCTAGTTTACGTGGATAATAATAATTTTTAAGTGTCTCATTTACATAGTTTGTTGATTGTGCGAATTTTTCCGGTATTTAAAAGTTGAATATTATATCTTTTTTGTCGAGTATCCGAATGAGTATTTCACTGTTTTACATCAATTACCATAAATTTGCAAGCTTAAATAAAAGTTTAATGGCTTTCAATTTTTATAAATTCACTGTCTATCTTATCGAGTAGATTACGGCAATTGAAAGTTGCATAAAGCTTTTAATTTTGTTGCACATTTTTCTGAACTTTGTTAACTATGGGTTTCAACATTGGCGTCTATAGAACAATTCGTACAAAGGTTACCCATTATCCTTAATGACCCTGCCCCCGCATGTCGTTTGGCATGTAGATAGCCCTTCATAATGTCATTGGCCAGGTAGTGATCGTGAGGACTTTACCCAATTTTGAAACGAAGTTACAATGGAGTGGTCCCAGAAGCCGACGATCAAACTTAATGTTGTAATATTTGTTTTATTTTATCCACAATGTTGAGACGTTTTTACCGATCTCTGATAGGGTAATGACGCTAACACTCAAAACTAAACTTGATCCAAGTATATGCGCCAACCACCAAAGGAACAGATGATGAAGTAGAGGCATTCTATGAAGACATTAGTAGAGCATTGGGCGCCACGAAGTCCAGGGACATCACCATAATAATGGGCGACTTTAATGCGAAGGTTGGGAGCGGGACGGTACAAAACCTGGTAGGTAGATTTGGACTGGGAGATCGTAATGAGCGAGGTGATCGCCTTGTACAATTTTGTCAAGAAAATAACTTTGTTGTGACAAATATCTTTTTTAAACTACCCAAGAGAAGACTATACACTTGGAAATCCCCAGCAGATGGACACAATGGGGCGATAGTCCGAAATCAAATAGATTACATTCTCATTAAAGAAAGGTATCGAAATGCGCTCAAAACGGTTAAAGCATATCCCGGTGCGGATGTTGGGTCAGACCATAATCCGCTAATTTCCTGCGTCCAAGTAAATCTTAAGCGAACTAGAAAGCCGCGTGGCACTGCAAGGTTAGACACGAAGAAACTTAAAGAGGAGACCATTAAAGAAGTTGTCCAACAAGCAATACATTCCAACCTTGCGAAAGTTAACCCTGAAACCGAAGATATTGACAATCAATGGGAATCCCTCAAAACCTGCATTCTTTCCCCCTGCCAAGAGTTACTAACACCTTCTAAAAAGATAAATAAAGAATGGATTACCCAGGAAATTTTATTTCTGATGGACCAACGAAGGAAATACAAGAACAACGAAACAAAATATAGGGAAACCCAGAAAAAGATAAGAACAAAAATAAGGGTAGCAAAAGAACGTCTCTATGAAGAAAAATGCAAGGAAAT
The DNA here is from genome assembly GCA_911728435.2 of Apoderus coryli. NCBI lineage: Eukaryota > Metazoa > Arthropoda > Insecta > Coleoptera > Attelabidae > Apoderus > Apoderus coryli. The sequence goes on from OU452206.1 coordinate 18,037,501, forward strand.
AGAAGAGCTACAACGCAGATTTGACTTGTATAACCTACATAAGAAGATAAAAGAATTGGCAGGTCTCAGAAAAGGAAAGATTACTACAATCCTCTTAGATAAAAATGGGAAAACACTATCAAACACAGAAGACAAACTGAAGAGATGGCAGGAATATATAAAAGACCTTTTCGACGATGTGAGAAATATCACATCCGTAGCTAGGGTAGGACTGGAAGACACAGGTCCCGAAATCACGAAGGACGAAGTCACCCACACACTAAACAACATGAGCAACGGTAAATCTCCTGGCCCCGACGGAATTCCTATCGACATTCTTAAGATCATAAGTGAACAAGATATGGATGTCGTGGTGAGACTCTTGAATAGCGTCTATGAGTCTGGAAAACTACCAAAGGAATGGCTCTCATCAGTCTTCATATGTTTACCGAAAAAATCGGGTGCAAAAGAGTGCAGTGACCAACGTACCATAAGCCTCATGTCCCACACTTTGAAACTACTGTTAAAAATTATACTCAACCCCATCCACCAGAAACTCGATCTGGATATAAGTGACAGTCAGTTTGGCTTTCGCAAAGGATTAGGTACAAGAGAAGCACTATTCGCATTCAACGTAATAGTGCAGCGATGCCTAGATGTTAATCAGGACGTATATGCCTGCTTCATCGACTATAATAAGGCGTTTGACAGAGTCCGCCACGACCAGTTGATGGAAATATTACAATGTAAAAACCTAGACCACCAAGACCTGCAAATCATCTCAAATCTCTATTACAACCAAAATGCCATCGTCAAAGTAGATCACCAAATTCTGGCACCATCTCAATAAAGAGAGGTGTACGTCAAGGTTGTGTTCTGTCACCTATTTTGTTTAATGCCTACTCTGAAGAGATTCTAAAAAGGGCAATGGAAAATGACAGTGCAGGAATAAAAGTAAATGGAGTGCCTATAGTTGTTCTAAGATACGCTGATGATACCGTAATTTTAACGGAAAACCTGGAGGATCTACAGAGATTCATGGACAAACTTGTTCGATATAGCGAAGAATACGGCCTTACACTCAACGTAAACCAAACAAAGTTCATGAAAATAACAAAGAAGGCCCAGACTAACAACGAACAGATAATCGTCAAAGGAGAACCCATCGAACAGGTAGAGAAGTATACTTATCTTGGAACAACAGTTACTTGTATAACGACTACACGAAAGAAATAAAAGCACGCATAGAAATAGCAAGGTCCAATTTCAATAGCATGAAAAGAGTTTTGTGCAATAGAGGTCTAAGCCTAAAACTGAGACTGAGACTAGTTAGATGATATGTTTTTGCCACTCTGCTTTATGGCGTCGAGGCATGGACTCTGAACTCAGAAATAACCAAAAGACTAGAAGCTTTTGAAAGGTGGGTGTACAGAAGAGTACTGAAGGTGTCATGGGTCGATCGGATAACTAACTTAGAAATACTTGAGCGACTAAACATAGAAAGAGAGTTGTTAATAACAATTAAAAGCAGAAAACTGCAGTATGTCGGCCATGTGACTCGTGGACCAAGATACACCTCACTTCAATTGATAATGCAGGGAAGGATCCAAGGTACAGGAAGCGTGAGTAGAAGAAGGATATCCTGGTTGAGAAACTTGAGAGAGTGGTTTGGATGTTCCTCGATAGAGCTTTTTAGAGCAGCTGCATCCAAAATAAGAATTGCCATGATGATCGCCAATCTTCGCCGCGGAGATGGCACCTAGAGAGAGATCCACAATTGGATAACCACATGACCACTTCTGGGACTGCCTAACAACGCAAACTAAAGCCCAAATTACTTGGATCATACAAATTTTGAATGTGTGCAAATCTGTTTAAAAGGCTGTACATTAATCTTAGGTTTTTGGTATGCCGCAAAAAACAAAAACTAGTTTTAATAATTGCCACAATTTGATTTATAAATATTAATTAATAAACAAAAAAAATTTTTTAGATGTTTTTTTTTTATTTCAACAATCCTTGGTTACACAAGATCTTGTGTCAACTAAGTTTATTTGTCGTCTAACTTTTGGTTAATTAACACTTTTTTTACTATTTGCTTTTTATATATTTTTGGTGTCTAGCACATATTTTCGGTTAAAATTTCCTTGAAGGCAGAACTCACCTGCTTCTGTTACAGATGATTTTTTGTTTTATTTTCAATTTCGTTTTGTTTACAGTGCTTCATAGACCAGAGCACCTGTCTGGCTTTATTTGTCTTTAGGTCTCTTAGCATTTAATTGTAAAACATTCCTTAAGGGAAAACCGTTTTCTCAGTATTATCAATGACTATATTCGTCCGAATGTACGTTTACATACAGGGTGAGTTAAGTGGAACTGTATGTACTTATATAGCCGCTTATCGCGAATAAAGGTCTCTTCAAATTTACCCAATTCTACTCTTTACATGTGTTTTTATCTATTATTGTTAATTTTAAGTTTACGAACCTCAATTCCAACAGCCGAATATTCCGATATTTCGTTTAAGGGTTTTGTACAGGAAACCGTTGACCTGTTCCAAACATTCAGAATTTGGTCATTCCCGAAATCGACATATAAAAGAAATTTGGATCGCTTTTAAGAGGAAGTCATACTAGAAAGTGAGCAGATTATTGAAAAATATTAATTTTTAATCCTATTACATGCAACGAGTACGAATATTGCATCCGGGAGACGAAATACCACGGTTGCAAATAATAATCGGTTATTTTTTAGAACAAAATAGTGGCACTATCACAAGATTGCTCAAGGTAGGCTCCTAGAAAATTCCTCCTAAGCAGAGGAGGGCGAGGAGTTCTTACAAAGGGTGTCTATAATTGAGGTATTTTAATTTTAATAAAAAAAGGTTAAAAATCAAAAATTATATCGGTTAAGTGACAGGCTAGCAATCTTTTACCACAATTACGAATCACGGTTTGCAATAAATTGTTGTAAATGGTTGATATCTGCTCGATAATGTCGGTTTTATTGCTGTACATTTTCCATATCAAAAAACACCACAAAAAATAAACTAAAGGTGTCAAATGCACGATCTTGGTGGCCAATTTACTACATGATAGACAACTGGCACCATCCTGTTGAAACCACATATTCTCTACGTCTAAATTATCAATTTTCTGCCACAAAACGCAAAAAAAATTAAATTTTCTTCTTGTTTTTCGACAGCCTCAGGAAACAAATTGCCGAAATAATGCGTGGTCAGCTGATTCTAATTCTTCGGTCAGCTGGATCGTATCAGCCTTTCAATGGAGATCACGCTGCAAAATGTTGAATAATTTGTGTCGTTTGATGTTTAATTGCTACGAACGATGACAAATGAATGTTTTTGGATCTTCGTCAACAGTTCTGCTCACAGCTGCTATATTCGCGGGTTAACGATCACTCAGTTGATAAATTATGTTTCTGTTATCATGAACACATCAAATTTCTCAACCATGAGCTTAATGGCACGATTCGTTGAAGCATTTTCTCTACCGAACTCTTCTAAATTCCCTAATTACAACCTGAAAACTTTTGCCATTTTCAAAAAATGTTTTAATAACAAAAACACGTTGTTCCTTCATGTAACGTTCCATATTAACTAACCGGAATGTATTTAGAATCTAAAAATAAAAATTTCGAATAAAAATTACAAGTAGAACAAAAATTGCAGCAAAATTAAAATGATGCCTCAATTTTGGCAACAGGTGATAAAGGTTCAAGGACCTGCAAAAGGTTAAAGAAACATCGTCTATCGGAAAAACGCTGATTGCTAGTGCAAGATTTGGAATAACCTTGTTCATCAAATTCAAAAGAAAATATGAAGCGTCCTGACAAAGGAAATCTGGTTTCTTCCGGATAACAGTCATAGAAAAGCCTTGAAATGAATTTCAATACTAAAAAGGATTTGCAAAATATTTCCAATTATTGCAAATAAACATGTAACAAAATTGTGATTCCTTTAATCGGCATTGTGGTCGCCTGGACATTAACTTTTCGTCTCTGTCTGAAATCACCAATAGCCTTCTTAATGGGTGATGATCGAGGGTTCTCAGGGGATGAATTGCTCTATAGCATGGTAACATCTTTTTAGTCTGCAATTGTAAGTAAGTTTTGTTATTTATTATTATTTTATTATTTATTATTATTGTTTTATTATTTATCATTATTATTTTATTATTTGTTATTACCTATATTGTGTTTATTATTTACTTTATATCAATCTTGTTTCTTTTATTTTTATTTATATATAAAGTGTTATTTTGTGTTATGTGCTTTCCTGTAAATGGGTGTGACCTGTAGGAAATAAATGCTATTATTATTATTATTATTAAATGTTGATCATACTGTCTTTTCATTTTCCTTGTCCGATCAAGTTTAAAGTAATTATCTTGGAAATAGTTATAGGAAAAACTGATAAGTTATTTATTTCTTATAGTTACCTATAAGCAGTCCATTTTAAACAACAAAGTTAAAAGTAAATGCTTAATATAGATAAGAATGAAAACAAGAACACATCATTATTCATGAATTCTTTTTATTTTTCATTCTTGATTTTTTGTTGTTGTTGTTGTTTCTTATTCGTTCATCTGTTTCGTTATCAGATGAACGTATCTCGCGACAACTATTCATATTATATATACCTACGTACCTATATTTAATTGGTTTCTTTGGTTCACAACTGAACTAGAAATAAGTTGAAACAGTAGCAAGACAGCCATTCAAGTTGGTTATGTAATATAGGTAATTGGATGGATAAGTCGTTTGTGGAATGGAATAACATAAAAACTTAAAACTAGACTCTTATTTCAAAATCGTTAAACTCCATCAAAAAATATAGTAAATATTCAAAGTTTAGTGTAAGAAATTGGGGCTTTTTGGTTCCAATATTACATTAGACGTGGTGTCTGCTGACTTCATATGTTTGCAGATGATATTCAACTTTATGCAGTGGCGGCCCGTGAGTCCTGAGGGTTGTGAGCAGTACAAAGATGTTTATAAAAAAAATGTTGATTACCATCAAAGAATTCCACTTGAAATTCAAATAATTTCTTCCGTCTGATAAATCGGTAAGGATTAAAGCATCTTTAATATCCCGTTTCTAGGAACATGTAGAGATGCATTTAAAAAACATAGGCTGTTTACAGTCACTTCAATATATTTGTACAAACTACTTTGTTCCACATTCAAAAACAGAAACATCCCGCCTACTTATGGCATTAATCATCAACATTTTACACGTGGACGAGATCGCCTGTATCTGCCCAGACCCAATCATGAGTTTTATAAGAAATCACCGCATTACTTATTTACTTACTTACTCCATGGCTCTACAACCCGGGGTGGGTCTTGGCCGACTGTACTATTCGCCTCCATTGTTGTCGATCTTCCATCAATGCTGGGTCGTACTCTATCCCAATGGTCCTTAGGTCCGTTTTGATGTTGTCCCGCCATCTCATTCGGGGGCGCCCCAAAGGTCTTCGTTCCACTGGTACTCCCTCCCAAGCCAATTTTATCATCCGTGTGTCAGGCTGTCTTTGTACGTGACCCGCCCATTGCAGTCTTCTTGTCTTTATCTCCTTCACAATATCTGGATCTTTGTATAATTCTGCTATTTCTTGGTTGGTTCTTATTCGGTACTGTTGTGTTTCTGGGCTTCGCAGTGGTCCAAAAATCTTGCGCAGAACCTTCCTCTCAAAGATTCTCAATTTTCGTTCGTTGTCTTTGGTCAGGGTCCAGGTTTCGCTAGCATACATAACAGTCGGTCGTATAATGGTCTTATAAACTGTAATTTTTGTTCTTCGCGAGATGTTCTTCGATGCTATACTGACTTTAGCGCATAGAGACATTTGTTTCCACTTTGAATTCGAACTTTAATTTCCTCTGTCAGGTTGTTATCTTGTGTAATTGTGGCTCCCAAATACTTAAAGGTTGCGACCCTCTCGAAATTGTAGTCCCCCACAGTAACATTTTGGCCCACCCTATCTCTACGTCCTGTTCTACTGGTGTGCATATACTTGGTTTTGTCCTCGTTTATTCTGCGTCCCACTTGCTCAGCTTGTGTTTCTAGCCTCGAAAAAAGGTCTTTCACAGTCAATACCGTATTACCCACTACGTCAATATCGTCGGCAAAGGCCAGCAATAATCTTGGGCCATCCCGAGCAATAAGTTTAGTGCTTATTTCAGCGGTTCTTATTACCTTCTCAAGAGCAATGTTGAACAAAATTGGAGATATCGCGTCTTCCTGCCTGAGCCCGCTGTTTACCTCAAAAGGGTCGGAAAGCATATCCCCAATTCGAATTCTACTTCGAGAACCGTTTATACACATCCTGGTTATATTTATAAGTTTCTTAGGTGTTCCCATTTCCGCCATTGCATCCCAAAGTTTGACCCGTAATATGCTGTCGTATGCTTGTCTGAAGTCCACAAAAAGATGGTGGACGTTCCGGTTAAATTCCCAGAATTTTTCTTAGCAATTGTCTTATGGTAAAAATTTGGTCAGTTGTTGATCTGCATCCTCGGAATCCGCATTGATATTCTCCAATACTTTCCTCTGTAATTGGTTTTAGCCGTTCCAGGACTATGTTGGCTAGGATTTTATATGCTGTACTAATGAGGGAGATTTCTCTATAGTTGCTGCAATTTCTTTTATCTCCTTTTTTGTGTATGGGGACGATTATGCTTTCCTTCCATTCATATGGCATTGTTTCATCTTTCCATATCAGTGAGATAAGCATGTGCAGGTGTCTGTGCAATGATTCTCCTCCATTCTTGATACATTCGGAAGCAATCATGTCATTACCGCATTACTCGGGGCGAAATTTTTATAATCTTCTTCCGGAAGACATAAGAGTTTGTCGGACAGAGGGTAAATTTAAAACTAAACTAAAGGCTCTCCTTAATTCTAACACGATCTATAGCCTTCATGAATTTACAACTATTATGGAGACATCGTAGATTGTTTTTTTAGTGTTTTTGTTTGTATTTGTGTTTAATATAGATAACTGCAACTGTATAGGTGTGTTCAAATTTTAGATTGTGACGTGTTTGTTTATTGCCTTATGTGTTATAAGGAACGAGGTTGAATGAATATGGATCATTTATTGAATTGTGTAGTAAAACTATGACGTGTCTATATACAACGTTTTGTATAACTTGTGACAGAATAAAGATATTATTATTATTAAAGTATACCTACTGACACTGACTTGTTTATCTCCCCTCGTAAAGTACCGTAGTTGGTTAGTTATTATATTTTTCATTTCTATGGATTGCAATGCTGCGTTGTTGGTTAGATATGATTGTGGATAGGTAGGTACTTTATTCAAGTTATTCCGAAAACAGATAAACGTCAAGCGCTTCTTGAAATACCATAATTTTCCGCATATTATAGAATCCGCTGGCGTTTATATTCGATATCTAGGAGTGCCCAAGGCTTCTATCAAGGTAAGTAGGAAATTTTGTTGGATAAATAGATGTGTGTGTGTATTTTAGCAGACAACACTTGAATATCATTTCATTAGTTTATCACAAAATTTATATAAAACATGCATAGTTTTGTAATGAGGTATCAAGTGGATTTTTATCGGCAAAACATACAGCAGGAAAATGCAATTTTTTATGTCAACAGTGTGAAAAATACTTTCTTGAACCTTTATTTTTTCGACGTTCCTTTTATTGTTGAGATTATTATAAACGGGGTGAGATTGAACCTATATATACCCAAGAAACTCTATTTGGTTCATTTCATTATTCGCCTTTCTGATTAATACAACTTTACATGCATTCCTAACCGACGAGGACAACAAAAAGTGTTGCCAAGGCTTAAAATATAATAAAATTACTAAATCCAGGATATGAACATTCTTTTCGAATTCCTAAACCTTTAATTTAAAGGCACAACTGTGTGTATTTGTTTTACTTTTCATGGACTGCCAGCTGTGTAGCCACTGTATTATTTATTTTCTTATAACCGAAATTTCTTACGTCAATTTTTCTACGTAAATATATCGATGATGTTAATTTTCACACTTAATGTTTTTGTGTTTGATGTACCACACTGCTTGAACAAACAGACGCTGTCGACCGTCTTCGTATTATGTCAATGTTACACATCAAATTTTTTTGTATGTACCGTTTTCTTTAAATAACTCGATCTGAGAAGAGTCTTCACTGTTTCAAGACTCAACAGAAACGCACCTATTAGGCAAGTAAGAGTAACGAAACCGAAAGCACCGTGACTTAATTCAAACCTTAAGCTATTTATGCGACAGAGAGATGCAGCTCTGCAAGCGTATAAGCGTTCTAGGTCTGGCGAAGATTGGGCTAGATATAAACAATTAAAGAATTTTACTTTATCTCAAGTTAGACAGGCAAAGAGGACTTATCTGGATCGTTTGACACAAGAACATAATTTGCGTCGAACTTGGAGCACTCTTAGAAGTATGAATATTGCCGGTGCGAAGAATTGCGCAGTGCCGGAATGTTTGTCTGATGTTGAACAAATAAATGCACATTTTGCGGAGTTCTTGCAGAATGATTCTGATCAGGATTGCTCTAGTAAAATTGATTATTACTTGAATAATTCTTATACACGTGACTGCAAATTTTCTATTGTAATGACCACAGAACCGGAGGTGAATAAAATATTGAATAGTATTGGGACGAACGCTGTAGGTACTGATGGGATTTCGGCTTCCATGCTGAGGTATTGCAATCCATTTGTTGATAAATATATTGTCCATATAATCAACTGCTGTATTGAAGTGGGATATTTTCCTGACCCATGGAAGGTGTCATTTGGTTTGCCTTTGCCAAAGAAATCTCACCCAAGCAGTTTCAATGACTTGAGAATAATTAGCATCCTGCCCACCATTTCTAAGATATTCGAGAGAATTCTTTATAAGCAGATCAGTTGTCATGCTAACCTCAACTCCATATTGCCTGATTGTCAGCATGGTTTCAGGAAGGGTCACAGTACAGCGATTCCATTGGCTAAGGTTACGGATGACATTATTAGAGCTCGTGATAAGGGTGACAGTACGGCTGTTGTTTTGTTGGACTTTTCAAAAGCTTTTGTTGGCCGCTAAATTAAGGTTTTATGGATTTGATGATTCATCACGTTCTTTATTTGAATCTTATTTATCCTCAAGAAAACAGAGAGTGTCTTATGGGGGCCAGTGTTCCAATGTTATTGATGTAACCTCTGGAGTTCCCCAGGGTCCAATATTGGGACCTATTTTATTTTTAATATACACCTCTGATATTTTGAGATCCTTAAATTATTGTAAAATTCAGGCCTTTGCTGACGATACTCAAATCTATTACTCGTTTCCCACTAATAATTATATAGAAGCCCAACAGAACGTCAACGCCGATCTTCATGTATTGTACACCCTCTCCAGGATACATAATTTAAAGTTGAATCCATCAAAATCAAACCTGCTACTGTTTAGCAATAGAAATGATGTAGATTTTCTCAAAGACAATTTTAGAGTTGTAATAAATAGTAATGTTGTCCAATGTGTCAAATCTGCAAGGAACTTGGGTGTGAATATGGCATTTGCTTACCAAGATCTTCCGAAACATCGGACACGGGCAGTTGTCGCCAAAACAATTGCTTTTTCGGCTTCATTTGACCAACCAATTTAGGCGAGATGATCGACGACTAAATAAAGTTTTATAATTAAAATGTGAAGTTTTTTTTTTGACAATATGATTATAATATTATTTTTCCAATATTTACAAATTAAAAACATAATACAGTCGAACCTTTATATAGTAAAAAACCAAAATGTCGACCGAAATTACACTATAGAGAGTTTTTCACTATGGTTTAGGAATTCCCCAGGTGTCTCACAGAAATCTACCTGCTTTATTGCCTATCATGCGGCGTTATGAACGCGTTAAGAACATTTTCAAAAGAATGCGATATAAAAATTTAAATGAGAAGTAGATAGAAGATACTGGGAAATCAAAGGCATGCTGTTTTGATTTTACAATGCTCCCTAAAAATTTGAGCATTTAAAGGAGGCGATTTTACAATGTTTTGAGACATAGAAGACTTGCTTAGTGTATTTTGATAACATTTTTATTCTAGTCAAGTGTATGTAGTCCATAGATTATCTTTACTTATACGCAGTTAGCAAAAGGATGAACCATGCTATGTGGGGTACAGAATATCTAAAGAATGGAACCTACGTAGGTTTTTGGGTGTAGCTAATAGAATAGAATAACAAATAGAAACAAGACTACTGAGTCTTGAAATCGGGGGAGTAGAACAAACGAGAGAACTAAGAACTGTATACGATTGTTCTGCACCCATGGGCTGGCCCAATGGGTCTCTCTCCATTATAATCAACTGTACTGTTTCTTTAAGGCAAATTCTAATAATTTGGCTAAATCCTAACATTCTTGATATCAACTATGTTAAGAGTCGGTTGTTATGTATGGTTATTTAAATGCAAGAAAGAGATAGGTATTCGATTTATTCGGTACTGCATATTTCTCAAATGACAAAATTTTAATTAACTAATATGTATTTAAAATAATTATCGATTGCCTTATTCACATAGTATAGCATATCTACGATATAAACTAATAACATATATCTGCTGCTAACAGGTTTTAGCCATCGAGGTTACCTAATGGCTTTTTTTGATATATTTATTACCTTATTTTTTTCTCTTTTTAAATTTTTTAATCTCACTATTAATTACTAACCATACACGGGAATTCTTCTAAAAACCACAATCAGATGGACTATGTTATGGAGAAATCTTTGATAAAATATATAAAACATTATGATTTCTCAGTTTAGTATATTTTTTTTTTCGGCGAAAGTCCCGTTTTGTATAGATATCACATGCTGTGAACTATGGATTAAAACTATTGCACCAAACTTGTTCTCTTCTCTTGTCAACAAATAATATATCGGCAATTTTGACAAAACTCGATTTTATTATTCAACATAGTTGACTTGGAGGGCAATACGAGGGTTGCCTTTTATATTTCGGGATTAGAGAAGAAAAACAAATATTAATCATCGAAAATCACTTGATTATTTTTCAAAATATTCCCCATGGAGATCTATACACTTTTGCATGCGTTTGAACCAACTGTCGAAGCACTTTTGCCACTCTGATTGAGGTATCAGCAAAATATGGGTTCTGAATGCAGCAACCGCTTCTTCAGGTGTCGAAAAACGTTGACCTCTCAGTTTGTTTTTTACGTACGGGAATAAAAAGAAGTCCAAGTCAGGACTATACGGCGGATGACTCATCAAATCGATGTTTTGGGTGCTCAAAAATGCAGTTGTTTGAGCCGATGTGTGAGAGCTCGCATTGTTGTGGTGAAGAGTGATCCGCCTTCGGAGGTTGGTTTTCTTGATTTCTTGGAAGACAACTGTCAAACAAATGTTTTTCTACCACTTAGAATTGACTATTCTGCGTTGTTCTAGATTTCGCTCATCTTGAAACATCCATACAGTCGACTGCTGTTTACTTTCGATTCATCACCTGTCTCGATGTCATAGACGTGTTTCGAAGCACCGCGATCGTATTTTTTGAGCATTTCTTTCGACCAATCGACACGAGCCTTTTTTTGAGCGATTGACAAATTGTGTGGGATCCAACGCGAACAAATTTTTTTCAGAGTCAAATGTTTATGCAATATTGAATGTATGCTGGTCCCACTAATGCCTAAGGTTGTCTCAATCTCTTGATGACGATCTTGCAATATCAGTTCGCGTACAGCATCAATGTTTTTCGGAACAAGAACTGATTTTGGACGACCTTCACGAAATTCGTCTTGGAATGAACTACGACCACGATTGAATTCACCATACCATCGATAAACACTGGTCTTTGATGGAGCTTCATCGCCAAAAATTGAATTAAGTTCATTCATGCACTGTTGCTGTCTAATTTATACACGTATCGTTTTAAGGTTAGTAATAAATAAAAATCATATGGAAAAAATTCTAGTAGCGCCATCTAGGTGTCATTCTATGGCCTATAAGGCAATCTTAACGGTTAGTTATCCACTAACTTCAACATGGCAAGGTGATCCAGCAATACAAAAAATAAACAGAAGTCAATGATCCATTCTTTGGCAGCGTCTCAGTTAAATTAACTAACGTCCCTTAACCTTGAAGATGTACTTCTCCAATGTGGGGTTCCCATGGGCAGTTCCATATTATGGGTTCTACGACTGGTTACTCATCTGATCTTGCTGCTTCAGTGCGACCTTTTCGAGAGGCTTTACTGAGCAATACTATGCTTGAATTTGGTTCGATTGCCCATATTTTGCCTCCGTTTCCGTTTTTTAATAACAAATCTTAATGCTGTTACGAGGATCCACATTATTTTTGCTCTTAGAGGGATCGGAACGGATTTGTTTTGTTCTTTCTAGTACCTTGGCTGCTGCAACTGTAATTTTAGATCAATAGCCTTGTGAGCAGCTAAATGCTGATTGAGGAGATGCTGGAACTCTTCACGATACCTCACACGTAGTCGTAATCCATTTCTTTATTTACTCCACATGTTATTTGCAGCAAAGGTAAAGACTCCTGCTATTATAGTCTTGTATGGTGTTTTTTTATGTCGTTTGTCGTATGCCATATGTATTTAGAATATTCAGAACTTCAAAAAGAAAAGTTTTTGTGACATATTCACATAATAATAATACATTTATTTTGTTTAGGTTTAAATGGAACTCTCTGTATGTATTTTTAAGGGTCAAAAAGTGGTAAGATTAGGTTGTTAATAATCCACGCTAAAACAATTTTTAAATAATAGACATGTGTGGTGCGGATGAACCATTAGCGCATATAGGAGGCCAAAGCCAACTTAGAATAGAGGAATATAAGCGCGGCAATGTCGAAAGAATTTAAATAATGACCCAGTCGAATAAATTTCATTTAACCTATTAGCATCTTCAGCTGACCACGGTTCACTAGGACGTGTGCGAGAGAACTGAAAGGTCAAGGCCCCAGCGAAGGCCCATTTGGATACACATATTATTATTATTACCTACGGCTAATGCATGGATAACTATTTAAGTAGTTAAGATAAAGTAAATTCGGGGATGGATAGAACATAAGTTATATGATAAACATACTTATTGTGTATTAGTTTTATTTAGATAGAAATAGTTTGATTTTTTGTTTTGAGCAAGGATAAGTCAGTTTAGTCGTTTAATTGGCATTTTAGTCCGCTTTGCCATTAAGTTATTTTTCATTTATTATATTTACGGACATGAAATCCTTTTAATTTTTCATTACCTATGCAAAATGATCACGTAAAGTCCAAACTTTCTAATATTTTTTTGTTTAAATGAAAATATCTTAAAAACTAATAGCTTTAGCTATAAGAAAGGCTATATAAGAATAAAAGCTTATCAATTTTCCTTTCAGTTTTTGATATTATATACAGGGTGTCTCATTTGGAAAATTCGAGTAAAACGCAAATTTGAGTTTGGACTCACCCTGTATACAGGTTTTGCACTATATACTAACAATTATCTTTTTCTAAAAGTTGGTAACTATCAAAAAGCTATGCCCGTAAGAAGCAGAGTTTAAATTATTTAAGTTCCAGTACAGAAGCCTTAGAATTCGCCATGTTTTGCATATAATACTAGTGATAACTTTTGAACTACTCTGTATAATTTTCTAAAATTTTGGTATGGTTAATGTCAAGTCTAAACCAATGAAATTGTGGAATAATAAATAGGGCTTTCCATTTAAAAAAACGTAAGTTTGGTTCACCCTGATGAGATGAGCCACCCTGTACAAATAACAATAATTTTAAAATACGTACTTTATGACTGCCTACTCACTGGCTGCTTAGTTTTGCGTAAAATTTTTGGTCTTTGAGGTAATATCGAACTTCGACGCACTAATAACTCACCCTGTATATCATCGCCGTTATGAATAAGAATACCTAGATGCTTTTACATTGTAGGAGCATCTGATAGTAATCACTGGGTTGCTGCCAGTCAAATGATGTGATCAGATCTAGTATTTATGGACTGGAATTTTCATAAATCAAAACAATTCCACAATGGCAGGTCATGGTTTGTTTTTTTTTCTTCATATCTGAGCACAGATTCGTTGCTTGATACATATAATGTATAGCTTAGGCCAGCCCAGTTTCATCACCAGTGAGAGTTTGCAGCCCTGGATGACGTACTATCTTTGTGGAGTCAACAATAAAGCACTATTTCGATCTTTTGTCGACTTTCTGTATGAAATCTTGAGTAATGGCACAAGATCGCTCACTTCGTTTCTCAGCATAGACAGTTGTGACGCAATCTTTAGAAGCTCTTTCCACCGTTTAAATTACCCAGATCCAGGATTTTGTCTAACAATGAATATATATTGTGTGTCTGTGTCACAATTACCGTCGATTGAAAGAAATAAACCAGTCGTGGTACAATGCAAAATTATAAAGATACTTTTTCTTCATTTCGAGAGTAAACTAGACGCCTGATCCTTCTCATAAATTCTGCAACGATTTTTTTCTGTGACTTTTGCTGTTGGGTCTTAAACCACATTGTGTTTACGGCAAACACTCTTCCAAGAGTGGCAGAATCAATCCTGATGTTTTCTTCGCACAAAGCCCACCATCTCCTTACCAGCAAAGAGCACGGCGGACCTAAATAACGACCAGTGTACCTTCAATATTATCCGGACATTCTTCCGGGAGCTTGGACTGCAGGTGGTGTTGGAAACACAGTTTCGCTCGGTTGTCGATATTAAGCTTTCGCCCTAGTTTCCTTTTATGTTGTGGTCGTTTTGCAGGTAGACGTATAGTCATACTGGAGCCCACAAGTAGATGATCAGTCCAGCCATCATCAGCACTGGTGGAAGCTTTGGTGCTGTTTATTACATATTGGTCACGAGCGCGAAAAATAACGTAGTGCTTAGGGATGGATGTTGCCATGTCGTCTTAAACTTGTCTTTTTGTCTAAAAAGTGTGTTTGTAACAACAAGATCTTGTTCTGTGCATTTGCAGAGTTGAATTTTGTGTGCTGTAAGGTGCAAATCTTGCTTCAGAATCTTGGGCAACGACAACTTTTTATTGTTGCGTTTGCAAACTAATTGAGACGGATTTTGACGCACTGAAACTCTTACTTCTTCAATCGTTTTTTGAGTTCGAACAGCGCAGGCGACCTGGACTGTGAATTTTTACACACGTACCGGTAGATATCCTCAAACATTTGAATCCATTTGCTGATAGTAGCGTACATCGGTGCATTCCGTATATTAAATTCTACACGATATAAACGTTGAACTGTCACTATCGAATCACCATTGCAATAACAGGCGCGTATGCAAAAAGCGCGATGATCTCCCGGGTACGATTCCATGGTTACTAAATTTCCAGCGCAACAAACCATCCATCCGCGCCGTTACATGGACAGCCCAGATACAAAAACTGGACACCTTGTATAAATAATCAACTTACATCCTTATTATAGCATATGATTTTAAACCCCTACAAATGGTATGCAAAGGCTCTCAGAAGCAATAGGGTTAGAATATTTATGAGATATGACCTCGTAGAAATTTCATATCTACGAGGTCCAAAACATTTTTTACTTTTTTAAATTTAATTAGAGTTTCCTAGCAATCTAATGTCTCCACTATCTCTTTTTTTTCCCTTATTTTCGATATTCAAAAAGATATGTAAGCTCTTCTATATAAATACGATGTAAAATAATGAAATTTGGTAAGCAGCAATAGACCGTTGGTATTATCAACTTTTCCTACTCCTTCTTTGCACAAACTACTATTATAGCACACTCGCATTTTTGTTAATATTTTATCTCCCCAACATTTTCTGCTAAAGTAGTTCATAGAAATCAAGTAGTTTTGCTCCTCTCACCTTAGATTAGAACTAAATGTACAATTAAGGGTTTTTTGTAAGATTTAAGTTAATCGTAATTGAACAGTGAACCAGTGAAGTGAATCAATAAGACATTTTGGAACTTCTAGAGGATCATATCTAGGATCCAGGATGAAAAGAACATTATAATAATTATTATTGTGAAAATATAATAATTTTAGGAAAACCGTATTACTACCCCAGTTTGTTATTGTGGTGAAAACCGTTAAGTTTTTCCCAACGTATAGGTACTTTATATTTTTTGTGACAAATAAACACATTGTTTCCTTGTACAAATGCTAATATTTACACATCGTATTAGAACATTGGTGTTAAGCAATTTCATGGATCTGTGAAAAGAAGAAGTCAAACAAAATAAACAAAGCAACCACTATGAGAGGATACAATATAATGTTGTTTCTTCATAGGTTTGGCATAATATATTATACGTCTTAATAGTATTGTTTGACAAACAGGTGTCCATGAGTAGCAATCATCTGAGCATTACGTTTACGAGGGTCACAATTTAATATTTTTACAAACGACTACAAGTTTGACTGCGAAATAAGTAACATCGAAACTGATTCAGTAGTTTTCGTTGGATTACTTTTACGATTTCAAAACAGGCGCCTGAAATAGCACTATTAGAGGAGACAGTGTACAATTATTGCACAAAATCTACTGTATCACAAGCTGTTGTAGTACACGTAGACGCTTATGGTTGTGGAAACATTTCTTGTTGAATTACAAGAGCTTTCTTCATGAATTCACTGTGCAACTTTTGAATTTGACGATTTCTGCCAGCTCCATAGAATCCTATATTATGCTGAGAATAAAGATGCTAATGAAGAAATCATTGTCAAAAAATACAAAATAACAACTAGGTACTTATTTATACAAAATTACAAATTAATTCAGCGCCGCAGATTGTAATACTTTAACCGCGGACATATTTACCATACCTTTATGTTTATTTGTATTCAACTCAACTAAATTTTATCATCTAATAACAATGATTGTTTTATTAATATACATAACATTTTATTGTTTGGTTATTTTTATTAGTTTTGGAAAAATATTCCTTAAATACCTTTACAGTTGAAAAATAAAAAAAAAATATTATGCAATATGAATCTAAATGTTTTATTAAATCTATTTTCGTTACAAATACTGAAACCTTACCGATCCACTAAGTTCTATTTATAGTATTCAACAATTATATATCCTAAACACCCTATCTGAATCCTATCAACCACCACCACCAACCTAAGAAAAAACGTTGAATTTATATAGATTCCGGCCTACATAGGCATACTAGAAAATTAAATGGTAGACTACGCTGCAAAAAATGCCATAACGAATGAAAACGCTTTAGTCATGCCGGAGACCATTCTTACAGATAGACGTCAAAGCCTTTATCAAACAAAAAACCTACGAAAAATGGTAAAACATGTGGAATCAGTCGCAATCAAAGCTATCTGAACCAAAAAGTCAACGAAACCTTGGAGTTTTACAACCAGACAAAGGCAACAAACAACAAGTCGATATAACAAGACTCAGAATAGGTCAAATCAAAACTCACCCATGAATTCAAGATCACCAAATCCGATAGATCCATTAAACAAATAAAAAAATATGGAAAACAATTTCTTCATGCAAATTTTTGTGCTCTAATCATTTTCGTTTACAAAATACGTTAAACATGATCCTAAAAATGGTTAACTATCTAGTCACGTGTTTAGTTTCCTAAATTTATTGTTTTTTTTTCGACATTTCATATTTTTATGGTAGTTTGTCGTAAAACGGTAACCATACACCTTTAGTTGAAGTACCCTGTGAAACGGAAACAGTGTTTGGGTTGCCACGTAGAAAATGTCCAAGATACTTGACTTCCTGCAAGTGGACTAGGTTGCATACTAATTGAATCAAATATAAAAACGCACTTTAGTTACCATGTTTATATTGTATTGTTATTAAATTATATATTATAAAAAATATTTTTATTAAAGAGAAAACAGTAAATAATGTCTTCAACTATTACAGAATTTAGATAACTTTTAGTCGTTGGCATACAGTTTTGTTTACGTGATATTTTTTTACTAAATATAGTAACCAATCAAATTACTTAATTTTAAGTTATGTGTCAAATTTCATCCAATCACCTCTGGATTACAGCGATAATACCCTACATGTGGTGTTTTCAGTTTGGTGTTTTTTTTATTAAAAATTAATTAAACGTCAAACTGACAACTGATTTAAAAATGTCGCGAAGATTTGGTATTGCATGTAACGATGCAATTAATGATATTATATCTAATAATATACCAAAAAATACAATCAAATCAAAAAAATTTGTATAGAAAATATTTCTCGAGTTTTGTGCGACCAGAGAATACGAACTGAATGCTGAAACGAGCTTGCATAATTTGGCTAATATATTGAAAGATTATGCGGTAAATATGAGAAAAGCTGACGGAACTGAATATAAAGAAGCAACTGTAAAAACAATTTGGAATACTACGAGTAGGCTTGAGTGATTCTTGAGGAACATACTCATATATTTGCCCTGTTCAAACTCGAAATATTTTCTATTGTTTGCTTCTAATTAAGAACAGAGCGTTAATTTGTTATATTGGATTAAACTTTAATGAAAATTGATAACTGCACAATTGAAACAAAGGTAATGAACGAATATTAATTTATAAAAGGATTATGAACAGATTTAATACATTAATTACATTTCAATCAAAATTAAATTCAAAAAGTTATATTATTATATATTTTCAGTTGTTGCTTAGCAACGAAACCAAAGTATACTATTTTATTAAAATTAACAATATTGAGATGCGCTAATAACTATGTGATGTCATACTCGAGAATACAATGTGTATAATAAATTAAATGAGTTATTAATAAACAATAATATAATAATATAAAACTAGTTACTAAACATACCGCCACCCTTGAAAGTACGTAAGTATCTTTCAAAACAAATTAAGAACATGTGAACAAAGATAACGTATTTGTAACAATATTGTCAAACTGAACAAAATTTTTTTGTTTTGAGAACAATATTATAAGTCATTACCGGTAGGTAAAACACAAATCTTGGTAATGCTTCGTTTTGTTATCCCACTAGGGGTGGAGACACTCACTACACGCACTGTATTATCTCTTCCAGGGTGAATTTCGGATATTCGCCCCAAAACCCAGTTGCACGGTGAGGTGTTGTCTTCCTTTAGTAATACGAGAGCACCAATAAGTTCTGAATGATCATTCTTGAATTTCCA
Source organism: Apoderus coryli (assembly GCA_911728435.2). Classification (NCBI taxonomy): domain Eukaryota; kingdom Metazoa; phylum Arthropoda; class Insecta; order Coleoptera; family Attelabidae; genus Apoderus; species Apoderus coryli. The sequence continues at coordinate 18,056,675 of OU452206.1, forward strand.
TTTATTGCGTTGGTGCAAATTATGGAGGCATTTGTTGAATATGCTGATATCGTGCTACTATATTGCTTGATGCTTGTACTGAAGTCGTATGTGGAGGCTAATTTAATGGATGTCCAACCACAAAATGACCAGGTGTTAATGCTTCCATATCATTTGGGTCGGACGATAGAGGCGTCAGAGGCCGAGAATTTAATACAGCTTCCACTTGAACCAGTAGAGTATAAAATTCCTCATAAGTTAGAGCATTATTCTTATTTAATATACGTTTAAAATGTGATTTTAAGGATTTTACTGCTCCTTCCCAAATGCCACTAAAATGAGAGGAACGAGCTGGTATAAAATGCAACTGAATAAGATTATTGACAAAAAATGTTTTATTTCGTTAGTTTTGGAGATTTCAGTAATGGCTAATAACTCTTTATTAGCTCCGATGAAATTTCAGCCATTATCGGCGTAGATATTTTTACATAACCCACGTCTAGAGACGAAACGTCGTAAGTAGGCTAAAAAACCTTGTGTAGTAATATCACTTACTAGTTCAAAATGAACTGCCTTTGTGTCTAGACATACAAAAACAAAACATAACATTTAATAAATTTACGATTGCGTAGTTTAGAATCCTTAATCATAAAGAAACCAGTATAGTCTACGCCAACATTTAGGAATGGCCTAGAGGGATTTACATGAATAAATAGGGATTTACATGAATAAATAAATAAATTGATAAATACTCAAAATTTTGTCATAGAGAATCCTTTAAGCGAGTTGCTCAAGGATAATATTATCAAGCAACATGCTTTCGGCATTCTCTATGACAAAATTATCTCGGTATTATCAAGACCCTAGGGGTATTAATACTGATAATATAACGTTGGGCACATATTTCCTCCATCCAACATACATCTGAATCAATTTGTTTGGCCAAAATTGCAAACCAATTCACTAATCCACAGTGTGTTTTATTGACAACTATCTCTGTAGAAAGGACATCAGCATTGTCAGAATACGTACCTACTGTCGAGTTAAACCAGATTTGGGACCATTGATCACTTTATTTATAACATACACATAGAGTATACTACCGTACCTTTTGTGCCGTCCGAAAACCGCCATTCAATTGCAAATTATGCGAGGTATAGATAGAAGAGCACGTGGACATGTTGGTGGCTATATTTATAACGAAATAAAGACGGAAACCAGACAGGATTATCCAAACAAAAAATAGGGTATGGCTTTTTATAAAATATGCTCATCATTGTTGTGAGTTTACTTACATCCTGATCACACCTGTGGCAATATTATACAAAATAGATTCCAATGACATCTTCTTCTTTACAATAACTACTAAAGAGATATCGATGCTCTTTTGAAGAATATTTAAGGGGTTAGAAATTGGCGGTTTAACTGAACGTTAAGTTTTTAAAACATTTTCTAAAATCTAAATTTTGTAAGACCCAATTACAGCAAACAATTAAAATGTTACTAAATAACTAATAATTACACATACAAATTTTGCAATAAAAATTAACAAGAATGCCACAAACATATTCAACAGTGCATCTGGATGGGTAAAGATGGTTCTCTCGGAAAGCCTAACATTTTAAAAATCTGCACTGAATCATATCATCATAGGATTCATAGATAGGCGGTCATATAGTTGCATCAGCAAAAAGGAGCCTACGACAATGAATTGGGCCAACTATATCGTTAATAAATATAAGGAATAGCAAAGCTCCCATACTAAAACCCTGTGGGACACCTGAACTTTGCGACAGGATAGTTTCAATCTCTGACAAAAATGTTGCCTTTTCAATTTGGAATAAAAAAGCACCATTTGATATTTTTTATATCTGCAACAGTTTTTTTGTAATTTCCGATTTTTTAAACTATTGAACAGACAAGAAAATTAAAAAAATGCTCTCTCTCACTCACCATGTATATAAAAAATCCAAATTAAATTTACTTTCTAATATTGTCCATCCAATAAACCATCGATTAATAAAGTTATCGATATATTATATGCTGTCATCTTATACATTACATCTGTTACTTCGTAAGTTTAAAGGAGTTGAAAAACCCACAATACAAAGTGTGTAATAATACATAATAAGCTTTACATCAATGGGTTTTGTAGTATGACATCGTCGTTAACGTGAACCTAAAAAAAACTCATCTATCATTTGACCTAATACATCATGTTGCTCAATGGACTTTTTATTATACATTTTTACACACAGATGGATACATTTTACATCAAGGAATTTGACGAAATTCTACGAGGGTCACGTTTTATGCTTTCAGTAAATCTGGGAAGAAAATATTTGAGAACAGTTATTGGAAGGCCAAACGCCTAACGTAGATCAGGTTAGGCATCAAACCGTATTGGAAATAACAACAAACAGATTCATTCATGAGGTGCTAGTTTTACATTTTCTCCTTTTGCTCAAGTTATGAAAGAAGATTTTATTCTTATGCATAATGGGAGTCGTTAACAAATATTTTTTGAATGGTCGAAATCTCACAAATGGACTGCAGACAAGGATTTACTCAAGGACCGTTTCTGACTTAGTTGTAAATTTGCTGGATGTCGCATGTTTTGCCACCGTTTCTCTTCCACCTTAAGGCGTCTTCAGTGCTTTTCTATTTATTTGTCTTTGTCTTAAAAATAAAAACACATGCATTTATTAATTTACAGAGAAAATATTTTGACTAAAATTCGATGCAAGAAAAACTGGCAGAAATTCAAGACGCAATATGAAATGCATTTGTTGCTCAGTACATAGTTGTGTTGCGAAGTGTGTATTTTAAATCAAAATCAAAAACCGGAAGCATATTCTCCACTATTTTTTTTTTAATTTTATTGGATTTACTAAGAAATCTAATTTCCAAAACACCCATATCCAATATTTAACGTCATATACCTACACGTTTAGAGCAAATACCAGAATGGGGCTCTCGTCCCATTCATATTAGTGCTCTTGACTGCATGCCTCATGCATATGTATGGCCGTTCGTCTATCGCCGTGGTATAACACACAAACACAGAACAAACATTACAATACAATACTGGAGGAACAGAACTAGTGAAACACAAGGCGCACGGCTCGGTCCAGCCAACAGCATCATACAACACACACCGTTTGGTTTGTAATGTATTCATAATATATTCACTAATATGCGATATTGATTTCATTATGGTAATTCGAGATCATTATCTTGACGCTGAAAATTTGTCTTTATTTTGCTTATATAATCGTTTGGTAGTACAGATCGAATTAAAAATATCACATAGAAGCGCAGATAAATGTACAGAACTCTCGCAACAGATCTACTAATGACGTTTTTATTCGGCAATAATTAGAATGAGATGTAATAAACAGAAGTTGGTCTCCCTGCATAAAGAAAACTCCCAGAACTTCATCACAGGATGCTTAGATCAATACTCTATGCTTGAGACTTAACGATCCTCTTTACAAAGTTTTGACTTTGACTCTTCAGAATGGCTTATGGTTTTGATAAAACTGAGAAGTTGTGAATAACTAGAGCTTATAGAACTTTATCTGGATATTACGATTGAACCGTAACTACGCTCTCTAGCTTTGATTGAAGTAGAACTAACTCAAATTTTCTGTTGTTCTTTTGTAGAAACTTCTGACTTCCTGGATACCAAGCCTTGGTGTAGGCTCCTAGTTTTGAAGCACTGATGTTATCAGAACGATAGCAAATAATAATTTATTTTTTGTGTAAAACCTTTTGACTTTTGGGTTACAAACCTGTGGTTTGTCTCTTTGGAGTGGCTCGTAGGTTTGATAAGATTGGGCATCTGTGTATCACAAGATCCAGATTAGGGTATGCCTGAAACTTACCGACTACAAGGTCCTGGTTTTCTCTCTTGAGACTGGCTCATAGTTTTTATAAAATTGGCAAATTCTGAAGAAACAGAGTTTACTGGAGCATAAAGCTAGATCATTAAATTACGTTTGAAATTAAATGCTCGCTTAAACTAGATAGACTCTAGACAATGCTAGCTCTGATGCAACCAGGAGTATTGCAAATGATCATTGGTTCGGTTCGGTTGAACTGGGTTGGTTCGGTTCGGTTGAACTTGCTTTGTCTTCAATTTTTTGATTTAATGGGTAATTCTTAAAGCCGCAGAACTTTAGTTGGAGAGTAAGATCGCATGATTAGGGAATGCTTGAAGTTAAACTCTCCACTAGATAGTTTTTAAATTTTTTCAACGCGTAAATACGTACAACCATTGTGTCTACAATATAAAAATAATGCCTACTATACAGGGTGTACCAAAAAAGTGGTCATATCAAAGTTATGTTTTTTTTTTTACTTTTAGACAGGTTTGGTGCGAATAAGTTTCCTGAAACAGAGTCTAGACAAATATATAACAAATTAATATTTAAATAGCATAAATGCAATGATATATAGAATCACTGCAAGGTGATTGACTTAGTGATTTTGGTGGAACTTGCGTTGAAGAGTTTTGTTTTTAAAGTATTTTCAACGAGTTTATCAACTACGAACTCCTCTGCAGTCGCTTGCAAAATACTTTTAGCTCGTATATAAACTTGAGTTGTGTGAACGACCTACGGAGAATTAGATTTATCAAATGAGACCTGCTCCTATAGGTCCTCGAATCCAATAATTAATACATGATTTGGTTCTTTTAGTATTTACAGATTTTTATTTTCAAATCTGGTAACAGAGGTGACGTATCAAATTACCGTCCGGTTTGTATTCTCAACTCCATTCCTAAGCTTTTCGAGAGTTTAATAACAAGATATCTAACAACTATATTTAAGCCGAATTATAATTGATTAACAGTTCGGTTTCCTGTCCGGTCGGTCTACTGAGCTTAATCTTCTGAAATACACACATTGTTTGTCACGGGCCTTGGAGGGCGGTTACCAGGTTCATGCAATCTACACCGATTTTTCCAAGGCCTTCGACTGCGTGAATCACCGGCTCCTTATTCACAAGCTGGAGTGTATTGGCCTGTCGGCACGTTTGTTGAGATGGTTGGAGAGCTACCTGACTGGCAGAACTCAGATAGTCCGTTTCAGTGATTTCCTTTCTGACCCTATTTCGGTTTCTTCTGGTGTCCCCCAGGGTTCTCACCTCGGGCCATTGTTATTTAACTTATTTATAAATGATATCAAGCAGTGTTTCATTCACAGTGAATTCAGGCTCTTCGCCGACGACCTGAAGTGTTCCCGGCGTATCGGAGGTCCCACAGATTGTTATCTTCTGCAGGAGGATGTTGTGAGATTTGTGCATTGGTGTGAGTTGCATGGTATGACTTTAAATGTTTCTAAGTGCTTTTGCGTAAATTTCAACCTCTTTTGTATGAATATTTTGTCGACCATTCAGTCCTAAAATACAAATCTTCGGTCAAGGATCTGGGAGTTTACCTGGACACTTCCTTGAGCTTTGTGGATCACATCAGGCACTCGACTTCCAGATCTCTGAAAGTGTTGGGCTTCATAAAACGTTGCTCGGTTGATTTCAGTGATGTGAATACTATTAGAATTTTGTTCACGACGCTTGTCAGACCACATTTGGAGTATGCCTCGGCGGTTTGGACCCCGTCATACGGTTGCCATTCTGCCCGAGTTGAGAGCGTTCAGCGGCGTTTCCTTAGGTATGTTCACTTTAAGCTTGGTCGTCCGCGTCCTATCGATTTTGTGTTCGATTACGGAACTATGATGAGCGAGCTGGGGCTTACGACATTGAGTGATCGCAGGGTCGTCAGAGATCTATTAATACTTTATAAGCTTTTGAACAATATGGTATCGTCTTCTTATTTGTTGTCCAATATTCATTTTCATGTACCGTCTAGGAACAATAGATACTCTCACCTTTTCCATGAGGAATTTCACCGTACAAATTACGGAGGAAATCATTTTGTCCCTAGAGTGGCCAGGATGGCGAATTCTTGCTTAAGCGTTGATTTCTTTGCGCCTATAGGTGAATTTATTCGCCGTTTGAAATGTGAGCGTCGTGAAGGCAGTTTTGCGTAAGTCGATCGATGCCTGTTGCGTTGACGATCATGGTTTTTCCTTTTATTCCTGGCGTGGGTCTTGCGAATAGCCTTAGTATAACTTGAATTATGTTTAAATTGTCTACCTATTGTGTAATTTAGAGTTTCTTAGGTTTTGTAAAATTTTTGAATTTGTGTAGTATTGCATGGAATTATATTTGTTATATTATATTGTATGCTGTATAAATGGACTTTGTCCGTGAATAAATAAATAAATAAAAAATTTCCAGTCTCAAGCTTTACAAGACTGTCGTCAACATAAAGTTGAAATTGAAAAATCACGAATGCCTTTTAAATTTATAATATGGTCTATCAATGCGTTGAGACAAGACACAACATTAGCACCTCATTTTTTGTCTTAACGTCACCGAAGTCATCCAACTATGTGGCTTAATATTGCTGTCCATTTCTGAAAAATAGAATCTAATTCAAATCAAGTTACCTAAATTACTCTTGTTCATCAAAAGGCATTGTGACTAATTTGCACACATGGTTAGTTTTGTATAAAAGTCATCCCCCATAAACAAGAACTACATGTCTATTTGCTGTTGGACGTATTATAATAAATAGATATGGTGTTAATTTGAAACACACTGGCTACGTTTATATGTTGCGTGTTGTTGAGGGTGCAGAACGATGGTTGAATGGGTTAGGCGAAAAGATTTGCCTTCAAGCCTCATTGAACACCAAGAATAGCCTAACATGTCGAGTGTATACGGTAATGTCTACTATACAATGTGTGCCCCGCATTTTACTCCAAAATACGTTTATAATATGCTAATTAGTCCTATGTTGACAGAGTAATATATTAATTTCCTAAATATATTGATGGATTCGTTCGTAAGAGAATAAGCTTTAATTGTTGCTTTAAGTTGTTTAGACCTGTTCTGCCTGTGAGTTGCAAAACTTGTTGTGGAAAATAGTATAGTCTTTGGTTATATAGAGAAAAAACACATCATCTTAAGAAAGTAAAACTTTCGTTGTAATTAACGGGCAAAGAAAATAAGCGTCATTGCTGCAAATCTGGAAAGCTGCATTTGTAAGTCGCGATGAAGGTTTGTTAAAATCGATGGTAGATCATGTACTTTGGCCTTCCAATAACTGTTCTACACACTATATGAAAATTATGCTTAAACCAATTTTAACAGTTTACTTCTTATTAAGGAAGATTTCATCTCTATTTTTTTTTTGTAAGGGTCCGTTCAACATGAGTTTCATGGATTCATTGCAGCCTCATGGGCTTATTGTAAAAACCTCTATTTTAATTATTTAGAAATAATATCCATTGGTACGGTTCTGCACAAAAGCAGCTTTCAGATATGTCGCCCAATAACCATTCAACTATACTCGTATTATTATTACTATATGTTTCTGTTTCTCCTCTCACACGCAGAATGTTATTTGTTTATAAAAATTTTTAACATTTTTCGTTTGAAAATTTATTTTTATTGAGGAGATGTTCCGTTAACTTTCACACATATTTAAAGAAAGAATCAGGTTTGTGTTTATGAGTGCTTTCAGATAAAAATGTGTTGACGAGAGAAAAATACGATGTTTTCTATTTTATTTTATTATCAATGCAAGATAACATTTACTTAATTCACATTCAAGAACATGAACATTTTTTAATAGAAAGAGTATTAAGCAGAAAATTTATTATAAATAATAATGCACTCTTATAATATCAGTGAAGCTACTTTATAACATTTTATGTTCGATATGTCATAGTGGAATTGATATTGGAAATGGTTTCGATTTAGACGCTGTATATTAACCTATTGTAAAAAAATGTTGAAGTCACACAGTTTTACATATTTTTTCCACACCTTTAAAAAAAGAGACAGTTTTCAAAAAAATTATCAAGGGTTATAGCTCGTAGCCCAGAGGGTTTCAAGCAGTTTGTTAATTTATAACTTCGGGTCCGCCATCTAACGTTTTTTTTTTAACTAGTGCTTATTTCGTGAAGGGTAACACTTAGCTCATGTCTGATTTGACAGATAATTAGTTTTATCCTTCCGCTGAATGAATATGGTTGTGTATACGCTTGAACAACGCTGGGAAATATTGCGATATTACTTTGAAAATCATGGTAATGTTGCAGAATGTGTGCGAAAATAGCGTACGGATTTTGGAAGAAGAGAAGCACCGTCAGCTCCGTATGTTCGTTATCTCGTGAAAAAAGTGAAAGAAACTGGCATCCTCATCGATAAACCAAAGCGTGAAAAGCCAAAAACAGTGCGTACACCCGAGAATATTGCTGCTGTGGCAGAAAGTGTGCGCATGAAGCGCCATCAACATCAATTCACCGTCGGTCTCAACAATTGAACATTTCGAAGACATCATTGAGACGAATTTTCCATAAAGACCTTGGTATGACGCCATACAAAGTCCAATTGGTTCAGGAGTTGAAGCCAACTGACCATCCAATGCGTTTTCGCTTCGCTCAGTGGGCCTGCGATCGACTTACAGAAGATGCCGATTTTGCCAAAAAAATCATCTTTTCAGATGAAGCTCATTTTGATCTTGGCGGGTATGTAAACAAGCAAAATTCTCGCATTTGGGGCACAGAAAACCCGCACGTATACATTGAGAAGCCGATGCACCCAAAACGAGTCACTGTTTGGTGCGGATTTTGGTCCGGAGGCATAATTGGGCCATTTTTCTTCGAAAATAAGCAAGGAGTGGCCGTTACATTCAATGGCGATCGTTATCGGGCCATGTTGAACGAATTTTTGTTCACAAAAATTGAAGAGGAGGATATTGGCAACATTTGGTTTCAACAGGACGGCGCTACGTGCCACACAGCCGAAGCTACACTCGATGTTTTGCGCCCTGTTTTTGAAGATCGCATTATCAGCCGCAGAGCTAACGTTTTTTTTTTAACTAGTGCTTATTTCGTGAAGGGTAACACTTAGCTCATGTCTGATTTGACAGATAATTAGTTTTATCCTTCCGCTGAATGAATATGGTTGTGTATACGCTTGAACAACGCTGGGAAATATTGCGATATTACTTTGAAAATCATGGTAATGTTGCAGAATGTGTGCGAAAATAGCGTACGGATTTTGGAAGAAGAGAAGCACCGTCAGCTCCGTATGTTCGTTATCTCGTGAAAAAAGTGAAAGAAACTGGCATCCTCATCGATAAACCAAAGCGTGAAAAGCCAAAAACAGTGCGTACACCCGAGAATATTGCTGCTGTGGCAGAAAGTGTGCGCATGAAGCGCCATCAACATCAATTCACCGTCGGTCTCAACAATTGAACATTTCGAAGACATCATTGAGACGAATTTTCCATAAAGACCTTGGTATGACGCCATACAAAGTCCAATTGGTTCAGGAGTTGAAGCCAACTGACCATCCAATGCGTTTTCGCTTCGCTCAGTGGGCCTGCGATCGACTTACAGAAGATGCCGATTTTGCCAAAAAAATCATCTTTTCAGATGAAGCTCATTTTGATCTTGGCGGGTATGTAAACAAGCAAAATTCTCGCATTTGGGGCACAGAAAACCCGCACGTATACATTGAGAAGCCGATGCACCCAAAACGAGTCACTGTTTGGTGCGGATTTTGGTCCGGAGGCATAATTGGGCCATTTTTCTTCGAAAATAAGCAAGGAGTGGCCGTTACATTCAATGGCGATCGTTATCGGGCCATGTTGAACGAATTTTTGTTCACAAAAATTGAAGAGGAGGATATTGGCAACATTTGGTTTCAACAGGACGGCGCTACGTGCCACACAGCCGAAGCTACACTCGATGTTTTGCGCCCTGTTTTTGAAGATCGCATTATCAGCCGCAGAGCTGATGTCGTTTGGCCACCTCGGAGCTGCGATTTGACACCGTTGGACTATTATTTGTGGGGTGCCGTCAAAGATAAGTGTTACGCCGACAAGCCAGAGACAATTGACGCTTTAAAGGACAATATTCGTGAAGCCATTGGTGAAATACAGCTGCACACAATCGATAATGTGCTTAAAAATTGGGCCGATCGTGTAGGCTACTGCATGGCCAGCCGAGGCAGCCATTTGAATGAAATTATTTGTCATTATTAACCGGAAGGATTATACTTTCAAATAAAAAAGAAATTTGAGAAAATATTCAGCAGTTTTTCTTTTATAGCATTTTCAAAAAAAAAAAGTTATCTGGCAGACTCAATATAAAAAAAAAGAAACTTGTGATGCTGTGTTTTCTTCAACATATTTTCAGTAGTAATACCCCTAGGGTCTTGATAATACCGAGATAATTTTGTCATAGAGAATGCCGAAAGCGTGTTGCTTGATAATAGCCCAAGGCCGCAGGATTAAGTTAAAAATAGCGGTTTAATTATCAAACAAGTAGATTATTGCAAAATTAAATAATAACAGTGCATAGTTTTTTGTCATAATCACGATTCAACATTTTCGGTATATAATAAAAAAAAATTATTTTTTTAAACTTTTACTTGGTTTCGGTTGTGCCTTAAAGGAATGCGTGACACCGCGGCCTGAGGTGTCGTAGTCTCGTGAGATGTTACCCTCTTTATGAGGCGTATTTCGTCCGTCATTCAACCCGCGGGTGGGTTTCTCTTTAAAACACGCACCTGCCTTATATTTCTGGCTTTCAGTGGCGCACTTTATGATTTATTGGTTTTTCATTTACATAAATATTTTATGCATCGACGCCGATGGTTAATTATTTATTGATATTTTCTTCTCGACAGAAAACAATGAGAACTTGAATTAATTCATTGTTTAAAATTCCAAGATTTATACTTTGGAATCATCAATTATTACCTGTACAGGGTGCGACAAATTAGACACTTTTAAATGGAAACACCCCTTATTTTAAGAAATATAAAAAAGTGGGCCTCCGTTTCCGGTGTTGTAATTTTATTTGTAATTAATTGGGGTAAACCACGTTTTGATATCTTTTATCGATTAGGCGCTAGAGGGGGTTTTTCAAATTTCGGCAATTCCTTTAAAACCTCTCTAAATTTTGCATTTTAAGAGATAATGGATTTCTAAAAACACTTTTTGTAGCAGTTGTTCGAGAAAAATCGACTAATACAATGTGTTTTTATACAGGTTGTTACCTTTTTTAGATACGGCGTGTAAATTTTGTTTTTTCTTATGGAACCCCTTACATAATATTATTATCTTCAAAATGAAAAGAGCATTACATTCCCTTTATGAATATATTATAATATATTATATTTTTGGATATATTTGGCTTTTAAATTATGATGAAGTGAGGATAAATCAGGTGGCCATGAAAAAGAGGTACTAATAAAATAAATAATAAGCAAAACAGACACTAAAAGACAATAAAAAACACACTATTCTAACAAAAACTCCTTAACGCCGCATTAATAAATTAAATTCAACAAACGAAACAAATATTATCTGTGGACATGAACAAAACAACTTAAACTAAGAGAAAACTGAATAGGTAGAAAAGTATTTCGATATTGATTCAAAAGCCTCCATTTAATCATAATAAATGTCTTGATTAGCAATGTACAACAAAAAAACTTGAATATGATTGAAATACAAAACTTCAATTGCTAAAAGAGACTATATCAGCAAAGCTGTTTTTCGTATAGAACCTAAAACAAAAAACCCAATTACATACGATACCCACACTTAAAAATAATAATAATAATTCTCTGGTCACAGAAGAGAGTCAAAGTACAAACATTTTTTAGTTTCCTTCCTAATAGATTATCTTGCAAAAATATACAATATAAAGAAAATAATAAACTAAATAAATCAATTCTAAGTATGCAGCAATGAAATGGGAAAACAGATTTTTAATTCTACCCCAAATAAAAAAATCTAGGGTCGTCAGGTCCGGTGACTTTCCTGGCCATTGTATTGGTCCCTGGTTCCCCATCCAATTAACGCCAAATTCTTGGTAAAAAGTTTGAAATAATTCTCGCATCATGTAGCGCATCCTGTTGGAAGTAGACGTGGTTTAGTTGGTTCAAGAATGGATCAATGTGTTGATGCAGAATATTTAAGCATCGTTCTAAATTAAGCACACCATCAAAAATATATGGACCAAAAAATCTTCCTTGACAAATTCCTGCCCACACATTAAAACTGTAACGTCCTTGATTATGCACTTAAATCGTGACATGTGGATTTTCGGTACCCCAAGTTGTATCTGCTTCACGCTTCATCTGTCCCAATGCAGTTCATTCCAAACTTTATAATTTCGTCGCATTTTCGAAGAACGAAGAAACAGGTGCGGGATCTTCCCAGTTCTGTATATGGTCGATAATATCGTTTCTTTAGAATTCCCCTTGCAGAGCTTTTTGCAATTCCAGTCTCCTTTTAGAATTTTCGGGTGTATTATAAACAATTTTGTCTTATTCCCAAAACTGCTAGTGCTGTACCTCTCTATTGGGTCCACTCTGTACAAAATCTAGCTTAACACAAATTTACACAGGTGCTTGTTCCACATTAAACATTTGAAGATATATAGATGCACTTTAGACAGAGGAGATCAGGGTATGCTGAAAGAAACGTTTAACTAATCTGGGCCTTCGAATATCTGCGATTGCCTTGCTTGCCCTTATTATTCTCAATTTTTAATTACTTGAGTATAATATCTTAGTTTGACAGTTTTTATAAGAAAAAAGATGACAGAAGTACGATATTTTTGTGGCACAAAATGGATCGAATATTGCAATAGGTGCTGGTGGGAGTAAAATTGGAAAGAAAGTTCGTGAAGCTAGTTTCCAGATTGATAACCAGACATATACGTTCAGTGGAGAACATTAACATAACGTGCCAAAGGTCGAAGAGAAATGTATCGTTATGGGTTATCTGCTTTATTGGGATGTAGTACCTTTATTTTTGCGAGTTGAGACGGCACTGAATAATCTCCTTTCCAGCTTTAAAAATTTGTATGTCCGAACCGATGCCCCAAGGCGTTTCATCATCATTTTTTATTAATATAACACGGATTGGAATTTTTACCAAGGTTAGTATACTATTTTTTAGTCCATTTTTATATATTTATTTTTTCTTCGAAGTTTTTAATACATTTTTTTTTTGTTTTTGCTTATTTGGCTTAGTTCTGCTGGGCATTCTGTTTTGACATGGTTGATGTGTGTGTTATGGTGAACCGAAAACAAAAAAATATGACTTTTTCGGTATATTTTCAGCCCCTAAAGGCTAAAATCAACAAACTGTGTTTAATAAAGAAAAGAGGTAGTATGAAGTTGATGCGAAAAAATTGTATTATAATATTGACGATTATTGAGAGTATGTGCACGCTATTTTTAAGATACTTGCAAGTGGATAGCAGTTTTTTCTCACGAAAAAAATGAAGGTAGTACATAAATATAGTGTTTTTTTTTATTAAATACATATTTCTTTGTTGCTGTAAATAAATAATAATTATGATTATGAGAGAAACATGTCTGTGATATTGTGTAGTTTCGTTCTATTTCTTACGTTGTTATAACAAATATTCGAAAACTCCCTTGTCGAATAATCACTAGCGACCAGTAACTTCTTTTTTCTTAGAAATATTTCTATGTAACGTTAGATGACATCAATATGCTTAAAACTTCCATATTTTCATAGCCAACTAGGTCAATTGATCAATGGTGTTCACAGATAAATCCATGATTTTTATATATAGCATACATCTATCTAACTATTGAAATTCCATGAGGTGTCGAAAATGGCGACAAATTCATATCCTTTTTTTAATTTATGGATAAGTTTTACTACCAAATGTTGGTTCATGTTTTGCATAATTTCAATTCCATGCTGCGTATTCTTTCTTTTAATAATTCCACATCGTCATGTTCTCTCACTAAATGTTATTCTTTAAATAAAAAAGTGTCAACGGGAGTTTGTGTGGTGCCACTTGATTGTCCCATATCCAGATTCCATATTTGACGTTAATGTCTTTTAATTGGTAACAATTAGATATAGGGTGCGCTAAATAATTTTTTTTTAGAATTTTGCCAAAATTGTTGAGTTGAGTTTGAGTTTTTTGTATTATTTTTACTTAGATAAATGACAGTATATTTACATAAATTATAAATAAAGAAATAATTTTATTGGCCAATAATTTGTACATCAGCAATCATTGGCAAGTCATAAAGAGTCAATTTACAATAAATCTAAAATAATTTGCTACACACAATTAAAAGAACACATCTTAGCCCATACGCTAGAATATAAAATTCTGTAATCTATAAAAATGAATGTCAATTGATAAACAACATATACCACAAAACCGAGGCAATATAGAACATAGACCCTCACACGATCACATCCAAGATGATCATTCCACTAATTTTACGTGAAACCTAAAAATGTAGTAATATATAGGGTGTTCAATTTAAAATAAGCTAGTTTATATCAATTCAAATATATCCGGAAGTGCGACTATCAGTAGTTGATAATACCGAGATAATTTTGTCATAGAGAATGCCGAAAGCGTGTTGCTTGATAATAGCCCAAGGCCGCAGGCCGAGGGCTATTATCCTTGAGCAACTCGCGTGAAGGATTCTCTATGACAAAATTCGATAAAATAATGTTTTCCTTTGTAGATATCAAAAATTTGATTGTCCATCTGACGTTTAATAATTTTCAATACAAAATGTATTAGTTTTAATCAAACAAATATTATTCATTTTTATTTAAAACTACAGTTGTGAAAAGTACAATAGGTAAATGTTAAATTGGAAGAAGAGTTTGCTGAAGTTGACGGATTGTTAATTTCCACTGTTGACGAAATTGCTCGTATGGTGTGGATTATTTCACCATGGCGTTCTTGGTTAATATTCAAGTACGGTTTAATTGAATTAGAGCTGCTATGTCCTGTTATTTTTATTAATTGCTGTTCAGGAATTCCTTTATTGGCTAACTGCAGTTGATCTGTTCGAATGATTGGATATCTTTTTACACTTAGTGTCCAAACCAATAGCTTGGGCGGATGATTTGTTCCACATATTAATTGTGTTCTTGCCTACCGGTATATTGTCAAACCATGTGTCACTTTCGCATTTTCCGAAACGATTTGGTCTCAAGAATAGGCGACTGGAAGTAATATTTTTCCCCCTTTTGGACAATAATTTATGGAATAACCGAACAGGGCATGCACTTTCGTTTGCAATATTTGGAACAAGCCACTTACTATTTGTACAACTTTTCGATCCTCCTTGGTATGTTTTACTGAATATTGGATTGTATTCAATTCTGTTGGTTGGCGTTCCATCATTATTTTTCTCAATCGTGAAATAATCTATCAGGCAATCAGCTGGTTCACCACCTCGCCAAGCTAACTCAACAGCTACAATATGGTAATTTTTTTTGTAGACCTTCTGGTGTACATTCATCCCATAATCCAATGAATGCAGCCAAATCACTTGAACTCAAATTTGATGAATTGCATTTTCGTTGGTTTGGATTCTGCTGTAATCTTTTACATTTTGCATTTTTTGCATCTCGCGCATTTTTGAATAACACACTGGTAAACGGGTCGAATACAATTTTGAAGTCATTGAAGTATTTTTCCTGGAGTAGCCTACTCGTAGTATTCTAAATTGTTGCTTCTTTACATTCAGTTCCGTCAGCTTTTCTCATATTTACCGCATAATCTTTCAATATATTAGCCAAATTATGCAAACTCGTTTCAGCATTCAGTTCGTATTCTCTCGTCGCACAAAACTCGAGAAATATTTTCCATACATATTTTTTTGATTTTATTGTATTTTTTGGTATATTATTAGATATAATATAATTAATTGCATCGTTAGATGCAATACCAAATCATTTATCATTTAAACGAGTTGTCAGTTTGACGTTTAATTAATTTTTAATAAAAAAAACACTAAACTGAAAACACCACATGTAGGGTATTATCGCTGTAATCGAGAGGTGATTGGATGAAATTTGACACATGACTTAAAATTAAGTAATTTGATTGGTTACTATATTTAGTAAAAAATTATCTTAAAAATCTTTTACCGAAATAGTCTCTATAGGTACCTATGATACTAAATTTTCATAATGGTCCTAATGATAGTTTTCCTAATATCTATGGCGATTATTTCCGGAAATTCACCATGTACAATATGTTAGACTCAAAGTACTAAACGGCTTATTGAGCACCTCTCCTTCCCCCGACAGCGCACAGCAGGTTATTTTTTTAAAAATATTGTTCCTGTTCAAAAATATTATTCTCCAGAAGTAAAAGGAATATTTATGGCTGGATCTAAGGCGTTTTTGAATTATTATGGCAAATTTTCAATTTAGTCATTTGAATTAGCGCTGTCTCCATATCAATTCATCAATAATCGAGAGCTTTCTGTGATCAGGCGTTGTCGATCGCATACCGCATAGAATACATCCAGAAATACATGAGTTGCCTATAGTTCCAAAATAATATTTCTTTTAAAACCCGCCGTATATTCAATGCTGATTTCGAAGGTTGGATTCAAAGTCACCTAAATCCACAAGTGAGTGATATTCAAAAACCCCTAAATCCCCTGACTCACAATATCTACTAAATCCATATAAATATTTGAATGCATGTCATCTAAATGAACAAAAACCACTATCCTTGGATGCATCCGGGTTTTTAGTAGTATAGTAGTAGATGTAGATGAATTATTGCAAGCATTTATAGGGTTTGATTGGCAAAGAATAGCTGACAGTGTGTGTGCTACAAAAACATTGTCACAAGACTCAGAGAAACAATGGAATTTGAAAAAGTGACGATGTAGGTGGAGAAGAAGATGGACTATGTAAGGGAGAGGAGACTTTCGGAAAGAAAATGTTCTAAATGTGTATTCTTAAGAAAATATAATGTTTATATATAGAATATTTCTATGTTTTTTATTTTTTACAATTACCAAAAGTTTCGTTCGTGATTTTCTCAAATTCTATTTATATTTTCATTTTCATTTTTGTGATAACGGCGCAAAATCACCCTAAATTACAGTACAACCACGTAAATTTCCAAAGAACACTCTCTAAAGCCATATAAATTTTCAAAGTAGCTAAATCCATCAGTTTTTTTGGGTTTTTCACAAAACTCTTCTTCTTCTGCAGAAAACCTATGTTTCTCCCTATCCATTTCTACAATGAGTATTCTTAAAATAAACATACTGTTAAGATACTCAATATTTTTATTTTTGTGTATTTTTATTTTTATCGGTTTTAGGCGACTCACATATCAGCGTATTACAAGGAAACATAATCTTAATATACCGTTTTTAAAAATTGAGAATAATAATAATTAATGACTATTCTTCTAGGAGAGTCAAAGAACCAACAAAACGTTTATAGTTAAACGAAAAACATGATGATAAAATCAATGTTATTCTACTCCCCACAGGCCAAAGTTAGTGAAAAACCTTTCAAGGGACCATCATCCATAGTTGTTCTAATATAGTGGTTAGAATATAAAAAATTGTTCAAATCAATCATACAATTTACACAGTATAATAATTAGACAAAACCGCTATTTTTCAACAGCACACCATTAATCTTTAGAATAGCTATTATGTTGGTAAACATCTCGTTATTGCTTTAGTTTCTTTTCTTTTGAAGTGTATCTACTATAGTCTTTCATTTTTTTTGTGTTTGTGTGTGTGATGTTTATTATAGCCCTATGGCACAGAAGTTTTAGAATTGACTCTGCGGGGTTTCCTAACAAAAAAAAAAACAACAGATAATGCTGTGTATACGGAAAACAGTGTGAGAGTTTGTGTATAGATAATAGAAAATATCATAAACGAACAAAAGTCTGCAATCTTAACGACATACATCAATCTGACCCAATAATCCACATAAGTTCAGGTATAAATTTGTGAAAGTATATTTTAGTTTGGAACAGGAATTACTCACAGCTAGGTAGTACTGATGATGGTTATATCATCCAATCTGGTTCCCTAATTATGGGGTCGTCATATTTACGCAGGAAAATGATATTATGAAGGGTTATTTGAATGCTAAACGACATGAGCCTCAACGGTCATTAAGGATAGTTTCTTAGGTCTTGATTAGGTCCTGTATGATAGCGTCCTATACCAAACCAAAGCCCCAACAAATTTAAATCTGGTTCCCTAATAATGGGGTCGTGAAATTTACGCAGGACAATGATATTATGAAGGGTTATTTGCATGCCAAACGACATGCGCCTCAACGGTCATTAAGGATAGTTTCTTAGGTCTTGATTAGGTCCTGTATGATAGCGTCCTATAGCAAACCAAAGCCCCAAAAAATTTAAATCTGGTGCCCTAATAATGGGGTCGTGAAATTTACGCAGGACAATGATATTATGAAGGGTTATTTGCATACCAAACGACATGCGCCTCAACTGTCATTAAGGATAGTTTCTTAGGTCTTGATTAGGTCCTGTATGATAGCGTGCTATAGCAAACCAAGGCTACAAAAAATTGAAATCTGGTTCCCTAATAATGGGGTCGTGAAATTTACGCAGGACAATGATATTATGAAGGGTTATTTGCATGTCATTAAGAATAATTCTTAATCGCCTTTGGTCATTTAATAAATGGTCAAAGTGATGATTATATTATGATTCCGAAAACTAAAATACGTAAAAAAATTACGCTATACTCACTACATGTCAAATTACTCTGTAATGTTTAATTCTTGAATGATTTATTAGTAGATACGATTTTTTTTATGTTCATGTTGTGTATTTCTGCTCTTTTGTCATATTGTAGTAAAAACTACATAAAATGTCGATTTTAAAAGCAATTACATCACCGCAGCTGTCCATGCGGTACCTCTAACGTGGGCCACATGGGGGCCAAGCAGTTTTTATTTATTGGTAATGCCACGGCAAAACGTAGAGCAGAGGAGAAATAATGTCTATGAAATATATTTATAAAAAAATGAGATTGTAGAGCTATAAAAACATAATTTGTACAAAATAGAATACATCCGCTGTTTCACAAAATCTTAGTCAGCGATAAATTTTCATTTAGTAAATTATTTGTTCATTCCTTTTCTTTTTGTATATGTATTATGTTAATAAGGATTTACAAGAATTTTCAAAATGTTCACTTCCAAATCTACTCAGGTTGAGGATTCTTTGGATGGACTCACGAATTAATCCAAAAAGTTCGGGTATATTAATAATTATGTATGTTTGTTCGGCCCTCATTAGTTATATTGTTGATCCAGATGGCCAATTCTTACTCTATTTGGGTATAGATGCCAGCCACAAAGATCGATTCAAATGATTTTGAACAAAATTGCAACACAAATTTTTGTTAGGGCGGCTTGGTAGAAAATATGTCTCTATTAAATCGCCAATCGTAATCATTTATTGAAATTGTATGTAATTTTGTAGTATGATACAGATTTTCGTCAGCTCAACACGAATATTCATAAATCAAATGCGTCTATTCCACAAATTAGGTATGAAGTTATTCCTTATGCATTCCACGTTATAATATAAGCAGAGTTTTACATTCTTGCATTTAGTGGTAAGATTCTTGGATTAGCCATCTAAATCCATTACGACGAGGATCATTATCATGATCTACTCCCCGTGGAGGATAAACGTTGTCGGCTTTATAGGCTAGGTATTTAAGGAAACGGCGTTGAACAGACTCTAAGGATCTAATATGAGTATTATATATTGGGTTCCATATAATCGCGGAAAATTCCAGTTTAGATCTAACAAAAGCATAAAAGAAAAGCTTAACCGTGAAAACATCGTTGAATTGCCGACAATTCCTAATAACGAAACCCAACATTTTATTTGCGCTCAATACTACACTGACGGTCTGCTGGATAAATGTAAATTCACTGTCGAAGACAACACCCGAATCATTAATTGCTGAGCCTTTCCAAGGACTCATTGTTCAATTGATAATCAAAATTCAATGCGTTCTTTAGGAATAGCTAACGATCTTGCATTTAGATACATTAAGCTCTAAACGATTGTCCGTGCACCAGGTACACAGAGTGTTCAAATTACTCTGCAGATGATCGTAGTCATTCGGGGAATTAATGGGCTGGAAGATCTTAAGATCGTCAGCATAAGCAAGCCTACCACACGTAACAAACTCAATTAGGTCATTTGAAAATATTGAATAACAAAGGACCGAGATTGGAGCCCTGTGGAACCCCGAGCTGGAAGGAAAAACAAAAGACTCAAAGCCTTCATATTCTACAAATTGTAATCGTTCGAATAGATATGATCGGAAGAAGTTGATCAAACGATAAGAGAAACCAAGATTCTGTAATTTATACAACAATATGTAGTGGTCTCTACGGTCAAATGCTTTGCAAAAATCGGTATCAATCACATCCACCTGCCGGAGATCATCGATATCTGAACATATGTTCTCAGAAAACACAGCCAAATTAGAAACACATGAACGACCACTCAAGAACCCATGTTGATGCTCAGAGCATCTATTCTGAAGCTGAGAATAAATTTTCTCATAGATTACAATCTCAAGAACTTTAGAGAAATTACAAAGAAAGGAAATTGACCTGTAGTTGCTAATTACATCAGACTTTCCTGATTTTAGGATAGGCGTAACTCTTGCTGTTTTCCAGAAAACAGGAAACGTAGAAGACTCAAGAATTTGCTTAAAAATATGTTGCAATGGTGCAGAGAGCACACTGATGAAGTCTTTCACGAGGAGACCATCTGTGCCACATGTAAGCTTATTGTTAAGAGATTTACCAGCCTTGATACTATCATCGATAGTAAAATCAATAATATCAACAGTATCTGCATATGGCATCTGCATAACATCATCAAAGATGGGACGCGAATCAACATAACATTGTGGAAGAATCTTGCAAATGCATCAACTATATCATGAGGAGAGGTGTATATGTTTTCGTCAGCAACCATTGTGCCGGGAATTCTAGAGTGATTTTGCTTACTTTGTAGAAATGACCAAAATTGACGAGGATCACTCTTAATCGACTGTTCGCAATTAAAAACGTAGTGTGATGATGCCTGTTTTATTTGAGTTTTTACTAATCTCCTAAGAGACATAAATTTATCTCGATAGTAATCAGAAACATGAAGAAGTGTGGCCTAAATATCAAGATCAACTGGGAGCAGATCGCGAAAAACCGACCGAGTTGGAGGCGCACACTTCACAAGGGGCATTAAGCTTTTGATGAGCAGCGTCGACGACAGACATTAGGCAGCGCACGTACAACAAAGGGGTAAATGGTCCTGATTGAGTGAATCAGTTTTGTGACAAAATTTGTGGCTCTAGTATCGGTCTAGTTAGCCATGTTAGGGTTTAGAACAGAAATCCCTAAGTTGGAGTATTCATATACTCATTAGCGAGTGAAGTTTATGATGATCGAATATCAGCCCATTAACTTACTAGGGACTAGGGTTCAGGTTAATTTCTGTTAATATTTAAATTTTATTTAAAAAAAAAAAATCTGTCACCACACTAAAATGTGTTTATGCCAATTTTTAGGGGAAGATTTACGACAATGCAACTATTGCAAATAAAAACCACACGAATATGAATTCAGAAATATCGAATTTCACCCTAGAAACTCGGTCGTACTTCCGTGTTTTCATAATTATAACAATAATAATTGTATAGTTTGAATAAATACAGGGTGATACAGGTTTTTTTTAGCATGACTTTCATAACTTATAAAATATAATGGTTTAAGATGAAAAGCTATAGCTATACAAACATATATTCGTGGCAGCTTTGTGAGCTTTTGAAAGTTTTCTCCTACAGTTTTCGGATACAGGTTTTATATACAGGGTGTTTAAAAAAGACACGGCAATATTTATCTCATTCTAAGAAAAAAAGTTTCCATAAACATGCATAAATGCATTTTTTCAAAGATATAGGCTGTTCAAATTTTTGTAGAATTATGGATTTTTTAAAATATTTGGAATACCTTTTAATTATAATAATAATCATTTATTGTTTCTGAAGGTTACAAACCTTATAACAAGAGTATGGTTTAACAACAACAAAAAAATACATTCTAATAATAAAAATACAAGAAAAAATAATAATAATAAAACGAGCTAATGACATATCACAATAGGTAAGTGGTACAATTACATAACTTATATCAAAAAAAAAAAAAAAAATAATTCAATTAAATCCTAGAGAATTTTAAAGTTTCAAATCAAATTAAAAATCATTCATTTAGTAAGAACGATCTCAACTTTAACATGGCCACCAAAAATTTCGCTATCCTGGACAGGCAAGCAAGTGATTCCGATGCCAAGGCAGAGATCAGATCAGTAAAAGTTGCCACATCTGACAAAAAGTGTGCTCTTAAATGTGCATACAAGGGACACTCAAAGAAAAGATGGTCAACTGTCTCCAGCCTGTGCTGATTACAAATTGTACACAACTCGTTCATTTTGATCGAGTAGGCTATACCATTATAAGTCAACCGTAGATAATCCCGACCACAAGTTCTAATTTGTGCAATAAGTCTTGTTATATATATTGGGACTTTGAAAGATAAATAAGAAGACAGAACATTGTATGAAAAGAAGTTGGACAAATAAGGAAAAGTTGATACCGTCAATCTATTAATGTCATGTTGTTTTAAAAAATCGCTATACATGTTAAGAATCAAATCATTATTAGCAGATTCCCATAAATGAGTGCCACCACAGACGTTATAAAAGTGCTTGATTTGCGAAACCCAGTTAAATTTTACTTCTGAACAACTACTTAATGCTAGCAGCCTCTGATAACAAATCTTAGGCAGGCGCGAGTCGTCCATCTGTTCAAGTTTCTTACGCCAAGTGAGTGCCATTTTTAAAATAGTATAGCTTAAACCAATTACGTCCACCTCCAACCGCACTACATAATCTGGTGTACTTCTAGGCAAAGAAAGAGCTTTTTAAAAAATCCTACCTGAACCCGCTCCAAGACATCCTGATACCTCAGTCCCCAAACTCCAACAGCATAAGTTAGTGATGATACATGATAGTGCGTGCCAATAATCGCATGGTAGAGCCTATAGCCTGTTTACAGTTTATATCTCTGCAAAATATTATTTTACCTTAATAGCAGAGCTAGCGTTTTGTCAACAAAAAAAAACTAATAAAAATAAAATTTGCAATGTGCTCAATGTTAACGACAATCGAAGATAGTTTCCCAGTAAGAAGTCAGAATCTCTCAGTGGTCCAATCATTCATAAACCAAATCCAAAGTATATGACACATGTCATACAGAAATTACATATAAATAAAGATAATATTTATATGTAATTTCTGTATGACATGTGTCATATACTTTGGATTTGGTTTATGAATGATTGGACCACTGAGAGATTCTGACTTCTTACTGGGAAACTATCTTCGATTGTCGTTAACATTGAGCACATTGCAAATTTTATTTTTATTAGTTTTTTTTTGTTGACAAAACGCTAGCTCTGCTATTAAGGTAAAATAATATTTTGCAGAGATATAAACTGTAAACAGGCTATAGGCTCTACCATGCGATTATTGGCACGCACTATCATGTATCATCACTAACTTATGCTGTTGGAGTTTGGGGACTGAGGTATCAGGATGTCTTGGAGCGGGTTCAGGTAGGATTTTTTAAAAAGCTCTTTCTTTGCCTAGAAGTACACCAGATTATGTAGTGCGGTTGGAGGTGGACGTAATTGGTTTAAGCTATACTATTTTAAAAATGGCACTCACTTGGCGTAAGAAACTTGAACAGATGGACGACTCGCGCCTGCCTAAGATTTGTTATCAGAGGCTGCTAGCATTAAGTAGTTGTTCAGAAGTAAAATTTAACTGGGTTTCGCAAATCAAGCACTTTTATAACGTCTGTGGTGGCACTCATTTATGGGAATCTGCTAATAATGATTTGATTCTTAACATGTATAGCGATTTTTTAAAACAACATGACATTAATAGATTGACGGTATCAACTTTTCCTTATTTGTCCAACTTCTTTTCATACAATGTTCTGTCTTCTTATTTATCTTTCAAAGTCCCAATATATATAACAAGACTTATTGCACAAATTAGAACTTGTGGTCGGGATTATCTACGGTTGACTTATAATGGTATAGCCTACTCGATCAAAATGAACGAGTTGTGTACAATTTGTAATCAGCACAGGCTGGAGACAGTTGACCATCTTTTCTTTGAGTGTCCCTTGTATGCACATTTAAGAGCACACTTTTTGTCAGATGTGGCAACTTTTACTGATCTGATCTCTGCCTTGGCATCGGAATCACTTGCTTGCCTGTCCAGGATAGCGAAATTTTTGGTGGCCATGTTAAAGTTGAGATCGTTCTTACTAAATGAATGATTTTTAATTTGATTTGAAACTTTAAAATTCTCTAGGATTTAATTGAATTATTTTTTTTTTTTTTTTTGATATAAGTTATGTAATTGTACCACTTACCTATTGTGATATGTCATTAGCTCGTTTTATTATTATTATTTTTTCTTGTATTTTTATTATTAGAATGTATTTTTTTGTTGTTGTTAAACCATACTCTTGTTATAAGGTTTGTAACCTTCAGAAACAATAAATGATTATTATTATAATTAAAAGGTATTCCAAATATTTTAAAAAATCCATAATTCTACAAAAATTTGAACAGCCTATATCTTTGAAAAAATGCATTTATGCATGTTTATGGAAACTTTTTTTCTTAGAATGAGATAAATATTGCCGTGTCTTTTTTAAACACCCTGTATATAAAACCTGTATCCGAAAACTGTAGGAGAAAACTTTCAAAAGCTCACAAAGCTGCCACGAATATATGTTTGTATAGCTATAGCTTTTCATCTTAAACCATTATATTTTATAAGTTGTGAAAGTCATGCTAAAAAAAACCTGTATCACCCTGTATTTATTCAAACTATACAATTATTATTGTTATAATTATGAAAACACGGAAGTACGACCGAGTTTCTAGGGTGAAATTCGATATTTCTGAATTCATATTCGTGTGGTTTTTATTTGCAATAGTTGCATTGTCGTAAATCTTCCCCTAAAAATTGGCATAAACACATTTTAGTGTGGTGACAGATTTTTTTTTTTTAAATAAAATTTAAATATTAACAGAAATTAACCTGAACCCTAGTCCCTAGTAAGTTAATGGGCTGATATTCGATCATCATAAACTTCACTCGCTAATGAGTATATGAATACTCCAACTTAGGGATTTCTGTTCTAAACCCTAACATGGCTAACTAGACCGATACTAGAGCCACAAATTTTGTCACAAAACTGATTCACTCAATCAGGACCATTTACCCCTTTGTTGTACGTGCGCTGCCTAATGTCTGTCGTCGACGCTGCTCATCAAAAGCTTAATGCCCCTTGTGAAGTGTGCGCCTCCAACTCGGTCGGTTTTTCGCGATCTGCTCCCAGTTGATCTTGATATTTAGGCCACACTTCTTCATGTTTCTGATTACTATCGAGATAAATTTATGTCTCTTAGGAGATTAGTAAAAACTCAAATAAAACAGGCATCATCACACTACGTTTTTAATGACCTAATTGAGTTTGTTACGTGTGGTAGGCTTGCTTATGCTGACGATCTTAAGATCTTCCAGCCCATTAATTCCCCGAATGACTACGATCATCTGCAGAGTAATTTGAACACTCTGTGTACCTGGTGCACGGACAATCGTTTAGAGCTTAATGTATCTAAATGCAAGATCGTTAGCTATTCCTAAAGAACGCATTGAATTTTGATTATCAATTGAACAATGAGTCCTTGGAAAGGCTCAGCAATTAATGATGACACATGTCATACAGAAATTACATATAAATAAAGATAATATTTATTTTTCAACTGCACCAAATAATGAGCGAGAGCCGAAAAAAAAAATATCGCCTTCAGACGGCACACCAACCAACTCCAAAAAGGTATAATGGAGAATCTCCCAGCATACCCGGAACGCACGTACTTGCTTTTGTTGTGTTACTTTGAAAACCCACCCAGGAAGTCGTTCTTCTTTTTTTTTTCGGTATTATTCTCGCGTCTTCTTTTTATTTCATTCACGCTTTTAGTAAAAGTCGACACACTGCAAAAGGAATGTATTATATATACATCTATGTATGCTACGATAAAGTTTGCAACTAAATGCATTATGTGGATTTTTTTTCTTGTAAAAGTGAATAACAGAAAATATCGTTCAACTTAGCTACATTGAAATCTGACTAATACGAGGTTGCCTTTTATATTTCGGGATTTGGCAACCCTGGTGTTGCAATCTGGCAACTGACAGCTCTATCGTAAAGTTGGACATTTTTGAGGTTATACGTACTCAGAACGTTTTGATATACGAGCGCTATTTGTGTTGTTTACAGGAACTTAAATATTCATCTCGGCCCAAAAATGGAATTAAATCGTGAACATTTTCGTGTGATTATCAGCAACAGTGCATGGATGAACTTAATTCAATTTTTGGCGATGAAGCTCTATCAAGGACCAGTGTTTATCGATGGTATGGTGAATTCAATCGTGGTCGTAGTTCACTCCAAGACGAATTTTGTGAAGGTCGTCCAAAATCAGTTGTTGTTCCGAAAACCATTGATGCTGTGCGCGAACTGATATTGCAAGATCGTCATGTAGCCTATCAAAAGATTGAAACAACCTTAGGCATTAGCAGGACCAGCATACATTCAATATTGCATAAACATTTGACTGTCAAAAAAATTTGTTCGCGTTGGAATTTGTCAATCGCTCAAAAAAGGTCGAAAGAAATGCTCAAAAAATACGATCGCGGTGCTTCGAAACACGTCTATGACATCGTGACAGGTGATGAATCGTGGATTTACGCGTATGAGCCCGAAAGTAAACAGCAGTCGACTGTATGGATGTTTCAAGATGAGCCAAATCCAACAATTGATTGATACCTCAATCAGAGTGGCAAAAGTGCTTCGACAGTTGGTTCAAACGCATGCAAAAGTGTATAGATCTCCATGGGGAATATTTTGAAAAATAAACAAGTGATTTTCGATGATTAATATTTGTTTTTCTTCTCTAATCCCGAAATATAAAAGGCAACCCTCGTATTGCCCTCCAAGTCAACTATGTTGAATAATAAAATCGAGTTTTGTCAAAATTGCCGATATATTATTTGTTGACAAGAGAAAGTTTGGATCCAATGATCCCACACAATTTGTCAATCGCTCAAATAAAGGCTCGTGTCGATTGGTCGAAAGAAATGCTTAACAAATACGACTGCGGTGCTTCGAAACACGTCTATGACATCGTGACAGGTGATAAGTCGTGGAAAGTTCTTCGCACACGAAGCACTTCCAGGCAGATGGTCGCCTGTTTTTTGGGGAAAACTGGGCATGTCGCAACCGTACCACTAGAACTACGCAGAACAGTCAATTCTGAGTGGTACACAACCATTTGCTTGCCAGTTGTCTTCCAAGAAATCAGGAAAACCAATTGTTGGATATGACGCAGTATATTTTAAATATTGTGGAAATAGTTATTTTGAATTGTTATATTAGATTTGTCAGCTTTTGATGTTTTTAAAAAGTTTTGTAAAGAAGTAAAAAAGAATAGATCTGAATTTAGTGTGCATTATTTTGAGAGTCGATTAAGAAATAGAAAGTCCACTACACGGTGTGTAAAGATTTATATTATTTGGTGACCCCGACGTGATTCGTTTTACTGCAGCGCACGAAGTTCCTTTCTTAAAACGAGAATTAAAATTAGAAGGAATTAAATCACGATAATGGAGCGACTGTTCAAAGAAAAGGACATGCAAATAAATTCATTCCATAGATACTTCACCAAAATTGAAGAAAATCTAAATTCCACTCCCCCAATATCATGATAATAGAAGGAATCCTAAAAAGTTTGACAAATACGTTTGACAATTTAAATGAAGTGAATAGAAAAATTTTAGATTTAATGTTAGATGATGATACATATGCTGAAAATATCGGAAAAATTCAACATTTTGCAAGTTACAATCGATATTCAAATGAAAGAAGACATAAACGAGAGAGAGTCGACATGTACTAGGAATACTTCAAATAAACGTCGTCATTTGAAGTTACCTATGATTGAATTTAAAAAGTTTGGTGGTGATATTAAAGACTGGTTATCGTTCTGGAGTCAGTTTCGTCGAATACATGAAGATGATGAAATCGAAAAAGGTGACAAATCTAATATAACAATTCAAAATAACTATTTCAACAATATTTAAAATACTTTTCAGTTTACTTTCTTGGGGTGTTCGGTTCTTATAAAAAAAATTTCTTCTTTATTCTACATAACAAAATTCATGTTTATTTTCGTCAACGATCACACACAACATAAATTAAACGACGTTTCGTTACTAATTAGTAACTTCCTCAGGTTAAAACATGTTTTCTCCCTTTCTTTTCCCTTCCCCTTCCTTCTAACACAAATTCCAATTCGTCAATGTCAAAAAAGGACAAACAATTTTCATTCTATTTACAAACACATTTAAAACATTTATATATAATAAAATACATATTTCACAACAATCAAACAATCAATAAATAAATATGTATTTTATTATATATAAATGTTTTAAACGCATGCAAAAGTTTATAGATCTTCATGGGGAATATTTTGAAAAACAATAAAGTGATTTTCGATGATTAATATTTGTTTTTGTTCTCTAATCACGAAATATAAAAGGCAACCCTCGTATACATGGTAATGAAGTTTAGTGTTAAATGGAATGAAAAACTTCCTGTCAAACCTCGTATTTACTTATCAATTTTAACCTTAATGACATGTTTCGCTATATACAGGCATCATCAGTCTTAGCTTCACAACACAAAAAAAAACAACAACAATTGAATTGTTGGTGTTTGTTTAAATAAATACGAGGTTTTGACTGACAGATTTATGGGTCGGGACAGTAAAATGGAGAGTTCGACAGTGTGGTATTCAATATTTTATTATGAAGTTACGTGCGATTATTTGAAAACGCAAAATGAAGACGATATCCCCAAAAAATCACAGGTAGGTATTCACAAAGAAACAGTTTGATGATTTTTTAAACAATGTACCTAATGTGCAATATACAGGATGTTTCATGGTATATACGCAGAACTGTAGGATGTGAGAAAGGAGAGAAAATATGAAAAAAAGTTTTTATTAACTTACCATCTAAAGTGCACAATTTTTGAATTTTGAAATTGACAAAAAAATCCGTTTTTTGCGAATATCTCCGGAACCGTTTATCGTACAGAAAAAAGAGCTTTTGTAGGCATTTTCTACTCATAATAAGCTATGTTTTGTGCAAGAATTTGTTTTTAATTTCGTAATTGGTAAAGATTTTGAAGAGGTAGTGGTTGTTTTTCTCCCCCGATTTCTACGCCACTGGAAAAAGTACGGCTTTAAGATCCCCATTTGAACCGCCAATGTTTTCTACATAAAAATGTACTCCTGGTCATAAGCTCTAAAGTTAACCGTTTTTGGGGAAAATCAACTTGTTGGAAAACATTGTCAATTTTATGAAATAAATTTAATTTTTTCTTCTTATGACTCGATTATTAATATTATTAATAGTAAATTTAAAGTTCTAAATCTTGCAGAGGTCGTGCAAATACTTCGCAACAAAAATAAATAAATAAATAACAGGAAATTTATGACCCTAACAGTATATTATGTAAAAGTGTAGATATACTTTTTTTTTTGTCTCACAATTTACATCTTGACATTATAATTTTTTGTCGTCTTTTTTCAAGCTAGCCCACAACAGTCGGCAAAGGCACAAAGCTTCTATACCAAACAGAAGAATATAAAAAAATGTATATATAAGAGAAAAAAAACCGTCTATATATATTATACATTATATATAAGTATAGCAGGCAGTCTGACAGGCCGGTGTCAACCGACTTAGGTGAAGTTAAAAAAATATAGTATAGGGGAACCAGTACCTACAATAGTTATCGCAGCATCTAATGTCCTTCTTGGGGACCGCATTTTGTTCATCGCATCTTATAATACACAAACACACATGGCCCCATGGCCTCGGAATCAGGTTTTCGGACACTCTTATAAGAAGAGTTAGATCTATAATAGCCGAAATGCAGACTTGTACTGTTTGGATTAGAATAAGTTTAAAACATTATTTCTTCATCGTATTGTTGCAAAATGAATGATACTTTGCTGAAGTGTATAAATACGAGGGTTGCCTTTTATATTTCGGGAAATCACTTTATTTTTTTTTCAAAATATTTCCCATGAAGATCTATACAGTTTTGCATGCGTTTGAACCAACTGTCAAAGCACTTTTGCCAGTCTGATTGAGGTGTCTCCAAAACATGCATTCTGAATGCAGCAACGGCTTCTTCAGGTGTCGAAAAACGTTGACCTCTCAGTTTGTTTTTTACGTACGGGAATAAAAAGAAGTCATTCGGTGCCAAGTCAGGACTGTACGGCAGATGACTCATCAAATCGATGTTTTGGGTGCTCAAAAATGCAGTTGTTTGAGCCGACGTGTGAGAGCTCGCATTGTCGTGGTGAAGAGTGAGTGATCTGTCTTCGGCGGTTGGTTTTCCTGATTTCTTGGAAGCCAATTGGCAAACAAATAGTTGGGTACCACTTAGAATTGACTGTTCTGCGTTGTTCTAGTGGTACGGTTACGACATGTCCAGTTTTTGCGAAAAAACAGGTGACAATTTGCTTGGAACATCTTGAAACACTCATACAGTCGACTGCTGTTTACTTTCGAGCTCGTACGCGTAAATCCACGATTCATCACCAGTCACGATGTCATAGACGTGTTTCGAAGCACCGCGGTCGTATTTTTGAGCATTTCTTTCGACCAATCGACACGAGCATTTTTTTGAGCAATCGACAAATTGTGTTAGATCCAACGCGAACAAATATTAAAAAATAAATAGCTGTTCTAGTCTACAACAAAGAAAAAACATTTTATTTTGCTTGTCACCAAGCGAGACAGGACAAATACTTTATTTTCTAAAGTTTGTCAGTTTTGACAATGTTAAATAATATTTTAACCCATTTTACGAACGCCCTATGTACAGGGTGTTCCAAATTTGATGATTTTGCAGTCTCAAAATTCAGACAAAATGGCAAAAAAAATTGTCAAAATGTCATGACTTATTTTTTAATAAAACTAATGAAGAGTTGATAAAATTTTTACCACCAGTTGTTTAATATTCGAGATACAGGACGATTTACGATACTTTTATTTCATTCAAGTTAATCTATCAAATAGCTGATTTCCGTATACCTATCGGGTCCGCTATTTAACGTTTTTTTTTCAACTAGTGCTTATTTCGTGAAGGGTAACACTTAGCTCATGTCTGATTTGACAGATAATTAGTTTTATCCTTCCGCTGAACGAATATGGTTGTGTATACGCTTGAACAACGCTGGGAAATATTGCGACATTACTTTGAAAATCATGGTAATGTTGCAGAATGTGTGCGAAAATTGAGTACGGATTTTGGAAGAAGAGAAGCACCGTCAGCTCCGTATATAAACCAAAGCGTGAAAAGCCAAAAACAGTGCGTACACCCGAGAATATTTCTGCTGTGGCAGAAAGTGTGCGTGAAGCGCCATCAACATCAATTCACCGTCGGTCTCAACAATTGAACATTTCGGAGACATCATTGAGACGAATTTTGCATAAAGACCTTGGTATGACGCCATACAAACTCCAATTGGTTCAGGAGTTGAAGCCAACTGACCATCCAATGCGTTTTCGCTTCGCTCAGTGGGCCTGCGATCGACTTACAGAAGATGCCGATTTTGCCAAAAAAATCATCTTTTCAGATGAAGCTCATTTTGATCTAGGCTGGTATGTAAACAAGCAAAATTGACGCATTTGGGGCACAGAAAACCCGCACGCATACATTGAAAAGCCGATGCACCCAAAACGAGTCACTGTTTGGTCCAGAGGCATAATTGGGCCATTTTTCTTCGAAAATGAGCAAGGAGTGGCCGTTACAGTCAATGGCGATCGTTATCGGGCCATGTTGAACGAATTTTTGTTCACAAAAATTGAAGAGGAGGATATTGGCAACATTTGGTTTCAACAGGACGGCGCTACGTGCCACACAGCCGAAGCTACACTCAATGTTTTGCGCCCTGTTTTTGAAGATCGCATTATCAGCCACAGAGCTGATGTCGTTTGGCCACCTCGGAGATGCGATTTGACACCGTTGGACTATTATTTGTGGGGTGCCGTCAAAGATAAGTGTTACGCCGACAAGCCAGAGACAATTGACGCTTTAAAGGACAAAATTCGTGAAGCCATTGGTGAAATACAGCTGCACACAATCGATAATGTGCTTAAAAATTGGACCGATCATGTAGGCTACTGCATGGCTAGCCAAGGCAGCCATTTGAATGAAATTATTTGTCATTATTAACCGGAAGGATTGTACTTTCAAATAAAAAAAAATTTGAGAAAATATTCAGCAGTTTTTCTTTTATAGCATTTTCAAAAAAAAAAGTTACCTGGCAGACCCAATACATGTATTTTCAACTACAAGTCGTCACATGACTTATACAACAAAACTGCAGAAATCAACTAGCAGCAGACTCTTAGAAAAAAATTCCTTTTTCAGCGTTAAAAAAACTTGAGCACACATTCTGACTGCTAATTCACTTTTAGTTGATATTGTTTCGGTGTTTTTTGCCGAATTTAGAGCAAAGAAAAAACAGCACAACTATCTAAAATAAATTTAATTTTTATTTTCCTAATATACAAAAAGAAAATCCCTACGCTCTAGGCTCACAATATAATATATTGACCTAATATGACCTTAAATCTCCACACAGCCAGCCAACGGTTTTTCAAACTAGATCTATTGTCTTGTCCATGATGATTTCTACTCCATATATATCGGTACCTACCTACATTAGAGTCATGTCCTTTTACTTTCACAGAGAAGAAAGAAGTGATTCCCATCAAAGCAACGGAGTCACAAAAGCATCCCCCTTTTTTTATCTTACTCGTATACCTCTATGGTTTACCCTGTCATAGAATATCACGTTCTGTTCTAGCATATTATCTTGCACAATAGAATTTTGTCTATCAAAAAATTTGTTTTAAGTAAATATTTTTTTTTAATGATATTAAATTAAATAATCATAAATACTTATAAACAAACATGTCTTGCTTTTTGTTCATGATACTGAGAAATATTTTTAATATACCGGGCTATATTGGAAAGTGGTTACATGTTTTGGAACTTCATCTATCTAATAATCTCATTTGACTCTATCTTCAGTAAAAAATGACATTTGCGGGCTCTAAAATCATTATAAAACTTTCCGATAAGGAAAAATCATTTTATGAGAACTTTGAACTGTTTTGGTACATATTAAAACAGGGTGTGCAAAATACCACATAAAATATACAAATGAGAAACTATCAAATGTCAATATTTTTAAATAGAAACCCCAATATTTCATAGTTTTATCTTATTAAACAATAAAAATAAGGGTAAATTTGTATAATGTTGTAAGTATATCTCTCCAACTAAATAATTTTGTACAGAGCGGAAGTTCGCAAGTTGCTTATGCTTTATAAACTTCTGAGTAGGGAGGATGAGAGATTGTATCTCACACACCTTCAATCTAGCTAATACCTAATAAATTCTGATTAAAAACATCCCTTATGATAGTTACCATCCAAACGAAATGATCCATCCCTCAAAAAGCGACATGTAATATCGATATAGATTATTGAGGCATACTCTAGTTTAGACGGTACTAAAAACGAACTACTGGATCGGTGAAATCTTTACAATTCCTTACAATAAATGTGCTAAAAATGACGAAACGTAAGCTCCGAATTAGTTACGTTTACGTTTTTAAAAAATTAAAACTAAATTTGAAGAACATTTGAAACCACCCTTGTATTTTACATAACACTGGTATTGTACAGTAGAATAATAGAGTAACATCAGATGTAAGAATCCATTCATCTTAGTATCTTGTATTTGTGTAGTGGACCACACCACTTTTGTTGTATTACTGCCTCCCCATACCATCTATATAGGGTATAAACCTATAATAGGGTATCCATTATTACGTGTTTACCTACGACGTAGCGATGTCAAGGTTTGAGTTTGATATTAATTTTATCCAAGAATATTTTTCTTTTTAAGAAACGAAAATTAGAGAACACGCTTTGCTATACAAAAATGAGCAGCATTAAGTTAAATTATATTGACCTGCGGATGTACAATGCGTATCAAAAGTTACTGATGAATGAAAGTTTACTCGAAACGTTTGTTATAAATAATCAAGAAGTACCACAGAAACTGCTGTTAATAGAACATTATAATAGGGAAGTCGGTGGTGTAAATGGCGATCAGGTGGAGGTAATACTACTCAGCTCTGTGGAACTCTTGCCTCCAGTGTTCAGGTTCTCATCTTGCTGATTCGGTCGTATGAATTGATCAGGTCTAGAAGCAAACTGCAAAGTTGATGCTGAGTCAAGTAAAGAAAAATTAGGGTGCAGTTAGGTGCAAAGGACAAA
Organism: Apoderus coryli; assembly: GCA_911728435.2. Lineage (NCBI taxonomy): Eukaryota > Metazoa > Arthropoda > Insecta > Coleoptera > Attelabidae > Apoderus > Apoderus coryli. The sequence continues at coordinate 18,091,189 of OU452206.1, forward strand.
TACTTGATTAGTGATTGATTGAAGACTATCTAAGGCAGAACAAAGATACTCACAACCAACCGCTGAAGTAATTACACAGGAATGACCGTTGTATATATTTTATTACAAGAGGAAGTCTTCATTCAAGCAGTACCAGTATAAAATTGCATAATTATTTCAGTAATTTATTTTTTAAAAATAGAGAATTCTAACTTGCAAGAAAACAAAAAAAAAAGAATTTTAAATTTGATCATGCTGATATTCCATTGCCATTTCTGTCGGCCAGAAGGCCGTTTCGTCGATGCAGGACTCATCAGTGATTGTGGGACCAACTGATTGGCACATAATGTAATTTTTCTTTCAAAATGTATCGAATGCTTTGTTGTTTTTCTAAAAATAAATAAATAAATGTTGTTTCCTATTCAGTTTCGATGAAATAAAGTTTTTATTATAGGAATATTGTTGTGTGGACGATATAAGACTAAAAAATGTCATTCGATAAAATCGAACTAAAGGTCACGCACGTGTGTTCTTTTAAACACACGCATAACATATCTCAATCTATCTGCAACCAATTTCTTCTCAGTAGTGTGTCCTACTGAGAGACATTCCTTGCGGTATACAAGCTACAAGTTTCTAATACACGAAGTATAAGCAATATATTAGTAATCACCACGTAAGATTATATTTTATGGCTACCTTGAATGATGAAGATAATTTAATATTTGAATCGAATTGATGGTAAATAAACTTAATAAGATTAAGTAAAATTTGTATGTTTTTAATTTAATTTAATTGGAATTTAGTTTGATGTGCAATATGCTTTTCAATGTAGGTATATTTCTATTTTTATTTCATAGTATATATCCAGGGTTTTAACAGTGGATTAAGAATTTTAGGCGGAAATGGCCTACCAGTATATTTAGGGTCGCTAATCAATAGTAACTAGCAACCAAGATACAGGGTATTTTACCTACCTAGGTATTTGATCTATTTTATTTTTTAAGTAGTCACTTTTGAACTACTCTGTATAGCCAATTTAATTTTGCACGTGTGGTATTGATCTGAGCCCAAAAGTATGCTGCATTTAAATTGTTGACTGGTTACAAACAAAGCCTGCTGAGGCATT